>PVKU01002997.1:0-133906 GCA_004027475.1 Anoura caudifer | reverse complement strand
AAGTCCGCTGGCGGCGGAGGCGGCTCCGGCTGTGGCGGGGGCTCGTCCGGCGGCGGCTCCGGCTGCGGTGGCTACTCCGGCGGCGGTGGAGGCTCCGGCTGCGGCGGGGGCTCGTCCGGCGGCGGCTCCGGCTGCGGTGGCTACTCCGGCGGCGGCGGCGGCGGCTCCAGCGAGCAGGTCACGTACCAGAGCTACGGAGGCGGCGGCGGCGGCGGCGGCGGCGGCAGCGGCGGCTCCGGCTGTGGGGGTGGCTGTTACTCTGGCGGCGGCGGCGGCGGAGGAGGCTCCTCCGGCGGCGGCTCCACTTTCTCCTCCCAGCAGACCACCCAGACCTCGTGCGCGCCCCAGCAGGGCTGTGGAGGGGGGTCGTCTGGAGGCGGCGGCGGCGGCAGCAGCGGCTGCTTCTCTGGAGGCAGTTCGGGTTGCGGAGGCGGCTCCTCGGGCGGCTCCTCAGGCGGCGGCGGCGGCGGCTGCTTCTCCGGCGGCAGCTCAGGCGGTGGCGGCGGCTCCTCTGGGGGCGTCCCGGTCTGCCACCAGACCCAGCAGAAGCAGGCGCCTACCTGGCCATGCAAGTAAGGCCCTCTGGACGCCACGGAGGCGAAGGAGCTGGAGCTGTTTTCCATGGGCGCCGATGGGCTTAGTGCTCTCATGATATTGCCTTGAGGTTTCCAAATTCATGTTTTAACCCACCTGGAAGAAGTCACTGAGCATTCGTGCTGCGTTTTGTTCTGCAGTTTTTCTGCCCTAGTTTCTGTACAACTACCTCCCGACCCTGATGCCTCCTCAGCCAATAAATTTGCAAATCATGAGAATTTCTGGGTGTCCAGCAGTCTTTGTGACTTCCAACTTCATTCCATTCTTTTTCTCTCTTTTTCTCCATTCACTCATCAATAGGTGCATTCATCCAACAAATATATTTATTCTATTGACGGGGGGAGTGTAAGTGGGTAGATGAGAGTCGCCAGGGGTGGGAGGAATGGCTGTTAATCAAAGATGTGAACTCTGATTTTGGCCTTAAGGTCTCAAAGGGCTCCCAAAACACAAAGATCCTGGGGAAAATGTTTCAATAAACAGTTCCATTGCATTGAGTAGCCACCATAGGTCTTCTCATCAAGCTCAATGGTTTTTAAAAACAGGGCTGCCCTGGTCAGATTCGGTCTCGTAGTCCAAAGCCTACTCTGCAAAGTCTGAAAACAAGGTGGCTGTACCTTAGGGGCACCAAGTTTATACTACCCAGGCTGACGGAAGGAATAATTGTATCAGGTATCTGTGAGCCCCTACAGCGTGTAAGGCTTTTACTAGGCACCTGTAGAAACAAGAGGTAGAGAAGCTGTTTTCTGCACTCTTGAAGAAGCTCCAACTTAGAAAATAAGTGTATAAGGTGTTAAACACTAGTACCAGAGCATGGGGAAACACAGGAAGTTTTCCACTTAGCAAGAGAGAAGTTACAGTTACTCCACTACATGATATGGAACATCAAAAGAAATGTAGAACATCAATCAGGTCAGAAACGTTCTAGGCCCTATTTCATCTCCTGATTCTATGTGCCCTAAGTAAATGCCAATGTATGAATTTATTCAGTGCAAAATACCTGCTAATTTCTTTTTAAAGCATTCTTTCTACCCAATCACACTTGGGTAGAAAGAATTGGGACAGAAGGACAAATTACCTCTCTCAAGCTCTTCTATTTATAGTCACTATCACCTTCATCATTTTACAACAGTAACTTATGAAGATCAAAACAAGTACAAGGCTTTAAAGATCCAATAGCCCAACCACTGCATAATGTGTGTGTGTGTGTGTGTGTGTGTGTGTGTGTTTAATGAAAGGAGAATTTCTAGTTCTGTCCAGATGTAGTAGATGTATTTTCCTTATTATTCCTGCTAACAGTAACTAAAATATCTAGACTTAATGTATAAAACAAATATAAGAAGAGTCATAAAGGTGGAAAGAATAATGGCAAAGTAGGTAGTCTTCAGAACTTGAGAAGTGACACAATGAGTGTCCACTTCCTGCAGTAAGCCTCCAAGTCCTTGTTGCTTTACCACCCCACCATGAGATCCCCCCTCTCACCTTTGGCCTGAAAGATGCTGTGGAGAAGGTAGGACAACCCCCAGGACAGAGAGAATTCAGGGGTGCCATGTGGCTTATGAGGATCTCCAAGGCTTCTTTCATAAATAACTTGGAGAAGTACCTCTGTCCTTACCCTCCCCTCCTCATCTAAGAAGACCTTCAGTGCAGACTTGTGGCTTTATGGAAGGCAGGTACTCTCCAGCCTCTTCCCTCCCACCAGTGGCAGGCCCCTGAATAGATTCATTCAAGTGGCTCTGAAAAGGGGCCATACCACCCAGAGGAGATGTTCTTGGTGGCTGACATTGGCAGGCTGGCTGCACCAGGAGTTGCTGGGCTGCTGGGACAAGATCCTCTGCAGAGACAGCTCCTCTTCACTGGCCACCCTAGCAGAATGGGTTATAAGATATATATATATATATATATATATATATATATATATATATAGCCTATAGTATATATGTGTATGTTTTATATATATATTTTCTCAGGTTGCTGTAACAAAGTGCCACAAACGTAATGGCTTAAAACAACTTAATTTTATTTTCTCACAGTGCTGGAGACTAGAAGTCAAAAATCAAGGTGTTAGCAGGGCCATGCTCTCTCAGAATCTTTTCTTGCCTCTCCCAGCTTCTGATAGCCTCAGGTGTTCCTCAACTTTTAGCAACATAACTCCTACCTTCGCCTCCATCTTGTGTGGCTGACTTCCCTCTCTGTGTTTTTATCTTATCTTCTTATCAGGACACCAGTCATAATGACTGAGAGCCCACCCTACCTCATATTACCTTGATTACATCTGCAAAAACTGTTTCCAAATAAGGTCACATTTATAGGTACCAGAAGTTAGGACTTCAACGTCTTTTTTTGTTTGGGGGAGAGGGGCACTATTCAACCCACAATAGCATATTAGCAAAACAGCCTTTAGTCTAACAGCTTTCCAAAGTGACCAACCAATTACACTCACACCAACATTTATGATATTCTTAGTTTCTCCACATTTTTACCAACATTCCTGAAAATAATTGATTTTTATCTCTTTTTCATTTTAGCCATCATAATCATAGTGTAGTAATATTTCATTGTAGTTTTAATTAACATTTTTCTTATGAAAAATACATTCTCATTTATTTATTAGGCATCTAGATACCGTCTAGACATGTCTGATCTAATCTTTTGCCCATTCTTCTACTGAGTATCTTTTTCCAATTAGTTTGTAAGATTTTTAAAACTTACTTTAACATAAAGAAGCATTGTAATTTTTATTTCATGCCTGACAATTTTAATATCTGATGCCTTCATGGTTCTAATGTCTCTGTTTTTGCTGACTCTTATTCCTTGTATCTTTCTGTGATTTTTTACTGTCTTGCTCAGTTTACTAGGAGCTCTAATTTGTGGGAATTCCTTGAGAGTTAGGTTGAAGTCGAGTTCTCCTTGAATGAATTGATGCTTAGTACCTCATGGGACTACTAGCAGGCAAATATTTTAAATTTTTCCTATCACATTGGTTGCGTGCATTCAGATCACAAACTCACATGAGTTCTAGGTGTTACAAATTCTGAAAGGATTTTTCCTTGATACATACTGACAATTTTTAATAAACACATTCCTATTCTGTTCTCTTCTGTGAGATGGGTTTATTTCTCATTCACCGTTACACTGAGGTAGTAGCCCTTTAGGACCTGTGATGTTTAGTTTGATGTGTTTTCTTGGCCAGTCTATACTACCCAGTTTCTTAATCAAACAGTAATCTATGTGTTGGTATGAAGATATTTTATAGATGTGGTCATCAGCTACAATCAGTTGACATTAAGTAGAGTGATGACCATCAGTGATATCAGTAGGCCAGCCTGCCCTATGGATTTACTCGCCAAACCAGGCAATGACAGGAGCCAATTCTTTAAAGTAATGTTTCTCTCTTTTCTTTTTTTTTATTTCTTGCTGTACTTTTTTACATTATCTTTTAGTCCCCTTACACTACCCTCTCTCCAGCAATCACCACACTGTTGTCCATGTACATGAGTTTTTTTTTCTTTTTTGCTCAGTCCCTCCAACCTCCAGCCTCTCCCTCCCACTAGCTGTCACCCTGCTCTCCATCTATGAGTCTGTCCCCATTTTCCATCTTAGTTCCGTTTGTTCATTAGATTCTACATATGAGTGAAATCATATGGTGTTTGTCTTTCTCTGACTGGCTTATTTCACTTAGCATCATGTTCTCCAGGACCATTTATACTGTTGCAAAAGGTAAAAAATAAACTTTACAGCTGAGTAAGTATTCCATTGTGCAAATGTCCCATAGCTGTTTTATCCATTCATCCACTGATGGACACCTGGGCTGCTTCCATATCTTGGCAATTGTAAATAATGCTGCAATGAACAAAGATGTGCTTGCGTTCTTTCAAATTAGTGTTTTGTGTTCCTTTGGATATATTCCCGGAAGTGGCATCACTTGATCAAAAGGCAGACCCACTTTTAATTTTTTGAGGTATCTCCATACTGCTTTCCACAGTGGGTGCACCAGCCTGCATTCCTACAAACGGTGCAAAAGAGTTCCCCTTTCTTAACATCCTCGCCAACACTTGTTTGCTGATTTATTGATGATAGCCATTCTGACAGGTGTGAGATGGTATCTTATTGTGGTTTTAATTTGCAGTTCTCTGATGATTAGTGACATTGAGTATCTTTTCTTATCTCTATTGGCCATCTGTATGTCTTCCTTGGAGAAGTGTCCATTCAGGTCCTTTGCCCATTATTTAATTGGGTTCTTTGTTTTTTGGTGTTGTTTTGTAAGTACTTTGTAAATTTTTAATATTAACCCCTTATCAGTGAATATGTTCTCCCATTCTGTGGGTTGTCTTTTTATTTTGTTGATGATCTCCTTGGCTGTGCAAAAACTTTTTAGTGTGATGTAGTCCCATTTGTTTATTTTTTCTTTTGTAGTCCTTGCCTGCAGAGATATATCCAATAACAAATTGCTACAGGCAATGTCCAAGATTTTGCTGCCTAATGTCTAGATTATTCTAGAATTTTTATGGTTTGGGGTATAACATTTAAGTCTTTGATCCATTTCGAGTTTTTCTTGTGTGTGGTGTAAGAAGGTAATCTAATTTCATTTTTCTGCATGTATCTGTCCAATTTTCCCAACACCATTTATTGAATAAACTATCTTCAGCCCATTGTATGTGCTTGCTTCCTCTGTTAATTATTAATTGACTATAAAGATGTGGGTTTATATGTAAACTCTATTCTGTTCCATTGATCTATGTGTCTGTTTTTATGCCAATCCCAGGCTGTTTTGATTACTATGGCCTCATAATACATTTTGATATTAGGTAGCGTGATTCCTCCAGCTTTTGCTCCTTTCTCAGGATCACATTTGCTATGTGGGGTCTTTTGTAGTTCCATATAAATTTTTGAAATATTTGTTCTAGCTCTCTGAAATATGTCATTGGAATCTTAATAGGAATTGCGTTGAATCTATAGATTGCTTTGGTGGAATGGACATTTTAATTATGTTAATTCTTCCTATCCATGAACATGGCATGTGCTTCCAGTTATTTGTATCTTTGTCAATTTCTTCTTCAGTTTCTTATAATTTTCCAAGTATATATCTTTTACATCCTTGGTTAAGTTTATTCCTAGGTATTTCATTCTTTTTGAAGCAGTTGGGAATGGGATTGTTTTCTTGATTTCCTTTTCTGTTAGTTCATTAATGGCTCATAAAAATGCAACTGATTTCTGGGTATTAATTTTGTATCCTGTTACTTTGTTGAATTCATTTACCAGTTGTAGGAATTTGTTGGTGGAATCTTTTGGGTTCTCTATGTACAGATCATGTCATCTGCAAATAAAGACAGTTTACTACTTCCTTTCCAATTTGGATGCCTTTTATTTCTTCTCCTTGTCTGATTGCTGTGGTGAAGACTTCCAGTACTATGTTGATTAAGAGAGGGGAAAGTGGATAATCCTGTCTTGTTCTAGATCTTAAGGGGAACGCTTGTAGTTTTTGCCCAGTGAGTATGATGTTGGCAGTGGGTTTGTCATATAAAGCCTTTACTACATTTAGGTATGATCCTTCTATTCCTACTTTGCTGAGAGGTTTTTTTTTTTTTTTTTTTCATAAATGGGTGCTAGATTTTATCAAATGCTTTTTCTGCATCTATTGATATGATTATGTGGTTTTTATCCTTCATTTTGTTTGTGCGGTAAGTCACATTTATTGATTTTCAAATGTTGTGCCAACCTTGCATTCCCAGAATAAATTCCACTGATCATGGTGTATGATCTCTTTGAGGCATTGCTATATTCGGTTTCATATTTTGTTGAGGATTTTAACATCTATGTTCATGAGGGATATCGACCTATAATTTTCTTTCTTTGTAATGTCTTTATCTGGTTTTGGAATTAGCATAATGCTGGCCTCATAAAATGAGTTTGGGAGCCTTCCCTCCTCTTGAATTTTATGAAATAGTTTGAGAAGCAGAGTTGTTAGTTCTCCTCATAATGTTTGATAAAATTCCCCTATGAAGCCATCTGGCCCAGGGCTTTTGTTTGTTGGAAGTTTTTTGATAACTGTTTCAATTTCACTCAGTGTAATCGGTCTATTCAGATTATCTGATTCTTCCTGATTTATTTTTGGAAGAGTATATGGTTCTAGGAACTTATCCATTTCATCCAGGTTGTCCAGTTTGTTGGCATATAGTTGTTCATAATATGTTCTTACAATCCTTTGCATTTATTTTTTGTTAATTTTTATTTCTCTTCTTTCATTTCTGATTTTAATTCTTTGGATACTTTCTCTTTTTTTATGATGAGTCTGGTTAAAGGTTTGTCGATCTTGTTTATCTTTTCAAAGAACCAGCTGTTGGATTCATTTATCTTTTGTATTTTTTGTACTCTATTTCATTTATTTCTGCTCTGATCTTATTACTTCCTTTCTTCTACTTACCCTAGGCCTTGTTTGTTGTTCTTTTTCAAGTTCCTTTATGTGTGAAGTTAGATTGTTTATTTCAGCTTTTTCTTGTTTTTTGAGATAGGCCTGTAATGCTATGAATTTCCTTCTTAAAATTGCTTCCCCAGAGCCCCACAGATTTTGCATTGTTGTGTCATCATTTTCAAGGTATCTCTTGATTTCTTCTTTGATCTTGTGGTTGATCAGTTCATTGTTTACTAACATATTATTTAGCTTCCATGCCTTTGCATGTTTTCCAGTGTTCTTCTTGTGATTGATTTCTAGATTCATAGCATTGTGGTCAGAGAAGATGCCTGATATGATTTCAATCTTCTTGAATTTATTGAGACATGTTTTGTTTCCTAACTTGTGATCTATCCTAGAAAACATTCCATGTGAACTTAAAATTATGCATATTCTGCTGCTTTGGGGTGAAATGCTCTAAAGATATCAATTCAATCCATTTGGTCCAGTGTATCATTTAGGCTGCTGTCTCCCTGTTGATTTTCTGCCTGGAAGATCTATCCATTGAAGTCAATTGTGTGCTAAAACCCCTGAGTATAACTGTATTTCTGTTCATCTCTCCCTTTATGTTCATCAAGATTTGCTTTACATATTTAGATGCTCCTATTTTGAGTGCATAAATATTTACCAGGGTTATAACCTCTTGTTGGATTGTTCCCTTTATAATTATGCAGTGTCCTTCTTTGTCTCTTACTATAGCCTTGGTTTTAAAGTCTATTTTGTTGGATATAAGTACTGCTACCCCAGCTTTATTTTCTTTCCATTTACATGAAATATCCTTTTTCATCCCTTTACTTTTAAAAGTCTGTGTATATCTTATGATCTGAGATGGGTCTCTTGGAGGCAGCATATATAGGTCTTGTTTTCTTATCCATTCAGCTACCCTATGTCTTTTGGTTGGAGCATTTAAGCCATTTACATTTAAGGTGATTTTTGATAGATATGTATGTAGTGCCATTTTATTGTTAGACTTTTCCTGTGGGGTTTTTTTTCTTTCTCTTTTTCTTCTTAAAGCAAGCCCTTTAACATTTGTTGCAGTGCTAGTTTGATATTAGCAAACTCCTTTAGCCTTTTCTTATCTGGGAAGCTCTTTATCTCTCCTTCAGTTTTAAATGATAGCCTTCCTGGGTAAAGTAGCCTTGGTTGTGGGTTCTTGCTTTTCATCACCTTGAATACTTCACACCATTCCCTTCTGGCCTAAAATGTTTCTGATAAGTAATCAGATGACAGCCTAATTGGTGCTCCCTTGTAGGTAACTACCTGCTTATCTCTTGTGGATTTTAGGATTCTCTCCTTGTCTTTAAGCCTTGTCATTTTAATTATGATGTGTCCCTGAGTCAGCCTCTTTGGGTCCAACTTGTTTGGGACTCTCTGAGTTTCCTGGATTGGTGTGTCTTTTTCCTTCTCCAGGTTAGGGAAGTTTTCAGTCATTTTGTCAAATACATTCTCGATTGATCCCTTGTTTGCAGTCTTCTGTTATTCCCATGATGTGGATGTTGTTAATGCTTCATGTCATCCAAAAATTCTTTTTTCTTTTTGCTGTTCTGCCTGGGTCTTTTTTTCTACCTTGTCTTCCAAATCACTGCTGCAATACTCTGCTTCACCTAACCTACTGTTTATTTCTTCCAGTGTATTATTTATTTCTGATATTGCATTCCTCATTTCTAATGGGTCCTTTTTTATGGTTTCTATATATTTTTTCATGCTGTTGAGTATCCTTTTTATTTTTTAATATATTTTGTTGATTGTGCTATTACAGCTGTCTCATTTTATTCTCCCCTTTATTCCCCTCCTCCCTGCAGCCCCCCTCCCACCAGCATTCCCCCACCTTAGTTCATGTCCATGGGTCATACATATAAGTTCTTTGGCTTCTCCATTTCATATACTACTCTTAATCTCCCCCTGTCTATATTGTACCTACCATTTATGCCTCTTATTCCCTGTACCCTTTCCCCCATTCTTGCCCCTCCCCTTCTTCAATGATAACCCTCCATGTGATGTCCATTTCTATGATTCTTTTCCTGTTCTAGTTTGTTTTCATTTTTGTTTTTGTTTTTAGGCTCAGTTGTTGAAGTTGTGAATTGGTTGTCATTTTACTGTTCATAGTTTTGATCTTCTTCTTTTTCTTAGATAAGTCCCATTAACATTTCATAGAATAAGGACTCAGTGATGATGAACTCCTTTAACTTGTCCTAATCTGGGAAGCACTTTATCTGCCCTTCCATTCTAAATGAATGCTTTGCTGGATAGAGCAATCTTGGATGTAGGTCCTTGCTTTTCATGACTTTGCATGCTTCTTTTCAGCCCCTTCTTGCCTGTAAGTTTCCTTTTGAGAAATCAGTTGACAATCTTATTGGGACACCTTTGTAGGTAACCATCTCCTTTTCTCTTATTGCTTTTAAGATTCTCTCCTTATCACTAATCTTGGCTAATGTAATTATGATGTGCCTTGGTGTGTTCCTCCTTGGGTCCACCTTCTTGGGACTCTCTGAGCTTCCTGGACTTCCTGGAAGTCTATTTCCTTTGCCAGATTGGGGAAGTTCTCCTTTATTATTTGTTCAGATAAGTTTTCCACTTGTTGCTCTTCCTCTTCCCCTTCTGGTACCCCTATAATTCAGATGTTGGGATATTTAAAGATGTCCTGGGGGTTCCTAAGCCTCTCCTCATTTATTTGAATTCTTGTTTCTTCATTCTTTTCTGTTTGGTTGTTTCTTTCTCCCTTCTGATCCACTCCATTGATTTGAGTCCCAGTTTTCTTCCCATCACTATTGGTTCCCTGTACATTTTCCTTTATTTCACTTTTCATAGCTTTCACTTCTTCCTCTATTTTGAGACCATACTCAACCATCCTGATTAGCATGTGTTTTGAACTCTGTATCTGATAGGTTGACTATCTCTTCATCACTTAGTACTAGTTTTGAAACTTTGATCTGTTCTTTCATTTGAGCCATACTTTTTTTCTCTCATCATGCCTGTTATGTTGTAAGGGGTGGAGCCTTAGGTATTTGCCATTTGGGGCAAACCACACTGCTGCTTTTTGGGGCTGTATGTGAGGGAGGGGTCTGAAGGGGAACAATGCCACTTGCTGGCTCTCAGCTGGCTTTCAGTCACTTCCCCCACTTCTCACAAGCAAATTGGGCCCTTCTGGTGCTGATTCCTGGGTGTGTGGGCTTATGTACATTCTAGGACCCTGTGGGTCTCTCCAATGAACTCTCCTGTGAAGCTGAGAGTTTCTCCCACTGCCGCAATTCCCACAAGTTTTTTCAGTCAGAGGTTTTGAGGTTTTATTTCCCCACACTGAAACTCTGGCTTGTGTGGTCTCTGTCACTCCCCAGGTGTTCCTCCTGGTTTATCCACTTTGCGAATGTGGGACTGTCCAGTCCACCAGCCACCACCTTGCTGCACATCCTCTCTGTCCCAGCTGCCCATCTCCACCCCACCTACCAGTCTGGATGAATGTTTTTTCTTTAACTCCCTGGTTGTTAGACTTCCTTACAGTTCAATTATCTGGCAGTTCTGGTTGTTTTTTGTTTTTAAATTTGTTGTTGTCCTTCTTTTGGTTGTGCGAGGAAGCAAAGTGTACCTACCTACACCTCCATCTTGGCCAGAAGTCAAGTACCTTCATAATCATTACTCTAAACTCTATCTGAGAAATTGCTTGCCTCCACTTCATCTGGCTCTTCTTCTGGAGAATTCTCTTGTTCTTTCATTTGGGGTCTGGTTGGTTGGTTTTGTTTTGTTTTGTTTTGTTTTGTTTTGTTTTGTTTGTCTTCCCATTTTGGCAGCTTCTTTGTGTTTTCTGCCTTACTTTGTTAAAATAATCAGCTGTTGACCTGATCAGCTGTCAAGTTAATGAAGCTTTAATCAACACCACAGGCTGGGTCAGAGTAATTCTTTTGGGCAGGGCTCTTGCTTCCCCTCAGGCTGATGCCACTTGGAAGGGTTTGCTCTGCCTAAGAAAAATGGCTCCTGCAGTATGGGGAATGATTCAGCACAGAGATCCTGGCAGCTGTTCCTTCAGTTCTCTCCCCAGTGCCACAAACCCCAGACTCTCCTCAAGCATCTCTAGTACACTCTGCCCTCCCTCTGCTGGAGCCCCAGGTAAGTGGCTGCAAAGAATATTTTGTGTCTTGGCCCTTTAAGAGGCTCTCTGGGTTTCCAGCCATCTCTCCATGACAGACAGAAACCCTGTTGCTTTTAACAACTGGATGTTATCCGGGTTCTATTCTGGCTCTGGTGCTGTAGGCTAGGGAGCCCAGCTTGGAGTTGAGACCCCACACTTCTCAGGGGAACGCCCCAGGCTGTTGAAATATCCCTCCAGATCTTCAGCCACTGCCTATGGGAGCCCAGCCAGCCTTCTCACATCTCTACACTCCTCACCAGTCACATTGTGGTGAAATGGTTTCTTCTGTCTGTCCTTGGTTATAAGCATTCTATCCAGCTAGCGTTTAGTTGGTTATTCAGAGCACTTTCTCTACAATTTAGTTGTAATTCCAGATTGGTCCTGGAAGGAGGTTAGTGTAGTTTCCACTCACTCCTCCACCATCTTGGATCTTTATGAATCTCTCTTTTCCTTTCTTTTCTTTCTTTCCTTCTTCTTCTTCCCCTTTCTCTTCTCTTCTCTTCTCTTCTCTCTCTCTCTCTCTCTCTCTCTCTCCCCCTTCTTCCCTCTCCCCCATCTCTTTCTCCTAGTGATTCTATTCCTCTAAAGAACTCTAACAGATACATCCATGCTGTTGTCAAGGTAGATAGCCAGAGCCTCCAGGGTTGAGTAGAACCCTTAAGGCAAGAGCCAGCCTTGGAACTCAACTTTCTCCTAGTTCCTGCTTTTGCTTGATTTTGTTATAATTTTCAGGTTTCTTAGTTTAGCACCAGTTTGGTAATACATTTCAATTTTTTTAGTTGTAGCTAGCATTTTAGTTGACTGAATTAGAAGGGTCATTCAGTGTATGCAGTATATTGGGCGCTGCTATTTTCTCCACTTTATAGGGAATCAGTGGCTTAAAAGACTAACCTTACTAAGTTCCTACTTAGATCCTGCATATTTAACCACTGAGCACATTTCTTCTGGTTAAATAATTGACAATAACAAAAAGAAATATGAGATGACTTTTATTGGCATAAGTAGAAAAAAAAAGGAAAGAGCACTAGATTTCTGGTCAGAGATGGGTTCCAAATGTAGCTCTGCCACCTATTCTCAAGATCCTTATTGGTGAAGAGTTAATATAGAGAAGACATGGTTGATACAACTCAAAATTTGTTTACTCAATGACATGAGGACCTCAGGGTGTCCTGTGTATATTTAGCTTAGTTTGAGAGAGTAATAAAGGGTTTTAGAAAGAAAGAGTCCTATAAAGTCTTCTGCAGAAGATTTTATTCTTCTGTTTTTTCAAAGCAATCTTAATTCTCACTTAGAAACTCAATTATTTAGTTAAAACAACTTTCTTTTTTTAACCAGTTAGATTCTTCTTTTAAAGGACTTCTGAGCTCTCTCACTTCATTGGCTGCTAGAGTTAGAGCTAAAGACTTTTTAAAATTTTTTTCAAGAACTTGGTTCTTAAAACAGTGTGGCTGCTGGAGTTTTTCAGTTCAGAAAAGAGGCTAAATTAGACCTCTTTTCTAAGTTATGCTAACTCTTTCCCACACATCTCTTCTGAAGCATTGGCCTTGGACTCCATCTGTTTTACCCCACTATCTACTGATTCATAGACTGTAATAAAAGGCAGTCATACACACATGTGCACACCCACACACATGCATGCACATTTGCACATTCACACAGCTAACATTTATTTCTTCTGGTCATTTTCTGTGCCTATCATTTGGAAAGCTTTTACTTTTTTGGATACTTATATCTTAGCCATTTGCCCTGTATCCAGAGCTCTAATTTAAGATATACAACAATGCAAACAATAATAACACAATTTAGAAAGCACCTTCAGTTTCATCCTATTTGACTTTTCACTCCTATAAAGTAGGCAAAATGGAATTTGTCACCATTTGGTAAACAAAGAAACTGATTTCCAGAGTGGTTGAACTCATTTAGTCAAGGAAAGGAATAATTACATGAATAGAAGACAAAATTACTTTTTAGTCTCTTTATCTCTTTTTTAACTTAAATTATATTTTATTGTTTATGTTTTACAGTTCTCCCAATTTTCCTCTTTGTCCCCCTCCACCCAAACCCCCTACTAGGATGGCTAGTGATGCTGAGCATCTTTTCATATGTCTCTGAGCCCTCTGTATGTCCTCCTTAGAGAAGTGTCTGTTCAAGTGTTTTGCCCATTTTTTAATTGGTTTTTTTTTTTTGTCTTCCTGGAGTGGAGTAGTGTGAGTTCTTTACATATTTTGGAGATGAAGACCTTGTCCAAGGTATCATTGGCAAGTATGTTTTCCCATATAGTTGGTTCTCTTTTCATGTTAATGCTGTTTTCTTTAGCTATGTAGAAGAAAATTTGATGAGGTTCCATTTGTTTATTCTTTCCTTTATGTCCCTTGCTTTAGGGGATATATCAGTGAAGATGTTGCTGCATGGAATGTCTGAGATATTCCTACTGATGTTTTCCTCTAGAACTTTTATAGTGTCATGACTTATATTTAAATCTGTTATCCACCATGAATTTATTTTTGTGTATGGTGTAAGTTGGTGATTGGGTTTCATTTTTTTGCATGTAGCTGTCCAGATCTCCCAACACCACTTGTTAAAGAGGCTGTTTGTAGTCCATTTTATGTTTCTGCCCCCTTGTCAAATGTTAATTGACCATAGAGACTTGGGTTTGTTTCTGGGCTCTCTGTTCTGTTCCATTGGTTTATGTGCCCATTTTTATGCCAGTACCAGACTGCTTTGATTACAGTGGCCTTGTAATACAGTTTGATATCAGGTATTGTGATCCCTCCTGCTTTGTTCCTCTTTCTCAAAATTGCTGCAGCTATTCGGGGTTATTTATGGTTCCATATAAATTTCTGAAATGTTTGTTCTATATCTGTGAAATATTTCACTGGCACTTTAATGGGGATTGCATTGAATCTATAAATCATTTTGGGTAGTATGGCCCTTTCCATAATGTTAATTCTTCCAAACCATGAGCGTGGTATATGCTTCCATTTGTTTGTGTATTTCTCCACTGTTGTATAGTTTTCTGCATACAGGTCTTTTACCTCCTTAGTTAGGTTTATTCCTAGGTACTTTATTTTTCTTGTTGCTATATCAGATGGGATTTTTTTTCCTGATTTCTTGGTGCAGATCCCAGCTCCTGGGATCCATGGCATTATGGATGCTGGGGTCCATGGCATTATGGATGAGATGAGACAAATTCACACAGACTACTGAGTCCTGTGGAGGAAAAGGGATGGCACAGCCACTCTCTCAAGGGGAGAGAACCTCAACCCTTGCCTTGACAAGTTTTATTGGGCTCAATTTGCACAGGAATACAGGGTGTATATATAAAGCTCATCAGTCATTGACAGGTAGAAATGATGAAACAATAGATAACATTCAAAGAACTCTGATGGCTTATTCTGAGTCAGGGTCAGATAGTTAAAAGGCCATAAAATTTTGGGGAACAAACTCATTTCCTGCTTGGACCCTTATCATTTAAATTGAGGGTATTAGCAAAGTAGGTTTCATAGGATTTTATGCATTCTTTCTTAGGCCTGATCGCCCTAGGGAACCTGCCCTTTCCGGCACAGATCTGCTCCCACCTCCAGCATTGTTTCAGGCTTAAGCCATTGTTTCAGGCTTAAGTCAGGCAGG
This sequence comes from Anoura caudifer, assembly GCA_004027475.1. Taxonomy (NCBI): domain Eukaryota; kingdom Metazoa; phylum Chordata; class Mammalia; order Chiroptera; family Phyllostomidae; genus Anoura; species Anoura caudifer. Next base: position 119,111 of record PVKU01002997.1, on the reverse strand, counting down.
GGAAGTAAGGCAGCCAAGAGATTGGGAGACTTCTTGCAGACAGAATGAGGACTCAGGCTATGTCAAAGCTGAAAGGCAAGGGTCCATCACCCCCTTTTTCTATAGCCCTCCAAGTTCTTCTCTGAGGGTCCCTTCACAACCATGCCTGTCTTAGGTTGTCCCTCTTTTGAGGAATCTTACCTGACATTGGCTAACCAGTCATCGCCCAGGGCCAAGCAGGGTGAAGAGAAAGGGGGCAGAGGTGGTGCCCCTACAAGAAAGATAAGCTTTGTCTCCTAAGTGGCTTATGGTCCCAAGGTTCTTTAGCCACAAGGGATTACAGCTTCTGAAACCAGGCAGGGCAGTTCCCAACAATTTCTGTTTCTGATATTTCATTGTTGGTGTACAAAAATATCTTTCATTTCTGAGTATTACCTTTGTATCCAGCTGTTTTGTCAAATTCATTTCTTAGGTTGAGTAGTTTTTTGGAGGAGTCTACAGGATTTTCTATGTACACTATCATGTCATCTGCAAACAATGACAGTTTTACTTCCTCCTTCCAATTTGGATGCCTTTTATTTCTTTTTCTTGTCTGAATGCTGTGGCTAGGACTTTCAGTACTATGTTGAATAGGAATGGTGAAAGTGGGCATTCTTGTCTTGTTCCCAATCTTAATGGAAAAGCGTTAAGTTTTTGTCCATTGAGTATGATGTTGGCTGTAGGTCTCTCATATATGGCCCTTATTATGTTGAGGAATGCTCCCTCTATTCCCACTTTGCTGAGTGTTTTTATCATAAATGGGGCTGTACCTAATCAAATGCTTTTTCCTCATCTATTGCTATGATCATGTGATTTTTGTGTCTCATTTTGCGTATGTGATGTATTACATTTATTGATTTGCAAATATTGTACCATCCTTGCATCCCTGGGATGGATCCCACTTGATCATGGTGTATGATTTTTTTAACATATTGCTGGATGCACTTTGTCAATAGTTTGTTGAGGATTTTAGCGTCTATGTTCATCAGTGATATTGGCCTGAAGTTTTCTTTCTTTATTATGTCTTTATCTGGTTTTGGGATTAGGATGATGCTGGCTTCATAAAAAGAGTTTGGGAGTCTTCCATCTTCTTGAATTTTTTTTTTAATAATCTGTGGAGGATGGAGGTTCACTCTCCCTTAAATTCTTTGTAAAATTCTCCTGTGAAACCACCTGGACCAGGGCTTTTGTATGTTGGAAGCTTTTTGATTACTGCTTCAATTTCATCAGCTATTATTGGTCTGTTCAGGCTTTCTGCTTCTTCTTTACTGAGTTTTGGAAGATTATATTTTTCTAGAAATTCATCCATTTCACCTAGGTTTTCAAATTTCTTGGCCTATAGTTCTTCATAGTAATTTCTTACAATCCCTTGTATTTCTATGGTATCAGTTGTAACCTCTCCTCTTTCATTTCTGATTGTGTTTATTTGGGTCCTCTCTCTTTTTTTCTTGATGAGCCTGCTTAAAGGCTTGTTGATTTTGTTTGTCTTTTCAAAGAACCAGCTCCTGGATTCATTGATCCTTAGAATTGTGCTTTTAGTCTCTATGTCATTTAATTCTGCTCTGATCTTGGTTATTTCCTTCCTTCTACTTGCTCTGGGCTGTCTTTGTTGTTGTCCCTCCAATTCTTGTAGGTGCAGGGTTAGGTTGTTTATTTGAAATGTTTCTATCTTTTTTAGGTAGGCCCATATTCACTATGAACTTCCCTCTCAGGACTGACTTTGCTGTGTCCCATAAGTTTTGGATTGTTGCAAGTTCATTTTTGTTTGTTTCCAGGAATGTTTCGATTTCTTCCCCAATCTCATTCTTGATCCATTCATTGTTTAATAACATGCTATTCAATGGCCATGAGTTTGAGTGTTTTGGATTTTTTTCCTTGAGGTTGGTTTGTAGTTTCAGTCCCTTGTGGTCAGAGAAAATGCTTGATATGATTTCAATTTTCCTGAATTTGTCAAGGCTTGTTTTGTGTCCTATCATGTGGTCTATCTTTGAAAATGCGCCATGTACATTTGAAAAGAATGTGTGTTTTGCTTCTTTGGGATAAAAGTCTCTCTCTATATATGTATCAGTTAAGTCCATTTCATCTAGGGCATTGTTCAATGCCACAATATCTTTGTTGATATTTTGTTCGGAAGATCTGTCCATTTTTGACAATGTGGTGTTAAAATCTCCTACTATGATTGTGTTGCTGTCAATATCTTTCTTTAAGTCCTCCAAGATTTTCTTTATGTATTTGGGTGCTCCTATGTTGGGTGCATATATATTCACAATGTTTATATTCTTGATGGATTCTTCCCTTGACTATTATGAAGTGACCCTCTAGTTCTCCTTTTATGGCTCTTCTTTTGAAGTCTACTTTGTCCAATATGAGTATTGCTACCCTGGCTTTTTTTTTTTTTTCTGTCCATTTGCTTGGAATATTTGTTTCCAGTCCTTCACTTTCAGTCTGTGTAAGTTTTTTGTCCTGAGGTGGGTCTCTTGTAGACAGCATATGTGTGGGTCATGTTTCCTTATCCATTCCACTATTCTGTGGCTTTTGATTGGGGCATTTAATCCATTTACCTTTATGGTTATTATTGATAGGTACTTATTCATTGCCATTTTTTGTACCTGTGATTCTCTCTCTTTCATTGTTTTTCTTCTTGTTCTTAAAGTAAACCCTTTAGCATCTCTTGTAGAGCTGTTTTGAAGGAATTATATTCTTTGAGGCTTCTTTTGTCCAGGAAGCTCCTTATTTGGCCTTCCATTTTAATTGAGAGCCTTGCTGAATAAAGTAGTCTTGGTTGCAGGCCTCTGGTTCTCATTACTTGGCACATTTCTTGCCATTCTCTTCTGGCTTGGAGCATTTCCATTGAGAAGTCAGCTGCTAGTCTTATCAGGGGGTCCCTTGTATGTTACTTCCTGTTTCTTCCTTGCTGCCTTTAAGATTCTCTCTTTGTCTTGGAATTTTGCCATTTTAATTATGATGTGTCTTGAAGTGGGCCTCTTTAGGTTCCTCTTGATTGAGACTCTCTGTGTTTCCTGGATTTGTGTGACTTTTTCCCTCATCAAATTAGGGAAGTTTTCCATCATTACTTTCTCAAATAGGTTTTCTAGCCCTTGCTCTTCTTCTTCTGGTATCCCTATTATAAGGATATTATTATGTTTCATGTTGTCCTGTATTTCCCTTAACCCCTCTTTGTTCTTTCCTTTCCTTGCTCATTCTGGGTGTTTTTTTCTACTTTGTTCTCTAGCTTGCTGATCCCATCCTCTGCTTCATTGAGCCTTCTTTCTCAATTCCTTCTACTGTGTTCTTCAGTTCAGAAAATTGTATTCTTCACTTCCTCTTGGCCCTTGTTAATAGTTTCTGTTTCCTTTTTTCATGTTGATGTAGTTTGCAGTGAGTTCATTGTAGTTTCCCTGTAGTTTCTGGTAATTCTCTGTGAGCTCATTGAGCTTCCTAATAACCATTGCTTTGAATTCAATATCTGATAGTTGACTTGCCTCTATTTCACTTAACATTCTTTTGGAGGCTTCCTCCTTTCCTTTCATTTGGGGATTGTTTCTTTGTCTTCCCATTGTTTGTGAGACCCTTCTTATTAACCTCTGCTTCTTAAATTGACCTGTTCTGACTTTCTGGGTTTATGGTGTGAACTTCTATGGTAGAAGACCTGTGAGATTCAGTGGTGCAGTCTCTTTGATCTTCTGAGCTTGCTGGTCTTGGGCTGTCATTTATGTTGGCTCTCTGTATGTCTTTGGGCTTTGATTGTTGTTGGGTCTTTCTTTGGTGGGTCTTTTCCTCCAGCTGTTTAACTGAGGGTCACTCTGTCCACCACCTCTTGTATTCTGTTGTACAGGTGTAGGCAGGTTTTGTTGAAACTGGTTCTTCCATTTGTACAAAGTTTTGAGGATTCTCTCTTGCTCTTGTTCAGTTGTTTGTTCTGGGTAATTTCTCCACCATTTAGCTGTATTTCCAGATAGGTCCTGTGTTGAATTAGTGTGGCTTCCACTCACTCCCTCCTTCACTTTCTTCTGTTGTTATCTGTTGGTGGTTCCTTTGTTGGTGGGTTTCCTCTTCCAGCAGGTAACCTGGTGTTCACAGCTTCTACCTACTCTTTTTTGTGATCAGTTGGAGGGGGAAGGCAAAATGGTTTAAGACAGCAGGAGTGTATTACATGATATTTAAAGTATCAACCCATAGAGAAAAGATAAGAGATCCTTTGGATAATGTATAGTGTTAACCAGGATATTTCACCCAACTAGCCACTTTTAAGAAAGGGTGGAAAGTAGATAAAACGCTTGGGGGCAGGGAAGTTTTGTGAGTTGGATCTAGAAAGCCGTGAGCTTGTGGAAGGTCAGATTATGAGGTAAAGGACAGGAAATTGGTGTAGTGTGTGAGAGAATAGAGTTAACCACAACAGTAATGAAGTTCAGGAAACAGTGAAGTGGGCTAAGACCTGGGAGGGGTGCTATGTAGTATTTACAATTGTGTGGAACAGCAATTGTTTACAATAATACTGGAGCAAGACTTCCAGCCAAGATGGAGGTATAGGTAGACACCCTGTGCATCCTTGCACAACCAAAATAAGGACAACAATAATTTAGAAACAAAATAACAAACAGAACTGACAGAAAATTAAACTGTATGGAAGTCTGACAACCAAGGAGTTAAAATAAACACATCCATCCAGACTGGTAGGAGAGGTGGAGTCAGGCGGGTGGCTGGGTGGAGAGGGGTTTCAGCAAAAAAAGTGGTGGCACCAGGTGCAAAAGGCAGCAGCTGACAAACCCTGGGCACACAGGATGGCAGTGGGCAGACCCTGGGCATGCAGGTGGCGTCTGGCAGGCCCGGGGCGAGGGGTGGCAATGGGAAGACCCAGTGAGGCAGCAATTGTGAAGCAAGGCACAGAGCACAAGGCAGCTGGCTGACCGCGGTCCCACATTCGGGCACAAACAAGCCAGGTGAAACTAGGAAGTGAGACAGACCTTGAAACCCAGGGTTCCAGCATGAGGAAATAAAGCTTCAGACCACCAACTGAAAACCTCTGTGGGGGCTGAGGTGCCAGGAGAGACTCCCAGCCTCACAGGAGAGTTCACTGGAGAGACCCACAGGGTCCTAGAACACACACAAGCCCACCCACACAGGAATCAGTACCAGAAAGGCCCAGTTGGCTTGGGGGAAGTGGCAGAAGGGACTAAAATCCGAGAAAGAGTGGAGCAAGCGCCACTGTTCCCTCTCAGACCCTGCCCCCACATACAGCCTCACAACCCAGCCACTGGGTTGCCCCGCCCTGGTGAACACCTGAGGCTCTGCCCCTCACTACCTAACAGGTGAGACAAGACAAAAAAAAAGGCTCAAACAGAAGAACAGATCAAATCCCCAGAGCAAATAAAACTAAGTGATAAAGAGATAGCCAACCTATCAGATACACAGTTCAAAACACTGGTAATCAGGATGCTCACAGAATTGGTTGAATTTGGTCACAAATTAGATGAAAAAAATGAAGGCTACACTAAGTGAAATGAAGGAAAATACACAGTGAACCAATAGTGATGGGGAGAAAACTGGGACTCAAATCAATGGAGTGGATCAGAAGGAAGAAAGAAACAACCAAACAGAAAAGAATGAAGAAACAAGAATTCAAAAAAAGGAGGAGAGGCTTAGGAACCTCCAGGACATCTTTAAATGTTCCAACATCCAAATTATAGGGGTACCAGAAGGGGAAGAGGAAGAGCAACAAGTGGAAAACTTATCTGAACAAATAATAAAGGAGAACTTCCCCAATCTGGCAAAGGAAATAGACTTCCAGGAAGTCCAGGAAGCTCAGAGAGCCCCAAAGCAGTTGGACCCAAGGAGGAACACACCAAGGCACAACATAATTACATTACCCAAGATTAAAATGAAGGAGAGAATCCTAGAAGCAGCAAGAGATAAGGAGACAGTTACGTACAAAGGAGTTCCCATCAGACTGTCAGCTGATTTCTCAAAAGAGACCTTGCAGGCAAGAAGGGGCTGGAAAGAAGTATTCCAAGTCATGAAAGGCAAGGACCTACATCCAAGATTGCTCTATCCAGCAAAGCTTTCATTTAGAATGGAAGGGCAGATAAAGCACTCCTCAGATAAGGTCAAGTTCAAGGAGTTCATCATCACCGAGCCCTTATTACATGAAATGTTAAAGGGACTTATCTAAGAAAAAGAAGATAAAAAACATGTACAGTAAAATGACAGCAAACTCACAGTTATTAACAACCACACCTAAAACAAAAGCAAAAGCAAACTAAGCAAACATCTAGAACAGGAACAGAACCACAGAAATGGAGATCACATGGAGGGTTAGCAACAGGGAGTGGGAGAGAGGGAGAAAAGGTACAGAGAATAAGTAGCATATATGATACATAGAAAATAGACAGGGGGAAGGCAAGAATAGTATGGGAAATGTAGAAACTAAAGAACTTATGATACATGGACATGAAATAAAGGGGGGAATGTGGGTGGGAGAAGGTGTGCAGGGTGGAGGGGAATTAAGGGGGGGAAGTGGGACAACTGTAATTGCATGATCAAAATATATTTAAAAAAATACTGGAGCAGCAATCATATGACAGACTCTATGTGATCTGGATAACAAGAATAGGAAGTATAGGACCTAGAGTAGTGTGCTAATGGAATGCAAGTGAAGTGAAAGACAGTAAATTATAAATACACTATGAAAGAGAGAACAAGGGAAACCAGTCAAACAATGAAATTTAACCAGCCAAGTGAAGAACACTAAACAGAAAGAGAAATGCAAAAATACTAGTAAAATGAAAGATGTGAGAATAATGAAAAAAATAATAATAGAAATATACAATAACTTGCAATTTCTCTGGAGTAGCAAAGTGAAATTTGTCTACTATCTCAGCTGTTGGGGTGACCCCTTTTGGGGTCTGGTCTTTTCACAGTCCCAGGTTTTATTGTCTCACTTGTGGGAATTTTTTTAAAAAAGAAGGAGGAGGAGGAGGAAAGAAGAAGAGATAAAAAGGGAGAGAAAGGAAAAGGGAATAAAAAAGAAAGAAGGAAAGAGAGGAAGGAGTTAAAAGAAAAAACATCATTTAAAAAATAAAAAGCCTCCTGCTGGCTTCAAACTGGCCAAGCTAGTTCTACCTTCTTCCTGGCTGCAGCAGGCTGAGGGGGAATTGGTTTCAATTTTCTCCCTTTGAACAGCCTCAAGACCATTTTCTCAGTTCGTTGCCCTTCTGCACCCAGCCTAGGCCTTCAGTCCACCAGTTGCGCTGTCCTTGAGGTGCACCAGTTAGGGGCAATTCACATACCTCCTTCTCACTCTTTGCTGTCCTAGATGCTAGGGACTCTCAGTGCCCCTTCCGGCTAGTTCAGGCCCCACACTGTGTTAAGTCTTTCTGGGGATTGCTGACTCCCTGAGCCACGCAGGGGTGCATCCCCACCTTCCTGGCCTTGCAGAGCAGGGATTCCACTGTGGCTGCCAGTGCAGATGCCAGTGCACACCTCTGCTGTTTCCCTGGGGGTGCAGGGGTCAGGCTCACTCCGTCCAGGGCCTGCAGGTATGGCGGGACGATCAGCCACCAGTCCCACAGCAGTGTGCACCATGTGCATCATCCAGGGCTGCAGGCACAGCTGTGGGGCCTACCAAGGTGCGCACTCTTCCCATGGCTTCGCATGTGGGTTCAGGGCCTTCCGCACCTGGGTAATGCAGTGCAGCTGGGTGGGGAGAAGGCTGGGTTGGCTGCTGCAAGAGAATTCCCCAAACAGCTGCCTAGTGTCTCTTTTTTCACTTTTTCTTTTTGAAAAATTCCTCCTGCTCAAGCCTGCCACTCTATAAATCCGTACAAGGGCCTGGCCTCTCACTCAGCCCAATTCTCCAACCAGACCAGGGACTATCCAGGTCAGGGCCCATCATGGCGCAACTCTCAACTCTCCCAAGCTGGCATTCACAGTCTCCGTTGGTGCTCACAGCCTCCGTGTGTTTGCCACTTCATCCTTATTCCCCACCCTGAGACTTTAAGCAACTAGGTCTCTCCTGGTGCTGCTCAAACCTTGTTTGGCAGGGGAGGGAGCCATTGACCCATCTCTCTCTCAAGAACCCTACAGCAGACCCAGCAGGCGTGGAGCCTGGGGCTGCTACCACCCTGGTTCCCACACTAGACCCAGGGAACTTATTGTTGGAAGCACTCTCCTTACCGTCTGATTTCTCTATGTCCTGTACAATTTTTGGTCTCCAATCTTCATATATGCTGGGGTACTCTTGGCTGTTCCTCCCCAAGGTTTTATGGCCCTTTAGCTATCTGACCCTGACTCAAAATAAGCCCTCATAGTTCTTTGAATGTTATCTATTGTTTCATCACTACTGCCTGACAATGACTGATGAGCTTTACATATATGCCCTGTATTCCTATGCAAATTAAACCAAATTAAAGCCCATTGAGGAAAAGGCTCCTGGCCCTTCTCCTTTGAGAAACTGGCCACCTTTCCTCCCCAAGCAGATCATGTCTTGGTAGATTTATCCTCATACATAGAGGCCAGTGGGGAGGGGCCTGCAGAAGGAATCCCCCCCACACACAGTTAAAGATAAACAAAAATACAAAGCAGCAAGAGAAAAGCAGTTAGTTACCTGCAAGGGATTTCCCATAAGACTGTCAGCTGATTTCTCAAAAGAAACTGTAACAGGGTGCAGCCAAGGGGAGCCCCCAAATAGGGATTTATAATGGGGTCCAGAACTCAGGGTGTTCAGGAAATATTAGAGAAAAATATATATATGATGTCCTTGTCCCCACCAGTCTGAGCTGGGGGATGGGACACATGGAGCAGGGCCATTGAGAGCTGTTTTGCATAGCAACAGCTTTGCAGCTAACCTCTGGCATGGTTATTTAACATATCTATAGCTTTTAACTGGTTTCATAGATATGTTAAATAGCTGTGGCCATGCTTTGAGCCAGGGAGATGGGAGTGACTTCAACCCAGGATGTAACTGGGAAGCAACACCCCCTGGTTACAGAGCCTGCATGAGAGCTTGGAGATGATTGGCTCCCCACCATGGGGCCATGCCTGCCCAGACTTACTATGGCAGCCCTGTAAAGCTGGAAGAATACAGGAATACTGGCAGGTGTAACTAATTGTGGGAGAAGTCAGAAATGGGGCTGCAGAGGAAGATTGGCACGGGGATTTAAACCCAGGTGCAGCAGCCATACCGGGCAGTAGCATGCAGCTTTGGGGAGTTGGGACCACACGGCTCTGAGTTGCTCCCTTTAGCCACATGGCTTAGGAAGAAGTAGAGACTTTGCCTGGAAGAAAAGGAGTGAAAGGACTCTTGCTGGTGGACCATGAGCAGGTGCCACATGGCTTTGGATTAACTGGAGATCATGGCAGCAACACAGCTCATGGTGCTGGGAGCCTGAACCATGGACTTCTATTTCTTTTCCTGAGATACGGTACCCAGACTGGGCAGAGGGAAAAGGAAGGACTGTGTGCATCTGAGATTATTTTAAAGGACTTTAGTATTTTAATGAAGACATTAAGTCATTACTCTTAAGTCTATATAGCTTTTTAATAAATAATTCCTTTCCTTTTCACCAATCTCTGGCATTGAGAGACATCTTTCCCCTGGCAGCAGGCAAAGCAAACCTAGCACAGGGGGCAAACTGCGGAGAAAAAGGGGGGGTCATTTTGGTAATAGTATATCATTCACCCCAGCCCCAGATCTGTTCTGTAACAAAACTTTGCAGGTTAGAGGGGATTAGCAAGAAATATTCAGAATCATGGAAAGCAGGGACCTATAGCCAAGATTGCTCTACCCAGCAAAGCTATCATTTAGAACCAAAGGGCAGATAAAGAGCTTCCCAGACAAAAAATTAAAGGAGTTCATCATCACCAAACTATTATTATATGAAATATTAAAGTCACTTATTTAAGAAAATAAGATCAAAACTGTAAGTGATAAAATGACAATATGTACCTGTCACCAATTCAATCTAAAAACAAAGCAAACAAGAACAGACAGAATCATGGATACAGAGAGCATTTTGATAGTTGCCAGATGTATCTATGATTCTGTTTCTGTTCTGCTTGTTTATTTATTTTGTTTTTTAGATTCAAGTATTGATAGATATATATTTATTCCCATTTTATTCACAGTTTTTAATTTTGTAAAGATTGTATTTTTTTTTTAGTTTTAGATGAGGGTAAGGGAGGGAGAGTAACATTATGTGTGAGAAAAACATTGATCAGTTGCCTCCTGCCTGCACCCCAACTGGGGACCAGGCCTACAACCCAGCATATGCCCTGACCAGTAATTGAACTGGCTAACTTTCATTTTGCAGGACAGTGCTCAACCAACTGAACCATGCTACTCAAGACTTATTGTTCATATTTTTTATCTTCTTCTTCTTAAAGAAAACTTTTAACATTTCACATAATACTGGTTTGGTGATAATGAATTCCTTTAGCTCTTACTTGTCTGGAAATCTTTTTTATCTGTCCTTTGATGCTAATTGATAACTTTGCTGGGTAATCTGGATTTTAGGGCCTTTCATCACTTTGAATATTTCTTGTTAATATTCTGGCCTGCAGAGTTTCTGTTGAAAATCAACTGACAGTCTTACAGAAACTCCCTTGTAAATAACTGTTTTTCTCTTGCTGTGTTCCAAATTCTCTGTGTTTATTCTTCATCATTTTAATTATGATGTGTCTTGGTGTGGACCTCTTTGGGTCAATCTTGTTTGGGACTCTCTGTGCTTCCTGGACTTTCCTGTCTATTTCCTTCACTGAATAAGTAGGGCTGTCATTATTTTTTCAAATAGGTTTTCAATTTCTTGCTCTTTCTTCTCCTTCCAGCACTCCCATGATGCAAAAATTGGTGCACTTGAAATTGTCCCAGAGGCTCCTTATACTATCCTCATTTTTTTTAATTCTTTTTTCTTCTTGTTCTTCTGATTGGGTGTTTTTTGCTACTTTGTATTCTAAATTGCTGATTTGATTCTTAACCTCATCCACTCTACTGTTGACTTCCTGTAAATTGTCCTTTATTTCAATTAGTGTATCCTTCATTCGTGACTGGTTCTTTTTATGACTTCGATCCCCTTTTTTATGCTGTTGAAGTTCTCACTAAGGTCACTGAGCATCTTTATAACTAGTGTTTTGAACTCTGCATCTAGTAGATTGCTTATCTCTATTTTGTTTAGTTCCTTTTCTGGAATTTTGCTCTATTCTTTCATTTTGGCCATGTTTCTTTGTCTCTCATTTGGCAGCCTCCCTTTGTTTGTATCTGTGTGTTGTGCAGAGCTGCTATGGTTTCCTGTCTTGGAAGAGTAGCCTAATGTAGTTAAGTTTCCTGTAAGATCCAGTGGCAAAGCTTTCCTTGTCGCCCAAGCTGGATACTCATGGTGTGCCCACTCTGTGGACTGAGAATACTCTCTTCTTATAGTTGAGACTTGATTGCTGTTGGCAGGTCAATGGGAGGGATTCATCCAGGCCAATCAGCGGTAAATAGTGAGGACATGCTGTGACCAGTGACTACCAACCTCCAACCACCGTGGAAGATCAGCTATTCAGGGGCCTGCTCCACAGAATAGGACTTACTTCAGTAGGGCTCTGGTGCCCAGTGAGTCCACGCCTTGTGTGTGTCTATTGTGTTGGTGGTTGGGTGGTGGTGTTCTGACATGGTCTTTGGCTGTCCGCTGAGCACCCAGGCTTTGGGGTCTCTCAAGAGATGCAGGCCAAGGTCAGCCACAACATATGTTCTGACTGTGGCCACCAAGCATCAGCTACAAAGCGATCTGCAGTTGGCTGCTACTTGTGCTGGTTTTGGAGGTGTCCAAGAGAATCCAAGCTGTGACCCAAGGCCAACTGCTGCTGGTGCTGGGCATGAGGTACTCAGCATTAGGCACTGGGCATGCTGAGTCCAGGTGCTGCTTGTTTAAGAGAGTTTAAAAAAATCTGAGGCATGATCTAAGACAAGCCATTCATAGGGAAAAGCTACTGGAAACAGCTTGGGTGGCCAAAAAGTTAGGTTGGGTAGAGCCTCAGGGAATCACCAGGGTGGGGAAAACAGTGTGAGCCAGGTTGATGGAGTCTCAGTATGGCACTCACTTGCCCATCCTGTTGTGGGAGGGCTCAGAAAAAGAACAATGGTCTCTGACAACACATCTACCTTGGAGAAAGCTGCTCCCACCAGCTCCTACCCTGGTGCCAGACATTTCAGTTCCTCACTGTATGCCTCTGGTACCTTTCAGGCTGCTGCTCCCATACTAGAGCTTAGAGGGAGTAAGACTGAGTAAGGCTGTGTGCAGGCCCTTAAAGATGAACTGTCTGGGACTCTAGCAGTTTGTCTCCCACAGTCTCAGTCCCCTCTGGTTTTTATAGCCAGAAGTTAGGGTGACTTTTTTTCCTGGCATTAGAACCCTGAGCAGGGTAGGCCTGGTGTGGGGCTAGAACCCCTCACTCCCAAGGTATTCCTCCCGATTTTTATCCACCACACGTTGCTGTGAGATCTTCCCATTCCACATCTCCACCCCTCCTACCAGTCTTGATGTGATTTCTTCTTTAATTCCATAGTTATAGGACTTCCATTCAGCTCCATTTCTGGTAGTTTTGAATAATGGTTGTTCCGTAGTTTAGTTGTAATTTTGATGTGGTTTTGCAAGGAGGTGAGCCTTGTTTATCTATGCTGCCATCTTGAAAGGAAGTCCAGAAGACAAAATTTTTGTTGGTGTGACAAGATGAATTATTCTTTAGCTATACATAGCTTCTTAGTAATTCTGTCTTCAGAAAGAGAGTCCATAAACATCTTTCCTTATAGTCAGGATGTCTGCTTTTCTGCTGACTTTATCAACAGCTGTTTGTAAGACCACATTTGTTTAGACCAGTCCAAAGATCTGGCCCAGTTCAAATCATCCAAAAGTTCAAGAAACAAGAGTACAAAACAGTTCCTCTGGAATGACTGATCTGGCTTTATTTTAGAATGGCTTCGCTTATGTCAATTTTCAAAACATCATTGCTGAACGTAAATTTCCTAATTGTGAAAAAAAGAGATGAGCTAGATTCATCTCTCTAAAGCTTTGTGTGCACATAAAATTACCTGAAGTATTAATATTAAATTCGGTTTCACCTGACAATCTAATAGCTCTGAAGTAAAACCTAGGAATTTGCACTTGTATGATTACCCAAGGTCACCCTGATGTAGATGGTCCAAGGTGCATTCTTTGAAAAATACAGAATTAGCCCTGGCTGGTGTGGCTCAGTGGATTGAGCACTGGCCTTAGAACCAAAGGATCACTGGTTCAATTCCCAGTCAGGGCACATGCCTGGGTTGTGGGTGCAAGAAGCAACCACATATTGATGTTTCTCTCCCTCTCTTCTCCCTCCCTTCCTCTCTGTCCAAAAATAAATAAATAAAATCTTTTTAAAAAAAGAACAACAATTAAAATAAAATTTAAAAAAGAAAAACACAGAATTAATTTTTATCTCAGAGTGCTTTCATCTCTGACAATGACTGATTTTATGACTTGACTACCACAGGAAAGGGCTCTTAGTTGCTCTAGTGCTTTGTGACTTGGTGACTAAAGCAGTGAGACACAGCAAGAAGTACTCTGAACATGGTATACCTAAAGCCCTTTTTTTTGTTCACAAATGCAAATGATCATCTTAAAAAGCTCCTACCCTCTCTAATCACAAAATTCATTCTCCGGGAAACCACTCCCACCCTTCGCTTTCCAAAAATCACCTCATTAACGTACTGAAAGATATCTTTACATCACTCATCAAGGAAATTCCAAGGGTTTTAGAAGGTCCTTGCAAGGAATAGAAGATAAAATTTATTATTATAAATCTTAATATCACAAAATATAACTTTATACTAACTGGCATCTGGACTGCTATGGACTGAATTTTGTTCCCCTGCCAAATTCATATATCAATGTCCTACCCCCTAATGTGATGGTATTTGGAGATGGGGTCTTTGGAAGATAATTAGGGTTAGATGAGATCATGAGAATGGGGCCCTCATGATGGGGTTAGTGGTCTCAGAAAAAGAGATGTGCTCTCTTTCTCCCTGACATGTGAGCACACAGCAAGAAGGCAGCCATCTGCAAGCCAGGAAGAGAGCTCTCACCAGAACCCCATCATACTGACATTCTCATCTTGGACTTCCAGCCTGCAGAACTGTGAAAAATAAGTATCCATAGAATAAGCCACCCAGCCTACAATATTTGGTATGGCAGCTGTGGGCCCTGAGAAAGAAGATACCTACTAAGAAGGGCTCCTGGTGGCTTAACTGGGCTCAAAAGAAAAAAGACAAAGAAAACAGCCTGGCAGCCATTTTTATGACATCTCACACAAACTGCACTGCACTTCGGGGAGTCTCCACTGTACTCCCTGGCTTTGCTCTGAAGTGCTTGCCTGCACTGTGTATCTGCCAATCTGCAAACCTGCCATCTAATCCAGCCCTTATAAAGGAGTTTCTGGAATTCTATTTCAACCAATAGAACTGAGGCTTTCCTCATCCAATCAGAATTGTGTGGCTGTATCTATTTCTCTCTCTTTCCCTCTCTCTCTCTCTCTCTCTCTCTCCCCCCACCCCACCACACCCCCATCTACATCTTCACTGACCAATCAGATCAACTCCATTCCGACCAATCAGGACAGTGCTTTTGGACCAATCAGACTGCAAAATTTGGAGTCCTAATTTGCATGAGGATAGACCAGTCAGGGAGGAGGGGCAAGGACTTCTGTCTGTATAAGCCAGCTCCTCTCTAATGTAGAGAGTCTACTTTTCATTCCCACATAAGACTGAAAGTATGTTCCCCTGAGCAGACTAGCTGTAACAGACCAGCGCAGGCCAAAGCATACCAGTGCAGTGCAAAAACAAATCAACACAGAGCAGAGGTTCCTAACCAGAAAGGGGACTGGCCCCAGATGCAGGGGCCTGCCTCACAGCTGTGCAGATTTTTCAGCTGTGCTGTATCACAATTGAGCTGTTTTTCCCTGAACAACATTTCCTCTTGAATTGATGCCAAGACCCCTTGGTTAGCACAGCCCAAGCTAAGACAAGGACTTTGTGACTTAGTGGGTAAATAAAATGTTTGATAAATGAATAAATACAAACCTTTCCTAAATTCTGCATCCAGACCCAGAAGAAGCAGTACTGGACTGTTTCCTTCAAAGCTGCTTTCTTTGCTCCTGAGAAAGCATTTGAAGGTGGTGAATTCCCTGGTCCTGAGAATTTCAAATGATGCCAAATGGTCCTTTGGTGGACAGGCAGTTAATAGGAAGGAAAATTAAGTATGTGGAAATGTTATGAGATCTACCAAAGAGTGAGTGTTATGTGTGCCAGAAAGAACCCAGGATGTGAGGTAGAATAACTGGATTTGGGGACCAAGGGTTTGCAAGGCTGTAATCTTGAACAGACCACTCAACCTGTCTGAGTCTCTGTAAAATGGGGACAATAAGTTCACCTCACAAAGCCTCTGTGGAGCTCACTGCTGTAAATCCCTGTCTAGGTGGAAGTCACTGTTGTACTTTATGATCTCAACCTACCTGAAAGTCCCTGACTCAGTGCTTTGTGCCACCTGCATCCCACACGTGGTGAACTCAGGCAGGCTCACTCAACCCCTACTGGTAAGCAGCAGCACTGCACCTTATCCATGTTATTCGGAGCCTTTCCAACCAGAAGGTTTGAAGTTTGCTGAGACAGCAAGCATTTGCCTCACTCAATCGCCTCACTCAGTCGTGGTCCTGTACAGGTAGCCTTGTGCACGATTCTTTGATTCTAACAAAGATTCATTGAGCCCACCATAGTTTTTACAAAAGAGGGGCGCAGAGCATCCCTGTAACCCTTATGGACATTAGACTAGAGGGAAGTACACTGACTTTGAAGTTAGGCAGGCTTGAGTTTGAAGACCCCACTCTGTGCCCTTATCAGCTGGGCCACCTTGGGCTCCTAATTAGCATTTATTGAGAGCCACTTGGTTATCACCTTTCTGAAGCCACTTGATCTTTTAAGAGACTACCAAAATATGAAGAGATAAAATATGTTAGCTGAAACCAGCAAACGATTCCATATTACTAATTATAATTTCATATTACTAAGTAAGACTGTCACTCCATCACCACAGAAAACAAATTTCCCACATCAACCATCATATAGGTGCAGATGAAGAAACTGAGGTTCAGACAGATTAGTTAATCTATCCAAAAGCAACAAGTTTATTTTTATTTATATTATTGTTGTTGTTTATTTTAACTGTGATGACCACATTAAATTCAATTTTAACCTGAGGGCCTCTCTTGTGCCTAACCTGTAGTGAAGTTCACCTCTCACTTTCCTGCTCCCTTACACAAACTATTAAGCAACTACTGCATTCAGGAGCCAGTAGACACTGAAGACACAAAGATGAATGGCTCACAGGTCCTAGCCCTTCAGTACCTAAAGTTCTAGTGGAGAAACAAACAGATAAAACACCAATACCATTAGTTCATTAACCAGGCCACAAACGTTTATTGATCTCTTAGGAGTTGGGAGTGCATCTCAAAACAAGACAGAATGTCAGCCTCCTCCAAGCTCACAACCTCACAGGGAATGTAAAGAAATAAGGCAAAGTCCCAACACAGCATGAAAAGCAAGAGTTTCCAGGGTCTCAAATTAAGGATCTCTGTATTGGAAAATTCAGGGATAACAACAGAAGATATTGTGCTGGGTTTTTAAGAATCATTGGGTTGTCAGGCAGTGGAATAAGGAAAGGGACACTGAAGAAGATGAAATGGCACATTCAAAGGCAGAACTAAGAACAGGTCTGGTGCGTTCAAGGAACAGATGCACTGGTTGCGTCAGGAGAAACTAAGGGGATGATGAAGGGAGTGGATGCAGACTAGGAGATCTGAGCACAGAGAGTGAAAGGCCTAGTGTGCCAAGATAAGAAGTTTCTATTTTATCCTATGGGTAACGAGAAATCAGCAAAGGCCTGACAGGTCAGACATGTTTTCTGTTTGTTTGATTGATTTTTTCTTTTAATTTTTTTTATTTTAATTGTTCTTGTACAGTTTTCTGTCTTTTACTCCCATCCCAGCCCACTACCACAGCCCTCCCCACTGATTTTTTTCTTTTATTTTAAGAAAGACTACACCATCAGCAGTATAAGAAATGTGGAGCCAGTAATGTGACTAATGAAGGACTTGGGTAAGAAATGATGGCAACATTAACTCAGGTCAAAGCATGGGAAAGAAAGGAAGAGTCAGAAGCCAGTTCTGAGATCAGAACCATAAGACTTGCAGCTCATTGCTTGTAAATAATAGTTAATATTAATTGAGGCCTATAATATTCTTGACTGCTATTAGGCATTTCATCTGCATTACCTCAATCTTCACAATAGCCTTTTAGGTTATGCATTTGTGTAATGTATTTTGCAGATCTGGAGACAGGCTGAGATTTGGCCTCAGTTCTGTCCTGCTCCAAAGTACAAGCCCTGAGCTAGTAACAATATTGCATCCTACATAGGAAATGGATGAAGAAGAAGGGGAAAGAATGACACACAATTTTTCAGCTTGGAAAAGGTTTTTGGAAAAAGTAAATACATCCACTGCTGGACAGGTGAGAGCCAGGATGGCCACTGCACCGGCTGTTGCAGAGATGAATCTGGAGCTCAGAGAAGGACCTTGCCTGGAACCACTACCTACGGGTCCAGCTAATAGTGAGAAGTTAAAATTATGAGAGTGGATGAGATAATTTGTGAAAGAGTAGAGAACAGGAGAAGAGAAACAAGGACAGAAAGCTCTGGGGAATTTTGATATTCCAAGCAGGTGGAGTAAGAGCACCTGTGGAGGAGAGCAATAAGAGGGAGCCAAGGAGGCGAGAGAAAGACCAGGAGCAGTATGTTCCTTCCAGTGGCATCTGTCAAGTGGGTTCTCTCTACCAAGGAAAGCTTGGTATAATCTGCAAACCTGGATTTCAGAATATAGTTCCAACTATCAATCAGATAAACAAACAAACAAAAATGCATCTGACCTACTGTGGGTCCCTTGATGGTTCTTGTTACCCTCAAGATAAAATTTCAATGAAAACACTGAAATTAAACACCAGTTTAGGCCCAATCTCTCAAAAATATAACTTTTTACACTTTTCCTTCCATAAGAGTTTTTATTTCCACACTTAGGACAGGACTCTGCAAATGACAAAACAGTCTCTCCCAGGGCCACTCTGAGTCACTATCAAAATATGTTTCAAAGTCCAAACAGGTTACACTTCCATGTTCACCCCCTCAGAATGCTCTCATAAAGGAGACAGGTTGGTTTCCACTCGAAAAAAGCATTTTGCTCCCTCAGCCATGCCGATCACCAATCACGCACTCCAGCTGGGATGGTCTAAATCAGCTTTGTCTGATAGAAATATAATGTGAGCCACAGATACACAGAATTATGAAGATTGGGAAGGAAGAAATAAAACTGTCTATGTTCAAAAATGGCAGGATTGTCTATGTGGAAACTCCCAGAGATTTGACCATAGGAGGGAGTTTTAGCAAGAGCAAGTCACAAAGCAGCCTAGGTATAATGCAGGCCTGATTTTCCACGGGAGAACCAATCTGTGGGTTTGGCATCCTGTGTGCCACCACATGCCTATTGGGCTTTTCAATAGGGCGGGGCTACATTTGCCAACCCACATGGATAGGTTCCCTATAATAGATCATAGACTTAAATGTTAAATTCAAAACTATAAAGCTTCTAGAGGACAACATAGAAGAAAAGCCTATATGAACTTGGGCTCAGCAATGAGTTTTTAGATACAATACCAAAAGCACAATTCATGAAAGAAAAATTGGTAAGTTGAGCTCCATAAAATTAAAAACTTTTGTTCTGTGAATGACAATAATAAGAAAATGAAAAGACAAGCCACAAACTGGGGAAAATATTTGCAAAATACATATCTAATAAAGGACCTATATCCAAAATATTCAAAGGACCCTTAAAACTCAACATTAAGGAAACAAATCAAATTTTAAATGTCTAAACAGACATCTCACCAAAAAAGATATACAGATGCCAAATAAGCATAGGAACAGATGTTAAACATCATTTATCATTAAGGAATTACAAACTAAAACAATAATGATGTACTGCTATGTATCTATTGAAATGCCTAGAATTCAAAAAACTAAGTCAGTGAGGATGTGGAAGAGCACAAACTTTTGTTCGTTGCTGAACACATTGGGAACACAGATAGTATAGCTCTTTTGAAAGATATTTTGTCAGTTTCTTACACAGTTGAACATATAGGCTCACCATGTTATCTAGCAAGCATGCATCTAGGAACCTATTTAACTGATTTGAAAACTTAAATCCACACAAACACATGCAAATATTTATAGCAGCCTTTTTCATAATTGCCAAAAACTGGAAGCAACCAAGATATCTTTTGATAGGTGAATGGATAAATTGTGGTATATCAAACAATGAAATATTATTCAGCAACAAAAAAGAAATGAGCTATCAAATTAGGAGAAGACATGACAGAGCCTTAAACACATATTTATAAAGGAAAGAAGTCATTCTGAAAGGGGTACATACAGTGTGATTCCACTTACATCACATGCTGAAGATGAGAGTATAGAGATAGTAAAAAGATCAGTGGTTACCAGAGATCAGGGTTTGGGGAGAAGGTTAAATAGATTAACTACAGAGGATATTTTAGGATATAAAACTATTCTATAGGACATTGCAGTTATGAAACATGACTGCATTTGTCAAATGCCATTGAACTGTAGCAAGAATGATCCCAAATGTATGCAATTTTTAAAAAGTCATTTAGGAGGTAGGAAGAACTCCAATATAGAATGCACAATGTATTTTTTAGCAATTACAGGTGATTTTTATTTTGGAATTTTTTTAATATATTTTATTGATTATGCTATTACAGTTGTCCCATTCCCCCCCTTCACTCCCCTCCACTCTACACACACCCTCCCACCCACAGTCCCCCTCTTTAGTTCATGTCCATGTGTCATAAGTACTTGGCCTCTACATTTCCCACACTATTCTTACCCTCCCCCTGTCTGTTTTCTATCTACCATCTATGCTACTTATTCTCTGTACCTTCCCCCACCTCCCCCACCCACTCCCCTGTTGATAACCCTCCATGTGACCTCCATTTCTGTGGTTCTGTTCCTGTTCTAGCTGTTTGCTTATTTGCTTTTGTTTTTGTTTGAGGTGTGGTTGTTAATAACTGTGAATTTGCTGTCATTTTACTGTTCATATTTTTTATCTTCTTTTTCTTAGATAAGTCCCTTTAACATTTCATATGGTAAGGGCTTGGTGGTGATGAACTCCTTTAACTTGACCTTATCTGGGAGGCACATTACCTGTATTTCCATTCTAAATAAAAGCTTTGCTGGATAGAGCAATCTTGGATGTTCTGGTTGTTTTTGGTTTTTAAATGGTTGTTGGCCTTCTTTTGGTTGTGCGAGGAGATACAATGTGTCTACCTATGCCTCCATCTTGGCTGGAAAACCACTTTTTTCTATTTTGGAATTTTTTCATTGTTGTTCAAGTACAGCTGTCTCCATTTTCCCTCCACCACTCTCCCCTGCCCACAATGTATTTTTTTTTAATCTAACTGTATTACAAATGTCTGAAATGACCCCACTCAAGGGAGGAGGCAATGAGCCTGGAGCACAGTGAGGGAGAGAAATAGGACATCAGAGGTAAATTGGACATAAGGAGCCAGTTTGTATACGACTTTTTAGTTCATAATAAGGACTTTGGCTCCAATTCTGAGAGACATGGGAAGTCACCAGAGAGTTTTGAGTAGAGGAAAGACATGATCTGACTTGGATTTTAGCAGGATCTCTCTGGCTTCTGTACTGAAAACAGACTAAAGGTCTGGGGGTCAGCAGGATCTGAGAGACCAATTAGAAGGCCATCGCAGCACTTCAAGTGATAGATGATGGTGACTTGAACCAGAGTGACAGCAGAGGAGGTGCTGAGAAGTGGCTGAATTCTCAGTTTATTTTGGAGGTAGAACCAGTGGATGTAAGAGAAAGAAAAGAGTGATGGTCCCAAGGTTTCTGGCCTGAGCAACTGGAAGCAGGGCACCGCATTCACTAAGCTGGGGCAGACTGTGGTGGGAGCAGTTTTAGAGGAAAATTGTGAGCTCAGCTTTGGACATTAACATTTAGATGCCTATTAGACATCCAAGTGGAGAAAACACATAGAATTTCAACCTAGTGTTAAAGGAAGATTCTTGGGCTATAAATACAAATTTGGGAGGTAAAAGTGGTGAGTTAAAAAGGGGGAGATTTCAAAAGGGTGTGCATATGAGGAGATCAAAGAAAGAAGTAGAAAGTTGACCTCACAGGAGAGAGGACTCATCACCAGCTGAGGCTGATGTGAAGAAAGCTCTGGGCATTTGGCCGCAGAAACACTTGTGAGGTCACAGAAGTTGAGAGAGGTCCTACTGGTGGGCCTCAATTTTCTCTGTGGACAGTAAGAGGGTTGGGATGTGTGGGAGCGGAAGCCAACCAAGAGCAAGTGGAGATTTGTCCTCAGGCAGCACTGGAGATTCATCTAGGAGGGGAGCATGCCTCCTATCTGCCCTCCAAGTCTCAGGACAGGCTGCCTGGCCACTGAATCCTGATGTGCCATGAGCAGATTTGTGGCTAGAAGTACCAGGACACCAACACCTGGACACACCCCTGCAGCAAGTGCCCCAGCAGATTTGCATCTCCAGCCATTTTCCCTTCTTTTCTGTGCTCGCACCAAGGAGCATCCCACCTCCTCACCCGCAGGTCCTGGCAACCACACCCACCAGGACTGGCCCAGTTAGTTCCCAGCCCTGACTTGGGAGCTGGCTCACCTGCACCACCTACTGGCCAAGCTGGGCCAGGACTCCAGTTCCCTTCTGTTTCCTAACCCACCTTCCACCCAAACAACTGCCACAGTCAAGGGCCGCACTTGGACCCTTAGACACCAAAGCACCTCAGGTGTGGAAAATTGCAAGGTGACCTGTTTCAAACCCCCTGTGGCAGAGAATATACGGAAAACATTTATGTATTTCACAAATATTTATTTGGCTACCATTATGTGTTAGTGTATCTGACACCATCTCAGGAGCCTTGGATACACTGGGGAGGCCCTTGCCCTCATAAAGCTAACAGTCTGGTGAGGAAGACAAAAGTAAAATAAATAACCAAGCCAAAGATGTAGTTCCAAATTGTGCAATATTGGAAAGGGGCAAGTTTCTGAATGAGTGCATGGCTGAGCCAGGGTTGTGGGGTGAAGGGTTTCTCTAAAGACATGGCTGGTGTAGCTCAGTGGACTGAGCACTGGCCTGTGAACCAAAGGATCACTGGTTTGATTCCCAGTCAGGGCACATGCCTGGGTTGCCTGTGTGAGGCATCCACACATTGATGTTTCTCTCCCTCTCTTTCTCCCTCCCTTCCACTTTCTCTAAAAATAAGTAAATTTTTTTTTTTTAAAGACATGACATTTAGACTGGGAACTGAAGGATGAATAGAAATTGGTCAGGCAAAAAATGGAGGGAATCCTGGAGAGCATTTCAGACAGAATGGGCCCAGAGAAGGTCCACAACCCGTGACCAGTGGGACTTGGTTTCACCTCGTGTTGGTTCCCTGGTGGGTACCCCCCTTACCTCATTCCCACCCACCCCCTGCCTTTACTTTACTTGGTGTGAGAACGTGTGGGTATTGTACACTTAAACTTATTTGTAATTTTGCAATTTTTTCTTTCATCTTTGAATACTAACCCAGAGAATTTCATTATGACCTAAATTTGACAGACTAGCAAACGAAGAGGGTGGAACAAGTATCCTTTGCTTCATTGGAACTAGAATGTAAACCAAGATTGTCTGCAATTTTAAGCCACAACACATCTTTAACTTCCTTAGGCATGGGAAGTCTACAGGTTATGAAGCTCTATCCACCCTCCACAAGCCAAGCCAGTCAGAAAAGTCCTATACTCCTCATATTTGGCTCACTATAGAAATACAACACTATTCCCTGTGTGCCTGGTTCAGTAACAGACTCGTGTGTCCAGAGTTACCTTGAAAGGTGCAGGGGCCATAGCCAGGTCAGTGGACATGATGCCAGAAGATGCACACTTGAGATGTAAACCTCATCACATGTGTATAAAAAGACTAAGAGAGAGGACATGATTAAGAATGGAGTCAGAAGACACACTTGCATCTTAGTGAAAAACAAAAATAAAAATTTCAGACTGGAATTCATAGAGTATTGGTGATAATTGAAAGGATGACTGTGGGTGTTCAACAACAAAAATGAATTCATTAATAGTAATGAATAGAGGTATTAGCATACCACACGTGCCCTTGCACACACACACACTCAGGTGATTCACACAACCTCTCTCTCCCTCCAGCAGTCACAGAATCACAGGAAGTGGATGATAGACAGTCCCTGCCAGTGCACTGGTGGTTGGTGTGTGACACAGCCGAGACTTGTGGCTGATGGACTACCGTACTCCTGGAGTTAGGTTTCTGAAAAAGCTACGCAAGGCAGTGATGGTGCAGGGAAACAGGCATTCGGCGGGTTCTGGAGCACATCTAAGTTACCCATCTGTGAAATGGGGACCACAGTGTCCTCCTTGCAGGTTCTTAGGAGGTTCAAATGGGGCAATGCGTGTACAAGTGCTCATCGCCCAACACATGTGGATATTTGAGGAATGATAATGAAGGGCTTGAATAAAAACGCTGAAGATAACAAAGGAAACACTGCTCACATCACACTAAATCAAGACAAACCAGAGTCCTGCACGTAGGTTGAGAAACGGGCCTGGTGAGGGCACGATGGGGTGAGAGGTGCATAGCCAGCAGACATGGAAGGACCTGCTGGGCCAGTGAGGCTGGCGTCCTGACTAAAAGGTACAGCAATCTTGGATTGCATTGCTATTATTATTATTACAACATGAATTCAGAACTGTACCATTTACTTGCGGTTTTTACATTATCACCTTGTTCATTGAAGAATATAAATAAATCGAGGGAAATAATTAGTTCCGTGAACTCTGAGTCAGGAGACCCCCGGGGATTTTGTCCACTTCCAGTCACCAGTTGTAGAAGGAATGTGAGCAACCTGGAGGACAGCCTGATATTGTGCAGACAAAGGGGCAGAAGCTTGGCTCAGCCCTGGCACACACTAGCTATGGGAACTTACAAAGTGACTTCATCTCTTGAAGCAGAGCCTCAGTTCCCTCAGCTACCAAATAAGAATGACAGCCCTTGCCCTACAAGCTGTCTCAAGGATTAAATGAAATCACAAATGTGTGCCCAGCACAGAGTCTACACAGAGGAAAGACCACTGAATGTTATTAGGCATTCAATCCTCTCAATTATCCACTTACAATGCCCACACTGTGGGTCTTTTGTAATCTGGTTTGATCCCAGGTGAGTTTCCTTCTGATCACTCCATCTTCATACCCTGGACCACTTCCCCTCCTCCACCGCCACCCCCCACAAGGTAAGCTGGTGGGAGCTCAGTGGGCACAGGCCAGACAAACCACCTGTGCTTGGCACCTGCTGCTAGAAAAGTCAATAGACAATCATAGCACTTGTTCCCAGACCTTGTGACCACACACATCTGAAATGTCTACTTAGCACCTACTATGCACCACAGGCAGGTATAGGCATGAATGGGGTAAGCATGGTCTCTGCCCTCCTGGCACTTATAATCTAGTGAGAAAGTCAGACAATAAAACCAAACCGAGAGAGACGGAGAGAGAATGAATGAGAATTAATTACAAATGAACAGAATGCCAGAGAAGAATAGAATAGGAGAATGTTAAGTTTGGAGCTTCAAGAGCCAGACTCTTAGAAGAAGGGACAGGTGAGCTGAGCACTGGAGAATGAGTGAGAAATACACGCCCTACTCCCAAGGTACCATCAGTCTTGGGTACCAAAGGGCTCTTGGACCTTCAGGTCCCCACCATGGGAGTCACTTCTTATTCCAGCCCACTGTGGAATGTCCCCCAGAGTCCCTGCTACACCCCCCAGGGGTTCCCAACCCTGCCCATCACCCCTCCCAGGTAATAATACCCTCCCTCTTTCAGAGCAGCTCTTCTAATTGAGGCCCGGCCCCAGTCAGCCCTGCCCTGCATTACCTGCTGAACCAGAAACATGCCTGTCCTGATTCTGTATGGCTCAGAGCCTCTGGAAAATGTGTACCTTCCCCAGATCAACCCCACCCTTGGCCTTCTGCCCCCTCCTCCCACTCTTCAGCATTCTTGGCAACCTTGGAATGGGTAGGACTTGGTTTGGGGGCAGAGTGGAGCCGATTGATGGGAGTCTGCAGGGGTAAGGCCCAGGACCCCTTTTCCCACTGTTTCTTCTGCACCGCCATATTCTAGAGCAAAGGAGAAAGGCAAAGACAAGGACAGTCACAGAAGCAGAAGGGTAGGCAGAGAGAAAATGAGAAGCACTGAGGGGTAGAGAGGGAGGCAGTGTGAGAGGAAGAATGTAAAAGACAGGCCAAGAGGTGCAAGGAAGACAGAGACAGAGACAGAGGCGCCAGAAGGAGACTAAAATGTGGGGGAAACGAAACCAGGGAGACAGAAGAACAGCCAGGGAAGGGAGCACGGGGAGAAGGTGGGCAGGGGCCTTAGGGAGAAAACTTCCCTGATGGGCCAGCAAGCCACTGTTCGCCGCCACAGGCTGCGGTTACCAGTGAGGAGGTCACAGAAACCTCTGAGGGCAGCAGGGGAACATGGGTGCCGGAGAGTGTCTTCCCCTGAATCCCACAATGATGGGAGGGCACCAGAGAGCAGGAGCAGTGGATGGCCTGGAACTAAGATGGAATTAGCCTGTGAGAAATCTGACATGCCACAGTAGTGGGCGGGTTTCAGGGAGCATGAAGACACTGGGATTTTCCACTCTGACAAATGTCCCAAGAATAGCTGAGGGAAGAGCTGCTTCTACTCACCCCACCCTGCTGGTGTGGATCTTACCCTTGCATTCCACAGACCTATAGGTGGCCCCTCGTATGCCAGGTCCTGTGCTGGACCCTGGGAATACAGAGACCAGGAAGGTGCAGGCATATCCTTGGAGTCCAGGTCAGGAGGTTGGGAGCAGTGAAGAACTACCAGAAGACCCAGCCCAAGCCCATGGGCACCAAGGGGGAGGGGTATTATTTCTAGTCTGGAGAAGCAAGAAGCATTCTGGAAGAGCTAGCCTTGTTAAGTATCTTAAAACCTGGTGGAATTGGCCCTGGCTGGTGTGGCTCAGTGGATTGAGTGCCAGCCTGCAAACCAAAGGGTTGTGGGTTTGATTCCCAGTTAGGGCACGTGCCTGGGTTGTGGTCTGGGTTCCCAGTTAGGGGCACTTGAGAGGCAACCAGGTTGTTGATGTATCTCTCACACAACAATGTTTCTCTCAGTCTCTTTCTGCCTCTCTTCCCATTGCTCTGAAAATAAATACATACATACATACATACATACATACATACAATCTTTTAAAAAAACTGGTGGAATTAGAGAGATGAAGAGTGAGGTGGGAACTGTGTGGGCCCCAAGATGAACAAGCCCAGGAGGTGAGCCTGTAAATTGCCCACTTGGGCTCATTCTGTGGAAAGGATGGGTTGGAGTGTGACTGTGGAAAGTCCTAAATGCTGCTAAGATAGTTTAGTTTATTCTATCGCACAGGAGGGGCCATAAAGTGATTTGACCAGAGGGGTGGCAGAAGCCATGCCATGCTCGGAACTTGACTGTTCCTTCCTTTACTAACTTACTGGATGAATTTGAACAGGTCATCTGTGGTCTTTGTGTTTGCTTTTCCATAAAATTAGGGGGCTTAACCAGATTAGTGTTCTATTCCACAACCAAAAAAAAAAAAAGTTCATTTGGCAGGCATTTGTTTTTTCAAGCTTACAGTTCTGGAAAACAACTGACAAGATAAGCTCTAGACACATGCACACATGCACATGCACACGCGCACACACGTGAGGCCTTCACCAGGAGCTCCCATGGTCCTGCCCAGCCACTCCTCCCTGCTCATATCAAGGTTTGGGTTCAGTCTGCTCTCACCAGCCTGCGCCAAACTCCCCCCAGGGCAGCTGAGACTGGTGCGGCAGAAGCAAATCCTTCCTGCCACAGTCACGCAGGAGTCCTAGCAACAATCACAATAGCAACAAGAGTAACAAGACCTCTGATGACTTTAATGAAACCATTATTATAGGCAAACTGTAAATTCTAAGGCTCTAACACATTTAATTCACTTAATCCTTACAACAACACATGGGGCGGGGGGGGTGGTGTCCAGGGGTTGGTAGGTTGGTATAAACTGACTTTAAGTGATTAAGGGGACTTGGGCATAATCTTTTTACACTAAGGAGGCAACTACAAGAATTTGCCTTGAAAAAGCAGTGGCCAGCTGAGTGCTCTGAGTTTACTTTGTGTCTTTAAGTCCAATAAAAAGTATATAATTTTGAGAAGGCAATAATCCAGACTGTGCCACACTGTTGATTTGAGGAGGGCTTGATGAGTGTGCATGGAAATGGGAGCATCTACAGCTTCCTTGTCCAAAGCCTACCTGGGCTGAGGCTGAAGGCAGCCAGTGAGAACCTGAGGCCTGAAAGTGGAGTTTGAATTGAAGGGAGGAGCACTGTGTGGCAGATGATTGTAGAGAAGGCCAAGATATCTGAAGGGCAGCTTTTTTCATAAGACCATTTCTCAGTATCTCACATCCAGCCCTGTGGCTACTTCCTATATGAGGGGCTGTTAAACTCACCCTCGATGTTGCAAGAGAAGGAAACACATGGTAGCAGCTGAGGAAGTTTCCTCTAGGAAGTCTCTGCCCAGCTGCACCCCAGCAGGGAGGACTGGGTTGGCCACAGCCTCTGGTAGAGTACCCACTCATCCTGGGGGTTCTCCTCCAGGACCCCTACACCTGGTGTGGAAATCTGCAAGGGGCTCTAAGTCCCCTGGGCTTAGTTGACCCTCCAGATGACCTGAGAGCAAATGAACAGAGGGAGTCCAGTGAAATCTGAGAGACAGTCTTTGTGAAGCTGTTAAAACCTGCCTGGTTGTCAGACCGTGCAACTCAGGGTTCCAGTGTGGGGAAATAAAGCCTCAAAACCTTGGGCTGTAAAAACCTGTGGAGGTTGCTTTGGTGGGAGAAACTCCCAGCCTCTCAGAGAGTTTGTTGGAGAGCCCCATGGGGTCCTAGAATGTACACAAGCCCACACACCCAGGAGTCAGCACTAGAAGGGCCCAAGTTGCTTGTGGGAAGTGAAGAAAGTGACTGAAAGACAGTCCAGAGCCAAGCAAGTGGCACTGTTCCCTTTTGGACCCCTCCCCCACATACAGCACCACAAGGCAGCAAAGCAGGTTGCCCCACCCTGGTGAATACCTAAGGCTCCACCTCTTAGAACGTAACCTACACAGGAGACAAAAAAATATGGCTCAAATGAAAGAACAGACCAAAGCTCCAAAACTAGAACTAAGCAATGAAGAGATAGCCAACCTATCAGATGCAGAGTTCAAACCACCGCTAACCAGGATGCTCACAGAAATGGTTAAGTATGGTCACAAAATAGAGGAAGATGTGAAGGCTATACAAAGTGAAATAAAGAAAAATATACAGGGAACCAACAGTGAAGGGAAAGAAACCAGGACTCAGATCAATGATTTGGAGCAGAAAGAAATAAACAGTCAACCAGAACAGAATGAAGAAACAAGAATTCAAAAAAAAATGAGGAGACTCTTAGGAACCTCTGGGACAACTTTAAATGTTCCAACATCTGAATCATAGGGGTGTCAGAAGAAGAAGAAAAGCAAGAAATTGAAAACTTCTTCGAAAAAAATAATGAAGAACTTTCCTAACCTGGCAAAGGAAATAGACTTCCAGGAAGTCCAGCAAGCTTAGAGAGTCCCAAAGAAGTTTGACCCAAAGAAGCACACACCAAGGCACATCAGAATTGCATCACCCAAGATTAAAAAGAAGGAGAGAATCTCAAAAGCAGCAAGAGAAAAGGGAACAGTAACCTACAAAGGTGTTCCCATAAGATTGTCAGCTGATTTCTCAAAAGGAAACTTACAGGCAAGAAGGGGCTGGAAAGAATTCCAAGTCATGAAAGGCAAGGACCTACATCCAAGATTACTGTATCCAGCAAAGCTATCATTTAGAATGGAAGGGCAGATAAAGTGCTTCCCAGATAAGGACAAGTTAAAGGAGTTCATCTCCACCAAGCCCTTATGATATGAAATGTTAAAGGGACTTATCTAAGAAAAAGAAAATAAAAAATATGAACCATAAAATGACAACAAACTCACAACTATTAACAACCAAATCTAAAAACAAAACAAAAACAAAAACAAACTAAGCAAACAGCTAGAACAGGAACAGAATCACAGAAGTGGAGAGCACATGGACGGTTATCAGTGGGGGAGTGGAAGGAGAGAGGGGGGAAAATTACAGAGAATAAAATATATTTTTTTAAAACCCTGCCTGATGGTAAGAGATATAAAACACTCTAGAAGCAAAGACATAGTATAAATACTAAATGTATAGGAAAAGGCCATATTTCTGGCTGCTTCTATTTATATCTCTCCTTCCTCCTCCTCCTGTTGTTTCCAGATCAGGCAAAACAAGAGCCAGCTTCTGTGCTGCTAGTGACCAGTAGTACTAGTCTGCCCTTGTCTCAAAGGAGGGCTCATAGCTCAGCCCACTGCTGAGCTGGCTGGGCAGGAGCAGGCAGCAGGTACTGGGCAGCTTGTGTGGACTCAGCCCAGGCTTGGGTCTGGAGGATCAAACAGTCCCTGTCTTTAGGAAGCACTGGGATGATAGAGATGAGGTCCTTAGACACAGAGCAACTATTACAAACAAATGACCAGAGCTGGCTGTGAAACTGGGAAGGAACAGGAACAGAGAATGTTGGCAGGATGGGGGACTGTCCAAGAAGGGTTCCCCAAAGAGGGGTTGATGAGCAAATTTAAAAAGAAATGGAGACTTGGATAACTCATTCATTTATTCATCCAGTTCTTCCACAAATAACTTCAGCACCTATTGGATTCCAGACAATACTGAAGAACTAGGGACACAGAAATAAGTAAAAAAGGACCGCCTCACAATCTAGTGGAGACATACATGTCTAGAAACAAGTCCTGAATAAGGGCTGCATTCATGTGTGGACAAGTCAGTGTGTGAGCAGACAGAAGGGTTGGGAGAATTGACCCAGGTCCTGGGTGAGGCTCAGGGTTGCCACCCAGACAGCAAGGAAGGCGTGCAGGAAGAGGGGCGCATACAAAGAAGCAAGAAGTCAACCAAGGTCCAGCCATTGTGTCACTGGGCTGAGGAGGTGGGCAACCAGGGGAGAGGAGGATGAGGAGAAGGGAAGGCTAGGCCCAGACTCAGAGGGCTGACATGCCTCTATGGGGATCGGGGGCCACTGAAGGATGGTAAGAGGAGAGAGAGGATCACAGGAGGGACAGGATGGGGTTGGCAGGGAGTGGACATGAGGTGTTGAGCCAGGATGGAGAGTGAGAACAGGGGAGGTCCAGCAGCCAGGTGGGTGGCAAGTGCAGTCTCAGAAGGAGCTGGTGCCTCCCCTCCCTTTGAAGTGGGGCCAGGTACTGATGATGTCGTACAAAGCTTTCCCAGGAGACAGAATGCTGACAATATCACTGTGTCCCACCAACAGGTAGTTGGGGGTCAGGTACCCCTTGTCCACTGCACACTGGATCAGGCTCTGGGCTGCCTCCAACGCTGCGGCATTTGGTGGCTTTTCTGAAAAACACATACCCATCAATCATCAGAGTCTCAAGGTTACCTGCTCAGAGCAGGGCCAAGCACCTGCATTCCAATATCCCTCTCCCACACCCCCACCCCCACAGCCAATAAATTCACATAATCTGTGGCAGCCAGACACAATGAGAAAACAAGGTCATTGTGTTCCCTGACTCCTCTTTGCAAAGCTTCTTCTGGAAAGTTCGAAACTGCTCCAGATTACAACTGCAGCACAGCACACTGCTTCTCAGCAGGCACCAGGAGGTAGACATGGCACCACTGGACTGTCCATGCTTTACCATAACAGGTAGTGATGGTCCTCAACACTGTTGCCATGGTTACCAAGGAAGAAAATGCCTTTGCTGACTGAGCCATAAAAGCACCAAAGTTTGCAAAAGATTATGTTCCCTCTTGCTCCATGTTTGCCTTTAGCATGGCTATAAAGGTAGATGGAACTGGGTATGCAGATGGGTAAATTTGGGGAAAAACTTTCTGCCTGGGAGGGACTCCTGGTGACCTGCATCCTATACTGAGTCCCTGAAAGCTAAAACGTACCACTGACACTGCCAGACACCACAAGGTTGTCCTTCATGCTCCCCAGATGTTCCACATGAAGCTTCACCACCCAGAACCCCTCTGCCCCATGCTCACTCCTTACCTACAAAGTTGCCCATGAAGGCAATTCCTAGGGCAATATCATTGTATCCATAGGTGTGAGAGCCTTGGATATGCCAGCCAACTCCTTCATACACACCACCATCCTGACCCACCAGGAAGCTAGGATTGGGCAAAGAAAAATGCAGAAAGTCACTCTGGGAAGAAGAATTGGCTTCATTTACTCCTTAAATTATTCATTCATTCTTTCATTCATTTGTCACATAGTGACTGAATGTTTCTCCTATGCCAATGTGTACAGAGACAAAAAAGAGAAACAAACAAAACGGCAATCACAGTCTCTGAACCCAAGAGGTGAGCTCAGACAGTGACAAGTAATCATAACAGCAACTTCAGTCCACAGCAATGTGGCCCCTTTTCCCACAATGCCCCTGAATCGGACCCTTCCAAGGTGACCAGCAACTGCCTTGACACTAGTACATTTTCTCTTCTGAGTTACACTGGCCCTGCTGACTGCTCTTTTCTTAAAATGTTAACTTTCCTGGACTTCCAGGAGCCATGCCTTCCTGATTTTCCTCTACTCCATTGGTTTCTTGCAGGCCCCTCTCCCATCACCTACCCTTTCCCTAGAAAGTGGTCCTCCTCAGGATTCCGGGCTAGCCCCTTCTCTCATCTCACGCAGCACGTTTTTCCTACACAATCACCCAGTCCCATAGCTTCAACTACTATCTATAAAAACTAACATGTCCAAACCAACCCAGCTTCTCCTGTGATTTCCTCAGCCAGAAAATTGGGCATTGTTCTGAACACCTCCCTCTCCCTCCCCTAGCCCCATCCAGTCATGAGTCATGGCTTGTCAGTTGTCTCTCTTCTCTCCATGCCGACTGCTGCCGCTATGATGCTCCAGGTCACCACCACCTTTTGTCTGGATTTCTGCAATAACTCCCTGCCCAGAGTTTTGCCCACTTCCATCCCATTCCTAAAATAGCACCTGAAAAGACTTGGTTAAGATACGAATCCTATCACAGGGCATGACTTTCTAGTTGCTTTCAAATTTGTGATGTGGCTCCTGTTGGCCTCTCCAGTCTCACCTCTCACTGTTTCCCTCTGATATCTACTCTTACATATGAGTTAAAGTTCTTCAGTTCCTCAAAGATATGTGCTCTGTCTAGACGCCAGGCCCTAGCATACGCTGCTGTCCTCACCTGGACATTTCTTGCCCCTCTTTGCCTGACTAACCCCCACTTCTTATCCATGCCCCAACCTGTATGCCCCTTTACCTAGAGCCCTGCCTGACATGCTCACTCCCCCAAAAGTTTGCTAATGATTCATCCTGTGCCCATCCTATTCCTCATCCATTACAGCGCCTCACTCTTACTTGTCCTTACGAAGTTTGCTATCTTCTCTCTCACCTCCACAGGGAAGGAACTATATTTATCTTGCTGAGCACTGGGCATATAGCAGACACCCAATGGATACTGGTTGCAATGTTAGAAAACAGTGAGTGAGGGGGTGCTTTGTCTTGATTACAGTCGACATCAGGATTAGAGATGCATCACGAGGCTGGAGGGTGAGGGGGGCACCTTAACAGGTTTTGAAGGTCAAGGAACAGGATAGAGCCCCTGAAAGCTGAACGAGAAAGGAAAACTAAAATCCCTTAGCTTCTGGCACTTATCTTTCAGGGTTTTCAAATTTATAGTGCACTCCCTGCTATCTGTGCTGAACAACCATGGCAAGGCTGTGGGGAGTCCTGCAAAGGGCAGTAGCAGCTTCTTCTATTCGCAGAGGCTGCTTTTACAGTGGAAGTTAAGAGGAGAGGCAGCCAGCTCAGAACAAGTCACGTGCCAAAGTAAATCCACCTGAGACTTCGCAAAAGCTATTGTGATTAAGTCACAGATGAATGATTGCAATTTATCCTCCTCTAACCCTGCATCCCTTCTATGAAATTCCAAGGCAACTTCTATTTAGCTTCTGCTATTCCATTAAATCAACGTGTTTCTTCATGATAGACCTGGCATTAAAGGAACAAAAAAAGAACATTCAAATTTCACTCTACATCTTCAAGTAGATATAGTATTGTCGTTCCAATTGTAGAGATGAGGCTAAAGGGGCCCAGAAAGGTTAAAAAGCTCCTGTATGTATAACATGGAGTAAATAGAAACCAGAGCTATTGCAGGATTCTAATATCAGAGGGAGCAAATTGGGGTTGGGCCAGACTGAGGAAGAGGGTGAGCAGGGCCTATGTCTCTGAGTGGTTGGAAGGGATTAAATAAAATAGGCACCATCTTCAGTGGTCTTCCATAAGGATCTCACAGTCTTGCTTTACCCTTATTGCTTCTAATGTCTCCTTTTCAGAGTCTTCCGTTGAAGAGAACGTGCCCAGGAGAGATACTAACCCTTATCTATGTCTGAATGATCATCCGGAATCTTACACAAATAAAAATGTCACATCTTATGTAAAGCCCTTGGCACAAAGGAAGGGCTCAGTAAAGATCAAGTCCCTCCCACAGCCCTCCATTCTACAGCCTTTAAGAAAAGGAGGGTCAAATTTCCACCAATCCCACTTACTGATATCCAATGTCGCAGAAGTTCAGTTTGTCCATGTGGAAGGACTGCGTGTCTCGGACGCGAGCCTGACAGTCCCTGGATGTGTTGCAGGTTGCCCCAGCAGTGTGGATGATGATGACATATTTGGCTGGGATGTTCATTTTAGGGCAGTATGTTTCTCTGGCTTCCCAAGATGACCGCATGATGATGCTGGGGCAAGCTGTGGCAAGGTGAAAAACCAAGGCCATGGGAATGCATCTGCGCCCACAAATGGGTAATCACACCACTGCAGGCTGAGCTGCTCCTCAGTCACCCCAACCTCTGGCACCATGGGCACATCCTAACATGAACTCAGTTGTGGGGCTCTAGGAAAGGCCAGATAGGGAATGTCTGGGTCAGGTGCCTACAGCCAGTGAACAGGGGCAAAAGTCTACAGGTTCTGGTTGCAGCTATGGAAACCAGTGTGTGAGCAGAAGTGAAAGAACTATTGATCGTACAGAGTTGGCCATTCCATTCAAAAGACCAAGTGTACCTACCTGCCTGAATATGCATTTCAAATATATGCAGGTGTGTGTACTTATGTAAGAGGACCAAAATGCAGAAATCAGCTGACTCTCTAAACTGATCACATGTGCACATGGAAGTAATTTGAAATCTATACAGAACTCTATAAATGTGAAAAGATTATCATTATTGAAGATAGCACCTATCTGAAAGCAAGAAAAGCTTTAGAGATTTACAATATTTAAAAGGTTAATACAAAATATCCTTGAGTCCAAGAAAAGATCCACTCTAGAAGAAAGCATCAAGCCACTGAAAGTGTTCACTAGTTATTCTGGTTTTAGGTTGCTGCTTGCTCACCCCAAAACAGGGCATGATTTTTATCGTCCAGTTTCTTGAAATATTCACTCTGATGTCAGTGTAACCTGTGAAGGCAAGTTTTTTTCACCACTCTGGTCATGTTGCAGGTTGGCTGAGTTTTGCATTTAGAAAGGTTGTGTGTGTGTGCTCATATAGTATACACAAATTTGTGTGTGTGTGTTTACTTCCCCATTACCATGCTTTATTTTTCTCTAAGCCTTCCTGACATCTGACATCACATGTATTTTACTTGTTGATTTCTTTATTTTCTGTCTTTCTTCACAAAAATATGAAGTTTTTTTCTGTTTTGTTCATGACTGTAGCCTTAGTACCTAGAAAAACAGTATTCGGTAAATATCTGTTGATGACATGAGAAATGTGTGTATATACATATTTATGTCAAAAATGGCTCCATGGCTATGTCATTCCAGTGGGAAGGAGATATCAGGAAATTACCCTCTCAGAATTTTCTAGATCTCAGTGTGAGGTGTCCTCGGTCCAAGAAACTGTCCCTAATGGTTGAGTGTCACTGGGATGAGGGTGAGCTGGGACTGAGGACCTTACCTTTCCTGGGCACTGGCTGCTTATGGGCTGGGCACACCTCTTCTTCCAAGAGAAGTGGCTGAATATACCTGGGTGACACATGACCTTTCCGGATGGCGTAGAAGATCAGGTCCTCTGCAGCTGATAAGGCAGCTGGGCTGGGACTGCTGCCTGGAAGAGGATGACATGGAACACCAAACCCTCAACAAGAAACTCCAACCCAGTCTAGACCTGGAGGGAGGATAAGGTGACCACCTGAGCCTGAATAGCTGATGAATGGGAAGAGAGGAAGCTGGTCCAGTAGCCAGGACAGGGGGCCTAAGAGGCAAGGAACTACTCAGACAGAGAGCTCTTGGAGACCAAGTTGGTGACCTCTTTCAAGTGCTAAGACTTTTATCCTCTCCCTCTCTAGGTGGAAGAGCTGGGAGGCAATAAAAGCTACATGCAAAGGGAGGCCCACATGACCAAAACAGGCACTCCCTAGCATGGAGATGGGTGACAACACTTACTTAGTAGCTCCCACAATCCAGCATGTGGCAAGTGCTCTTTTCACCCATTAACTCATATAATTCTCAAAGAAAACCTCTAAGATAAGTGCTGTTCCTAGCCCATTAGCAGATGAGGATCTGACAGGTGCCAGTCATTTAGCTACTAGCTCTTGACTCCATCCTGCCCTGTGCTCGACTCTGTTTTGCAGGGAGCTAAAAACCTGCAAAGGACATTCCTCAGACTTTCTTGCCTGCTGGCTTTGGTTGGGTCCTCCCCACGGGAGACGCTGGAGGAAGAGAGAGGCCATGGAGAGAGGCCATGCTTATCTGCCTTTGCCAGGTGCAGGTTCAGTGCCACACAACTGCAGACTCCAGAAGTGAGGGCAAAACTGTGAGCCCAAGCAGTGTCAGTCTCACCAGAGCACAGACCAGAGAAGAGGAAGAGGACAAAAAGGATGCCATGTCATAGAATCCAAGCAAGGAAAGAACTTCAAGACAGTATGAGATAGGCTGAAAGGAGAGGAGTGTGGGCAGCATTTGAGATCTTGCTTCCCAAGCCTACGTGGTCAGTTTGACTCAAACAAATTCTATAAAAATTTCAAAAGAAGAAAAAGAAAAGAGAGGGGTGTGGAGATGAGGGAGCGAAGGAAGAAAGTATAGACAACTCTCTGGCAGAGGGACAGAGGGGATGACCGTTACCTTCCTTGGCGCCAAAGAAGGCAAGGCCCAGTGAGATGCTGTTGTAGCCCTGGGTGTGCAGACCTTGGATGTTCCAGCCGACACCTTCATACACCCTGCCATCGTCGCCAACCAGGAAGCTGCCGGGCAAGGAAACGTGGATTGAGTGGCAAATCCCTATGACAGGAAACTTCTCACCCATCCTTAGAAGGGAAAGGGTTCTAGAGGCTCATAGAAAGCACTAAGCTTCAGTGACCTAACAGTGGGAGAGAGGGGGAATCACCCAGTTTACACATCCCAGACTTCTTAAAATGTTGTTGTGACTTCGTTTACATGTGTTTCCCAGAACCTCCCTTTAAAAATACTCATTTGGTTTGAAGTGGAATTTGAACCTGAGTACATTAGTTTAACATATTTCAAGGGCATAAGAATGCATTCATCAAGTTTT
Organism: Anoura caudifer; assembly: GCA_004027475.1. Lineage (NCBI taxonomy): Eukaryota > Metazoa > Chordata > Mammalia > Chiroptera > Phyllostomidae > Anoura > Anoura caudifer. The sequence goes on along the minus strand of PVKU01002997.1, from coordinate 82,195 downwards.
TAATTATAGAATCAAGCACTTGAACATTTAAAACAACTGCGATTCAAGAATTCCTTTTTATTACATGACTTTTCTTCAGTTTCTCTTCAGGAGTGCCCATAAACTTCTTTATCACAGAAACTTCTTTAGAATCTTCCCTTTTTCAGTTTATTTTTTAATATATTTTATTGATTACGCTATTACAGTTGTCCATTTTCCCCCCTTCACTCTCCTCTACCCTACACACCCCCTCCCACCCACATTCCCCCTCTTTAGTTCATGTCCATGGGTCATACATATAAGTTCTTTGGCTTCTCCATTTCCTGTACTATTCTTACCCTCCCCCTGTCTATTTTCTACCTGCCATTTATGATACTTATTCTCTGTACCTTTTCCCCCTCTCTCCTCCTCCCACTCCCCTGTTGATAACCCTCCATGTGATCTCCATTTCTGTGTTTCTGTTCCTGTTCTAGCTGTTTGCTTAGTTTGTTTTTGTTTTTGTTTGAGGTGTGGTTGTTAATAACTGTGAATATGCTGTCATTTTACTGGTCATATTTTTTATCTTCTTTTTCTTAGATAAATACCTTTAACATTTCATACAATAAGGACTTGGTGATGATGAACTCCTTTAACTTGACCTTATCTGAGAAGCACTTTATCTGCCCTTCCATTCTAAATGAAAGCTTTGCTGGATAGAGCAATGTTGGATGTAAGTCCTTGCCTTTCATGACTTGGAATACTTCTTTCCAGCCCCTTCTTGCCTGTACGGTCTCTTTTGAGAAATTAGCTGACAGTCTGATGGGAACTCCTTTGTAGGTAACTGCCTCCTTATCTCTTGCTGCTTCTAAGATTCTCTCTTTATTTTTAACTTTGGGTAAGGTAATTATGATGTGCCTTGGTGTGTTCCTCCTTGGGTCCACCTTGTTTGGGACTCTCTGAGCTTCCTGGACTTCCTGGAAGTCTATTTCCTTTGCCAGATTGGGGAAGTTCTCCTTTATTATTTGTTCAAATAAGTTTTCCACTCTTGCTCTTCCTCTTCCCCTTCTGGTACCCCTATAATTCAGATGTTGGGACATTTAAAGATGTCCTGGAGGTTCCTAAGCTTCTCCTCCTTTTTTTGAATTCTTGTTTCTTCGTTCTTTTCTGGTTGGATGTTTCTTTCTTCCTTCTGGTCTACACCATTGATTTGAGTCCCAGTTTCCTTCCCATCACTATTAGTTCCCTGTACGTTTTCCTTTATTTGACTTAGCATAGCCTTCATTTTTTCATCTAATTTGTGACCAAATTCAACCAATTCTGTGAGCATCCTGATTACCAGTGTTTTGAACTGTGCATCTGATAGGTTGACTACCTCTTTGTTGCTTAGTTGTATTTTTTCTGAAGCTTTGATCTCTTCTTTCATTTAAGCCATTTTTTTTTGTCTTGACAAGCCTGTTATGTAGTGAGGGGTGGAGCCTTAGGTGTTCACCAGGGCAGGATAACCCACGTCACTGGGTTGTGACACTGTGTGGGCAGCAGGGGTCTGACAGGGAACAACAGTCCTTGCTCCACTCTCTGCCAGATTTCAGTCACTTCCCCCACTACCCACAAGCAAATTGGGTTTTTCTGGTGCTGATTCCAGGTGGGTGGGTTTGTGTACATTCTAGGACCCTGTGGGTCTCTCCAGCGAACTCTCCTGTGAGGCTGGGAGTTTCTCCTGCTGCTGCCTCAACCCCCACAGGTGTTTTCAGTCAGAGGTTTGAGGCTTTATTTCCCTGCACTGGAGCCCTGGGTTGTACGGTCTGTTTCCCTCCCCAATTGTTTCTCCCAGTTTATCTGCATGCGAATCTGGGACTACCCGCTCCACAATCCACTGCCTCACTGGGTCTGCTAGCCACCACTTTGCTGCGTGTCCTCTCCACCCTGGCTGCCCATCTCCACCCCTCCTACCAGTCTGGATGAATATTTCTTTAACTCCTTGGTTGCTGGACTTCCCATACAGTTCAATTTTTCTTTCAGTTCTAGATGTTTTTTTGTTTTTAAATTGTTGTCCTTCTTTTGGTTGTACAAGGAGGCACAGTGTGTCTACCTATGCCTCCATCTTGGCCAAAGTTTCCTTTTTCAGTTTATTTTTCAAAACAAATGTATTATTCTTTTGTTCTACCTGCACCCTTCTCTTTGCTTCTTTAAATCTTTCTCATCCTCCACTTTCTAACCACAGACTTCAGAATTCATGTTGTTACAACTCTTGCCATATTCGGCTTCCACAGCAAGCTGAACACAGAAAGAATACTCCCCTGAGGTCCCCCAAAGACCCTGAGTGGAGGTGGGCTGACTTCCCACACTGAGCTGACATCAGCCTGAGGTTCAGGGAGCCTCGGCATGTCCAGCACACCCTTGGCTTTGCTGCCAGCACATTCAACATGTTCCTGTGTCACAGTGATCAGCCCACTGTGAACAGTCCCTCAGGGCTGCTGCCAGCTGCACTGTACCCACAGGAGGCTGTTAAACTGTCACCACAAAGCCTGGCTTAGAGACTCAACGGCTGACATCCCCTGGAATGCTCTGGCAAAAGAGGGGACACAGCAGTGACAGCAGTGGCAGTGGCGGTCCTAGTGGTGGGAACAGCAGCTGAGCTGCAGTGGACACAGCTTCCCCAGAGGGAGGACGAAGACCGTGCTACCGCCTCTAGCCACAGGAACTCTGGGGCTGCAACGGGGCCTCCAACTGCTCTTACTTATTTACATCTAAAAATAAATTAAGAACATGGGTTACACTTTCCAAATGGGTAATTCAGAAAGCATTTATATTTGTCTTTAGAATTCAGGGAGGAAAGCTCTATTCCCACGTCTCTCCCTCCTTATGAAGATAGATAGATAGATAGATAGATAGATAGATAGATAGATAGATAGATAGATAATAGATCTTCATATATATAGGAAATCTTAGCCTCCACTGGTAATCCTCAGCATAGATACCCAGTCTCCACGCCTCACACTTGTCTCAACATGGGGCTGTCCTCACTCCATCCCCAAAGCCACACCTCCTGTGGAACCCCAGTGTCACTGTGAGGTGTCCTTCCAGGGTAACTTCTGAGAAGAAAGGTGTCCTTCCAGGGTAACTTCTTCTCAGAAGTTACCCTGAGGACTGCTTCTCAGTGTAAAAGCCTGTCCATGTGTGCAAATGGAGCAGGCAGTCTGGGAAGAGTTCTGGGTCCACGCCCCCCAGTGGTGTGACTTTCCCTAACCTCCCCAGACCACAGTGCTCTCACCCAAGAAGCAGGACTGGTAAAGTTTCTCCTGCCTGTTTCTCAGAGCTGCTGGGAGGGCCCGCATGGGTAATACTTGTGAAGAACTTGTCAACTGTGATGTTCTGTGAGCTGCAAGGGGGCAGCCATGGGGACTACACAAGGTCCCTTGCTTCCTTCCCAGATCTCCCAGAGTCCTAGACCACATCTGAAAAGTGGCTCTGGGCCTCCCTCCTGATGATCCTAGGAGGATTTTGGATTTTGCATGTCTGTCTTAACACTTTGTACTTATTTTTAAAAGCAGCATGAATGGGCAAACAGAGGACAAGTAGAAAACGCTTACTTGTAGGCCACATCGCACCAGCCTTTGGAGTAGATGGAATGGGACTGAAGGTCCCGCAGCTTCTGGCTGCAAACACTCTGCTCCTGGCACTCCATCCCCATGAGCTGGTCCGAGATGACATAGGCCACAGGTGGGGTCAGCAGGGCCCTGCAGGTCAGTGATTGCGCCCCCCACTCCTTGCGGGAAACAATGGTGGGGGTACCTGCAGGGGGTGAGAAGGATGGCACGTGGCAGCTCCTACTCACTTCCCCCGACAGGCTGCCAGTGCCACCCTTGTCCGCACCTGCCCTGATGAGGGGACAGGCCCTGGGGGAGGCCTTCGCCACCCACAGCCTCCCCTTCGCATTCTCTAAGTCTGTTTAGGCTAAAAAATTTTCTCCATTGGACTCTGTGTTCAGCCTGGAAGTCAAGTTGCCTTCTTCTCCAAACACTGGCTTCTTGTACTTCCCTAGAAGACATCCCATCCTCAACTCCTCTCAGGCCAGCTTCTCCCTGGAGGCCTTCAGAAAGCAGCCCCAGGGATACTCACTCCCAACCCTGGGATCCGAGCTACCTTCTCCTGAAGCACCTCACCTGGATGCCTTAGGAAGCACTGTCCTCACTGGCAATTACCCCAGGTCTCTAACTGTGTCTTCTGTCTGGCCCTCCCCTCACACAGGTGACTCTCAGGAAGTTCTGCCACTCTCCTCACACTAGAGACTCCCAGATCCAGAGCCCACAGGAAGTTCCATGAGCACCAGGTACATATCTCTCTCTTTCAGATGAAAAGTCCCTGTGGGCAGAGCTGTGAGAGCCCCTAAGGGCCCCAGTTCCCCTGAGGCTCCTTGTCTGTGTCCATCTTGGGGCCTCTGGAAGCTCACTCAGGGACAGGGAGCCTCAGAGGAGCCCCAGGTCTCAGTAGTAGGAACCACCCTCCTACTGAGACCTGGGAAGAGGCACTTTGTCTTTCCTCCCCAGGGCCTCTCTCCTTTCTGCACCTCACCTTTGCCTGAGGGCTCCAGATAATCCATGGCACTCTCTGGCAAATGCCCCTCTTGGGATCCCACCCACCCCCACCCCACTGCAGTGAAGTCCTGAAAAGCATTCTGGCCACCTATGCAGCCCCAGCCAACCCCAAACCACCTCACCATTGCGACCCTTTTGAATGAACTGTGAGATGCCAACAAACAGGTCCATAAGCTGCTCCGACACTTCTCTGGCTTGGGTTTCATTCCAGGAGAACCAAGGGGAATCCCCTACAAAGGAACATTGCACTTGGTGCTGGACGTTACAGAACACCTGGACCATCCCAGAGGCATGGGCTCCGCATCCCCACCCCACAGCCCATCACCTCTCTGCCTCCCCAAGTTCCCTGGCTTCCTCTAGGAAACAAGGCAGAGATGTTTCTTTCCGGCCTCACCCTCCCTCTCTGCCCCAATGATGCCTTCATGTTCCCATCTTCCCCCAACCCCTCCTCCATTCCAGGTACTCTGCAGTCTCTCTGTCCCTTATCTGAACAGCCCAGACTTTCCCACTTCACCTGCTTACCTATTAATAAATCAGAATGTCCCATGCCAAAATGTCATCATCATTCTGAGCTAACACACAAACACATATTAAACACCTACTGATCCAGATAAGGTTCTTAAAATACAGAAGTTTTCCAACTGTTGTGACTGCTCTTACAAACTAGATGTTTTAGATAGGATTAATTGAGGATTAGTCATTACACATGTCTCATCCCCCTCTGCCTGTCCAGTACCTGAAGTCATGGGAGCAATAACCCCTAGAAGCAGCAATGTACCAGCATCGCCACCCACAGGCCATGCTTTGTAGGTTACAAAGCATTTTTAAGAACACTATCAGATTTGTGGCTTAAAACAACTTTATAAGCTGAGCAAAGCAAATCAACTACTCCCTCTACACAGATGAGAAACTAAGGATCAGAGAGGTTAAGTTATTTGCCTAAGATGACACAGGGCTTAAGCTGCGGACTTGGATCCTGACCCAAGCTGTCTGGCCCCGGAGCAATGTTCATAACTACTACCCTCTCCAGCCTCCCTAAAGTTGTCAGATGACCCTGGACAACTGACCTTGTCACTGCCGCAGCGTGGCCTGTTTCTCTGGCTATAAGACAAGGTCAGGAAGGGTCTCCACCAAGGCTGAGATTCTACACTTTTGTAAAGTCATCAGGAACACATACATGACCATGACACTGAGGATGAGGCATGCTGGGCAAAGTGGAGAGACTGAGGACTACAGCCATCTCAGCAGGGAGGAGGAACTAGAGCTGGGCTCAGAAGGGGAACATCACCTCACCTCAGAAGAGGCCCCCTCACAGTGACACTGGGGTTCCACAGGAGGCATGGCATTGGGGATGGAGGGAGGACAGCCCCCAGTTAAGACTCGGTGGGGAGGAGTGATGAGTCTGGAGAGGACAATTTGAAAGTGAAACCAGGTTGGGGCTGATGCCAAAAGTACTTCTGACCCAATGAAAGAAAACTTACCCCAGGCACCGAGACCGAGAGCTGAAAAGAAAAGAAGCCACAGCAGCATCCTCATGTGGTCCCAGGACACAAATTAGAAGAGTGTGGACCACAGCCCTGAAAGAGATACAGACAGTTAACCCAACAGTGCTCACTTCTGCAGCAGTGTACAACCCTGCATGGTGTCCTCTCTGCCTCCCGCCCAAACTGTGGGCTTCCTCAAGGCCAGCACCTGGCTAGGCTTCTCATCATCCCCAACACAGGGCCTGACTCTCAGCAGGTGCTCAATAAAGGTGAGGGCATCAACACCTCCATCTAGCCACCACCCTTGCCCACCTCCTATGACCCTGGGAGCTCCTAGTCCCTCAGAAGAGCCCAGTGCCTCATCTGAAGCCTTCCAGTACAGATAAGAACAATTTCTAAAATCCTTTAGTAGCTGTTACAAATAAACCCTGTGTAGATAATTTCACATATGTGCTGTTAAGTTTATATATAATCCTTTAAAAATTCCTATATTATGAACCCCACTTTTTTAAGTATTTTTAATTATATTTTATTGACTATGCTATTACATTTATCCTGATTCTTCCCCCTTTGCCCCCCTCCACCCAGTGCCTAGACCCCTCCCTCAGGCAATGCCCCCACCATTGTTCATGTCCATGGATCATGTATATAATTTCTTTGGCTACCCCATTTCCTACACTGTACTTTATATCCCCATGGCTATTCTAACCACCTATTTGTACTTCTTAATCTCCTCACCTCTTCACCCATTCCCCCACACCCACCTCCCATCTGGCAACCATCAATACGCTTTCTGCATCCATGATTCTGTCTCTGTTCTCCCAGTTTGCTTAGCTTGTTTTTCAGATTCAGTTGATGGTAGATATGCATTTATTGCCATTTTATTGTCCATAGTTTTGATCTTTTTCTTAAATAAGTCCCTTTAACATTTCATATAATAATGGTTTAGTGATGATGAACTCCTTTAGTTTTTTCTTGTCTGGGAAGCTCTTTATCTGCCCTTTGATTCTAAATGATAGTTTTGCTGGGTAGAGCACTCTTGGCTGTAGTTCTCTGCTTTTCATGACTTTGAATATTTCTTTCCTATCCCTTCTAGCCTGCAAAGTTTCTTTTGAGAAATCAGCTGACAGTCCTATTTTTTTTTTCTCTTGCTGTTTTTAAGGTTTTTTCTTTATCTTTAACCTTTGGCATTTCAATTATAATGCGTTTTGGAGTGGGCCTCTTTGCAGCCATCTTGTTTGGGACTCTCTGTGCTTCCTAAACTTGCATGTTTATTTCTTCACCAAATAAGGGAAATTTTTTTCATTATTTTTTCAGATAGATTTCCAGTTTCTTGCTCTTTCTCTTCTCCTTCTGGCACCCCTATGATGAGAATGTTGGAACACTTGAAGTTGTCCCAGAGGCTGCTTACAACACCCTTGTTTTGAAGGCTTCTTTTTTCTTCTTGTTGTTCTGATTGGTTGTTTTTTGCTTTCTTATGTTTCAAATCATTAATTTGATTCTCAGCTTCATGCACTCTACTGTTCTTTACTTCAATTAGTGTATTCTTTGTTTCTGACTCTATCTCTTTTATGCTGTTGAGGTCCTCACTAAGTTCCTTGAGCATCCTTATAACCAGTATTTTGAACTTTGCATCTGATAGATTGTTTATCTCCATTTTGTTTAGTTCTTTTTCTGGAGTTTTAATCTGTTCTTTCACTTGGGTCATGTTTCTTTGCCTCCTCATTTTGGCAGCTTCCCTGTGTTTGTTTCTATGTATTAGGTGAAGCTGCTATGAATCCCTGTCTTGGTAACATGGTCTAATGCAGTAGGTATCCTGTAGGGTCCAGTGGCACAGCCTCTCCTATCACTCAAGCTGGATACTCCAGGTGCACCCTCTGTGTTGGCTGAGTACACTTGCCTCTTAGAGTGCAAGGACTGACTGTGACCACTGACCACCAACCTCTGTCCTCCGTGGCAAATCAGCTGTGCATGGGCAGGGTGGTGGTGCTCTGACATGGTCTGTAGCTGTCCACTGGGTGCACAGGCTCTGGGGTATCCCGGGTGGTGCAGGCCAAGGTCAGCCTCCACCTGTGTCTTGCCTGGGGCCACCCTGCCTGAGCTATAAAGCAATCTGAGATGGCTGCTACTTTTGCTGGGATTGAGATTCCTAGGCAAAACCAAACTATGAAACTAGGCTGACTGCTGCTAGTGCCAGGCCTGGGGCCACTTAGCAAAAGTATAGTAGCTGGGGGCTTACTGAGACTGGCTATTGCTTATTTGATGGGATTTAGGGAGTTGTGAAGCATGAGCCAAAACCAGCCATTCATATGGAAGTCACGGTTAATAGTTCAGGTGGTCCCATAAGTTGGGTGGGACGGAGTCTTAGGGATCTCCACGTCGGGCAAACAGTGTTAGCCAGGCTGATGGAGTCTCTGATATGGCACCCACCTGTTGGCTCTGTGGGAGAAGGGCTCAGAAAAGGGGACAGTGGCCTCTGCCCACCATTCTTTCTGGGAGAAAGCAATTCCTCCAGCTCCTACATTGATGCCAGACATTTCACTCCCTCCCTGTATGCCACTTGTATCTTTCAAGCTGCTACCCCAATGCTGGAGTTCAGATGGAGTGAGTCTAAGTCTATGTGTGGATTCTTTAAGGAGAACTGCTTGGGACTCCAGAAATTTCTTCCAGCCACTTAATCCCTGCTGGGTTTTGCAACCAGAAGTTTGAGGATTTGTCTTCCTTGCACTGGAAGCTGGGCTGGGGAGACTGGTATGCAGCTGGAACTCCTTGCTCTTGAGATATCCCTCCTGAATTTTTAGCCACCACACATGGATGTGGGACCAGCCCTTTCCATGTCTCCACCCTCCTACCCATCTGGATGGATGTGGTTTCTTTAATTCCATGGTTGTCAGACTTTATTCAACTAGATTTCTGACTGTTCTGAGTGATGGTTGTTCTATATTTTAGTTGTAATCTTTATTAACCCTACTTTTGTAAGTGAACACACTGAGGCTCAGAAGAACTAAACTATAAGTAGGGGCAGGACTAGCTTCATTCCCAGCGCTATTTGAGAGTCAGAGTTGTGTTAGTTCATCCAATTTGGTCCTCTACCCCACAAAAATCCTACCAGATGCTAATAACGGCAACAGTTACCACACCCTATATTACAGGCATTTGCAAAGGACTCCACAGACATTCCATTAAATTTCCTCACAGTGCTCTATGAGACTCACTCTTACCATCAGGAAACTGGGCCTAAGTTACCCAACCAGTAGGAACAGAGCAGGACAACACCCAGGTCTGCCTGACTCCATAGTCTCTGCCTGAAACTTCTCTGCAACCTGCTTGACTTTCTGGTGGCAGAGTTTCAATGTGGGCCCAAGAGGTTAAACTCCAGGACCTCTACAGTCCTTTCCAGCTGCAGGAATCCTTTCTGCTGCCAGGAAGAAATGAATTCTTATTTGTGTTCAATCAAAATGAAATATCAACTCCCTGAGATGTCAATCAAAACATCAACTCTTCTCCCAATTATCCTACTGAGAAACTACAGGGGGAGGTTTGAGGTAAAATGGGAGATAATCACCCTCCAGAGTTGTTGTTTTTTTTTTAAATAATCAGTGGTCCTCAGATGGAAAATGTTTAGAACCACTATGTAAGGCTTGAGCATGTGGGAGCTTCCTTAAATTAGAACAAGCAATCTCTTGGCAAAAAACACCAAATATTCCTTTCATCTGAGAAAACTGTGCACTGAAGAAAAGAATGAGATGAGGACAGTGTTCAGACTCCCTCATAGACCAAACAAGAGACAAGGATTAACTTGCCCAAGAGGGAAGCCCTGAAGGCTAGCTTCCTACAAAGCTACCTGGAAACCAACAATCAATTCTGGTCAAAAGGTAATCTGCACCCTGGTCACTTGACCATGGTGCTTCCTCAATCACTAATGTTACCTTGCAAATGTTGTCCTGAGGTGTCACATCTTTGGGCTGAAACTTCAAGGCTTGAGCCTGACTTCTGATCATGCCAGGATGTCTCCCACCCCCAGTCCCACTCCCACCTCCAATCACAAACGCTGAGCTGACAGGATAGGCTGGAGCCAAGGTTCAGCCACCTTGGCTCACATTCTTATGCATTCTGTATACTTAAAATAAAGATGAAATACAAAAGGAGGACACAAGTGAGACATAATACGCAAGATTCAGGGTTAGAGAGAAAGGGAAGAAATTGGGTAGAAGTAAACCTGGGATCCACAGCCAATAGAGAAAATTTTATTAGGAGAAAGAATGCAAGATGGGAGGCTAGAACAACTTTCTTCACTGTGTTAACCTCATAGAGTCCAGTCTCTTCTTTGAGAGAAGGCTTCCCAAGAAAAACCACTCACACTCACACTCAGAAATACCTGGGGATCCCGTGCAGGTCAGGGTGCAGGCGGCTCACCCCTCATTGGCTGGCAGCTCCTCCCTTTCAGACTTGCTTTTGGCCCTCCCCTCCTTGGCCAGCAGCTACTTCCTCTGGCCTTCACTCTCCCGGCGCTAGAGGGCACTCGTTCCCAGGAATGAAGCCTTGGCCTCTGGCTTCTCACAGAGGAGAAAAGCTGGATCCTTAAAAATAAAGGTTGAAGAAGAGAAGGGCAGAGTTCTGAGGCTCACAGCCTGCTCCCTCCACAGCACCAAGGGGAACTTAGTGAAACCAGACCCGGGTTGAGAGTAGGGACCCACCCTATGAATAAGCCCAGGTGCCTCCTCCCTGGGAAAGGACAAGATTGCCCAAGAGCCATGAGCTCCTTCCTCATCCCAGACCTCAGGAAGACTGGCCAACGTGGGGGTGAGGAAGGAGGGCAACCCATGAGACCTGGGTTTTCACAACCCTGCTGCATCTAAATTACCATTGAGCTGTTTTGAACTGAATAAAGTTTCCTTCTTCACTGTACCTCAAATTGGGTATTCCTGTTAGCATTGAATTGGCACCAAGCATTGGTTGACAATCCTCATACCTGAAATTTTCCTTTATGACTCTGAATGTTTTCTGTTGTGATTAGTAGAAAAACCCTTAAAAGGAGAATGAGCTTGTCTTTGAAACAGCAAGTTAGAGGGAACTAAGGAGAGGGTCTCACTCTGAACTTAACAACTTGTAAAAAAAGAAAATCCAAGTGATAAGGGAGTGGCGGCAGCCCAAAAAGGGAAAGAGGAATAGGTATGACCGAGGGTCCCTGACTAAAGCCTGGGGGTCAGCCACAGGGGCAAGGCCACTGCTGGCTCATACGGGATTTTTAAGAGAATTAGAAAAGGTGCTCCTTCCACAGTTAAAAATTGTAGTCACTGATTTCTCAGGAAAAAAACAATTATAATAAGTAGTCACTTTCTCTAAGTCACATAAATCAAATGATTAAACATAAAGTAGCACTTTAAATTTTTAACTACAATAATTAAGAACTCAAAGTCACGGAAGTATGATTTGTTACGAAGTTGCTTTGCTTTCGCGGAAACAAAACTCATTGTGGTAATTTTGACACTTGATCCAATATCTTGTGTTCTTAAAAACTGATAACTAGTCTTTATTGGATCATTTTAGATACATTTCCCTTGAGAAGTGATATTCTCTACTAGTGACTGATATCAACCAAGTTAAATGCATTTTAAAAGCTACAGCAGTTTTCAGAAAGATAGTTGATAGATTTTTGGTGCCAATGTGCTCCAACTTCAGCAGGGTTCACACTAGATGAGGAAACAACTTAGTCTCCACTCTCTCATATGTGGATATCTGATCAATATCACTTTTCTTCCTATGTTCATCAGTTAATTTCAACTACAAAATTTTACCTAGTAGTAATAGTGCATATTCATCATAATTTTCCAAACTTCAAATGAAATCTAAGTGCCAAAAAGGCCATATCTTTTATCTGTATTGTAGAAGTTTCCTTTAAAAATGATACTGTCATATCCAACTTTTTAAAAGATTGGAACATCAGGTTGATTGATGGGTGGGTTGATATAGACACAACAGAAGTGAGTCATTTTCCTTTTTTCTAATATTTTCTACATTGGAGAAATTATTCTCATAGTCAAGAGATTCTTAATTTGTTAACATCATTAATACATAAACATTTTCCATAAACATTTTTGCCTCTAACTTCTTTAAATCATCTGTTTTCAAGGGCATTATGAACACTGAATTGTGCTTCCTACTTAATTTTACTTATAAAAAATAATTTTACTACTTCCAGCCAAGATGAAGGCATAGGTAGACACACTGTACCTCCTCACACAACCAAAAGAAGGACAACAACAATTTAAAAACAAAAAACAACCATAACTGACAGAAAATCAAACTGTATGAAAGTCCGACAACCAAGAAGTTAAAGAAAATACAGCCATCCAGACTGGTAGGAGGAGCGGAGAGGGGCGGCTGGGGTGGAGAGGACTCGAGGCCAGGCCCCAGGCCCAGCAAGGTGATAGATTGCTGACCAGGTGGTCCCACATTCGCCCAAAGATAAACCAGGAGGAACAACTGGGGAGCGGGATGGACTGCACAACCCAGGGTCCCAGGACAGGGAAATAAAGCCTCAAACCACCAATTGAAAACACCTGTGGGGTTTCAGGCAGTAGCAAGAGGAACTCCCAGCCTCATAGGAGAGTTCATTGGAGAGATCCACAGGGTCCTAGAACATACACAAGCCCACCCACCCAGGAATCAGCACCAGGAGGGTCCAATTTTCTTGTGGGAAGTGGGGGAAATGACTGAAATCTGGCAGAGAGTGGAGCAAGCACCATTGTTTCCTCTTGGACCCCTGCCCCACATACATTGTCACTACGCAGTGACATGGGTTGCCCCGCCATGGTGAACACCAAAGTCTCCACCCCTCACTACATAACAGTCTTGTCAAGACAAAAAAAAAAAAAAAAGGCTTAAATGAAAGAAGAGATCAAAGCTTCAGAAAAAATACAACTAAGCAACAAAGAGGTAGTCAACCTATCAGATGCACAGTTCAAAACACTGGTAATCAGGATGCTCACAGAATTGGTTGAATTTGGTCACAAATTAGATGAAAAAGTGAAGGCTATGCTAAGTCAAATAAAGGAAAACGTACAGGGAACTAATAGTGATGGGAAGGAAACTGGGACTCAAATCAACGGTGTAGACCAGAAGGAAGAAAGAAACATCCAACCAGAAAAGAACGAAGAAACAAGAATTCAAAAAAAGGAGGAGAAGCTTAGGAACCTCCAGGACATCTTTAAATGTCCCAACATCTGAATTATAGGGGTGCCAGAAGGGGAAGAGGAAGAGCAACAAGTGGAAAACTTATCTGAACAAATAATGAAGGAGAACTTCCCTAATCTGGCAAAGGAAATAGACTTCCAGGAAGTCCAGGAAGCTCAGAGAGCCCCAAAGCAGTTGGACCCAAGGAGGAACACACCAAGGCACATCATAATTACATTACCCAAGATTAAAATGAAGGAGGGAATCCTAGAAACAGCAAGAGAAAAGGAGACAGTTACCTACAAAGGATTTCCCATCAGACTGCCAGTTGATTTCTCAAAAGAGACCTTACAGGCAAGAAGGGGCTGGAAAGAAATATTCCAAGTCATGAAAGGCAAGGACCTACATCCAAGATTGCTCTATCCAGCAAAGCTTTCATTTAGAATGGAAGGACAGATAAAGTGCTTCTCAGATAAGGTCAAGATAAAGGAGTTCATCATCATCATCATCAAGCCCTTACCATATGAAATGTTAAAGGGACTTATCTAAGAAAAAGAAGATAAAAAACATGTACAGTAAAATGACAGCAAAGTCACAATCATTAACAACCACACCTAAAACAAAAGCAAAAGCAAACTAAGCAAACATCTAGCACAGGAACAGAACCACAGAAATGGATATCACAAGGAGGGTTATCAACAGGGGAGTGGGTGGGAGAGAGGGAGGGAAAGGTACAGAGAATAAGTAGCATAAATGGTAGGTAGAAAATAGACAGGGGGAGGGTAAGAATAGTATAGGAAATGTAGAAGCCAAAGAACTTATTTGTGCGACCCATGGACATGAACTAAAGGGGGGGAATGTGGGTGGGAGGGTGTGTGCAGGGAGGAGGGGAGAGAAGAGGGGTAAATGGGACAACTGTAATAGCATAATCAATAAAATATATTAACAACAATAATAATAATAACTTTACTAAACATTATGCCAAGTTAGTACTGAGCAAATAAATTTTAAAATGGTTCTTTTAAAACATTTTATACCTTATGCTCAGTTCTGGAATATATCTTTATTAAAGGCATTGATCTGATTCTTACATCACATATTAGATGAAGGTTTTAAACTACTTTTGTTAAATCTCTCTTCAATATACTCCAATGTTTCATTGATGTTGAAAAGTAGCTATAAGCTCTTGGACAATATAAAAAATATCAGGAGAATCAAAAAATATTTCAGCTTTTTTATTTACTGCCAAGATTAAAGGTTTCAGAGGAAAGGGGCCACAGAATTCTCTAGCAATTTTTTAGTATCTTTTGAGAACTTTTAAGTGTTCTATATATATTTGTAGCATTATTGTATTCCTTGTTACATCATACCTTCAAATCAAACCATTTTGTTTATTCAATTATTCTGTACACATTTATCAGGGGTTTATTCTATGTGAAGCTTGTTACCCAAGAAGAAGCAAGAAGAGAAAGAATTCACTTTCAAGGAGTTAATAATATAAGGTGAGACATGGGCGCAAACACCAACAATTATTATGACAATAAGCTAGAATGTGGAAGTTCATGTTCTCTGTTAAGTGATGTACAAGTACAACGAATTATAAGGAGGAATTGGAAAACCAGAAATAGTTTTTTAAGGCTGGAATTGAGGGTATTAAATAGGCTATTAAGCCACAACCCTGTGGCTTCCTGCTTACTCTCAGCAAGGAGTAAAGTGGTGGGGAAATTGGAAGTGTTAGAAGTAGAAGGGACTGGGAATACAAAAGGGTTCTCACTTTGGGAGGTGAGGTAATCCACAGATGTGATAAGCTCTGTGACCAGGGACCGCTGAGACAACATCAAGGGAAAACATTTAGAATGGAAAGGGTTGAAGGAACCAAGATACCAGAAGTGTTCTCAGTGTGAAGCAGCCTGGAGGCCAGAAGGATGATCAAGTCTTGCCTGGTCTGAGCCCAGAGGGCAGGACCATAGTCTGAAGACACCTTTGGGCTACAAAGAGTACGCTGAGACCTCATGCACAGGAAACAGGAGGAGTGGGTAGACAGTGAATGTAGTGGGCAGTGCAGGGAAGTTTGCAGGCAGTAAGTTCCAGGCAAAATGGTGGTTGCAGAAAGCACCCTGGAAGGAGACCTGAAATGAAGGGATAGGATGAAAGGCAGAGAGTTGGAACCCATTCTTGAAAAGGCTGGGCTCAAGGTCCACCTCTGAGAGCTGTGACTCTCCCCAGACTTCAGATCCCTCTGGGAAGGAGAGGTCCCTGTACACTGATGGGACAGGGCATCTCCTGCTGGTGGCAAAGCAGGTAAACTTGGATTCAGAAGAGGGCCCTGTAGCCATGAGGCTCATGATAACATAGAATCTAAAAACTTTAATCAGCTCCACATGGTCTAAACTCTGCACTTTAAAGAAAAGAACACTAAAGCCCAGAGAGGACAAGACTTTCTCAAGACCACAGAGAAAGTCGTTTTGAGCCAAATCTAGAACCCAGCTCTCATCACTAGTCTAGTGGACATCCCCTCCCACGTCCCAGTGATTCAGGGAGGGTAAGTAACATCATGTGTCAATGGCCATTGTTTAATAACTTGAAGGAGAAAAGCTCCCAAAGTCATCAACAGAATGTGGGGTCATAGACTTACTCTGTCCTGGGGATGGAAAACCCGTTGCTTTGTTCTGTTTTGTGTTGGAATCTGAAGAAACTCCAGTGGCTTTCTCCCAGTGACTGCTCAGCACCAAAAACCAGACAGTTACCTCTATTTATGCACTCACAGAATTGTCTCCCTCTCTGATGAGTAGCAACCCTGAGGGGAAGAACCTACACTTTGTGTCCCCTCATTCTTAACTGGGAGCCTTAGTTACAATGAAGAGGCAAGTCGGGGCAGGCAATTCTGCGTGTCAGGCTAAGGATGAGAAATTCAAACTCCTCAGCTCTGCAGAGGTTAGAATAATCATCTGCCTGCTACAGCCTCAGAGACATGGGCCCCATCAATGAAGTGAGATCCCTCAGTGAGAACTCCGCTCTGTGGTGGTCCACAGTACATGTGGGGTCCCCATTTGTTGGCCCACCTCCCCCTGCCACACTTCTGATCCATCTTCTTTCTCCTCTTCTCTCCTCCCCCATCTTATTTGCCACTTGAACCAAAACCATCATATGGAATGAGTTATGATTATCATGTTATATTATACATCATGTAATATATATCATGTGATTTTATGGAATCAGTCAGTGGCTCTGAGCAAAATCACAGGGCAGTGGTGCACAAACCTAGTGTTCATCCATTTATTAATTTGCCCATTTACACTTTTATTTAACAATTACTCATTCAGCACATACTGTGAGCCATGCACTGCCTAGCACTGAGGGTAGAGCCGTGAATAAGACCTCTAATTTGGGGATGATGCAGAGATACAAACAACCATAGAGCAGGGGGCTAAGCAGTTCAGCCTAATAGAAGGAGGCACAGTGTTAAGGGAACCTTGAAGAGTCTTCTGCAGAGGAGGCAGGTTCCGGGGGTGGGCAGGTGAGCAGGGAGGGAAATTTCAGCAAAGACAATATTTGAAATGAACTCAGAAATCACAAGCATTTCCTGAGCTACCTTGAGCCTGATATTGACTAAGCAAAACAGGGTCTCTGCCCTAAGGAGCTCAGAGCCAGAAGGGGGAAGACTAGACCAGCCCACCAACAACTACCCTACAGAGCAGAGGGTGCCCCTGACAGCTTGAAGACACATTTTATCGGGCCTGCATGTTATTTTTAGTTTTGGATTTCAATTAAACCAGTCATTATTATTTTAAAATCTGGAGATTTTAAATTTTAAAAAATAAAGATGCACTGGTATCTTAGCTCAGGCTGCCGTAACAAAATACTGCAGAGTGACTTTGTAACAATATAAATTTGTTTTCTCATGGTTCTGGAGGCTGGCGGTCTAAGACCAAGGTGCCAGCAGGGTCAGGCTCTGGTGAGAGCCCCTTTCCTGGCTGTAGACAGCTGTCTTGTCACTGTGTCCTCACACGATGGGGAGAGGGGCGGAGCTCTCTGATGCCTCCTGCAGTGAGAGCACCAATCCTGTCTCAAGGGCCCGCCCTCACAGCCTCATCCATGCCTTCCTTTTTGTCTTATAACTTAAATGATATTAAACCTCAATTGTTTTCTGTTGCTTATTTTATATAAAATTAGTTTTCCTGACCTTTGAAGTGTCTGGTTTTGAATAGCTTTTCCAATCACATTCCTCTAGAGCTCCCTGTTCATCATTCTTGTCAGGCAAGCGTTCAAAGACATGGGGGCTTCTATTCAGAGCTTGACTCCCTCTTATCTGAACCTTTTTCTTTTCTTTTGTATCTCTGATCTATGACCTTAGAGTCTTTTCCAGATGCTCTCCTCTTCGGGGCTTTACTCAAGATGGAACTTTGGCTGCCTTTTTGAGAATCATGGGACCCAGACTGCTCCAGGTCCCACAGAGATCACCATGAACTCTGTGGTTACACACCTTTGGGGAGTGTAAACCTCTCCGATGTCAGCTGCTGAGCTGTCTAAACTTTAAGTAAGTTCTTCTTGGTCATTTGAAGTCCCGGATCCACCAGGCACCCTGCTATCTCCCTCTGCTTCCTCCTGCACAGATGCCAAAAACGTATACATCTATGGCACTTGGTGGCCGGCTCCCATCTGCTCAACTGTGGGGTTTGTGAGGAGACTGTCACCTAGTTGTGTTGATTTTGCTTGTGGATTTTTGTTTGTTTCGCTAACCTTGTTACTGTAAGTCTTTTTATGGGAGGCGGGGAAGTATTCAAAATTTCTGCTGCTGCTACCATCTTCCACCATGCCTGCTTTGCTGTCGAATATGTGTCTGTTGAAAACAATGCTATGAGACAGCATGATTGTGCATAAGGCATTCTAGAATTTCACAGCGGGTGGCGCCAGAAGCACTGTGTGCAAGGTGGCCTAGCCCCATCAAGTACCTGTTCTAGGGAGGACAAGTGACTTACCCTACCACAGGCAGTCAGCCTGCTGCCAGATCATGGCTGGATCTCCTAGGTAGTAGTGCTAGTTGGCAACTCATCAATGCCCTCTGCTATGGGCAGGGTGGCCAGCTTGGTTTTGTGAAGGGAAAGATATTGTGGTTGGACCCAGGCATAGCCATCATCTCTGCCACAGGGTCACTCTTTACATGAGTCCTTGAGCAAGTACCCAGGTGGTTAGTAAAATAGACTGACTGAAACCATCTTATCTACCTGATTACTATGACTCCATTCAGGAACACATACCTTTGGTGAGCATTCAGATGGGACATCAATGGCCTGATTTTGTAGGAAACTGTTCTGCGTGGCGTGGCCCCAGCTCCCACTCGGAGATGCACAGGACCCATGCCCACGGATAGGTTCTCCTGTGGAGAATCAGGCCTGCACTTGTACCTAAGCCACTTGAGTCTTGCTTTTGCTAAAAACTCCCTCACCCTGAATTGAGATAGCAAGTGCCTATTGTAACTTCCTAAAATCCATGCTAAAACCCCCAGTATGGAGTGTAAACAACTCAACCACTTTTCCCCTTTCATTTGCTAATATCCTTCTTCTGTGATGTAGTTAGCAGCAGCATCTCCTTTGTTGTCTGTAAAAGGTAACTACCTAAAGTGAGCCTGTGCATAGTAAATGAGGACGATAATGTAAGGTGGGAAGAAACCCAATAAAGGCCTGTCATGGCGGAGGCCGCGGACTTTTGCTCCCCTTGAGAGAAAAGCCATGCTGTCCTTTTTCCTCCACTGGACTCAGTAGTCCGTGTGAATGTCTCATTTCATCCATAATGACGCGGACACTGCAGGCCGGTGTCTGCCTCATGATTTTACTCTTGCCAGTCCTTGCTCATGGGCCAAACCATTAGTCACGGCCCACAGTAGACAGTTTATAATCCAGGCAAATCAAGAAGCAGACATTCAGCTTAAGGTTCTACTCACTTAGAGGGGAGTATTTGGACAGGAGGAAGTGGTTGGGGATAGAGTTTAGGGAAGCAGTGTGAGGATACCCCTGAAGATAGGGAAACAGACATGTGATAGGAGAAGAGAAGTAATACAGCTCTCCCAATCTACTCCTTTTCATACACATTTTTTCCCTTTTATTGGTTCCATCTGTTTTCTTCTTTCTCTCCTCTCCTTTCTTTCAAACTAAGAGCCAGGAAAAAAAAAAATTCTGTGTTTCCAATAACAGGTGGAAGAGCCCAGGCAGGGAGGGCTGCAGAACCCCACGACTCTGGGTCTTCACTCAGCCCAATGCCCAGTAGGCTGAGGAGGTGGGTGCCGAGAGGAAAGAAAGGTAAGAACAGGGGAAGGCTGGGCCCAGACTCAGTGGGCATCGCAGCCCTCTAAGACAGGAGAGACATGATAGGGCTGGCTGGGCACAGACACGAGGTGTTGAGCCAAGGTGGAATGTGAGGACAGGGTGGCCTAGAGCTTGTGAAGGAACTTGGCAGAGCAGTCTCCTAAGGAGCAGGGATCTTCCTCCCCCTCACTGTCTGAAGTGGGGCCAGGTGCTGATGATGTTGTACAAAGCCTTGCCAGGAGACAGAGTGTTGACAATATCGCTCTGTCCCACCAGCAGGTAGTCAGGAGTCAGGTACCCCTTGTCCGCTGCACACTGAATCAGGGTCTGAGCTGCCTCCAACGCTGCAGCATTGGGTGGGGTACCTGCAATACACAGACAACCCATCAGTTATACAATCCCAGGCCACCCTACCCAGAGCAGGACACATGCCTGGATACCACCTAACCCACACCCTCCACAAGCTAGTATACCCACTATTACCAGCCACCCTAGACAGGCAGACAGAAAATTGAGTTAAAGCTTCAGCACCAAAGTTCTTCCTGAATCAAACCAATAGAACATAGAATAAAATATCCAATGATCCTAGAATGCACAAAACCTTTATTCACTGCAAAAGTTTAGCCTGGTAGCTCTCTACTAGGGGCAATTTAGCTCCCCAGGGGATATGTAGCAATGTCTGCAGATATTTGTGGTCGTCAAAACTAAAGAAAGGATGTTCCAGGCATCTGGTGGGTAGAGGCCAGGGATACTACTAAACACCCTGCAATGCACAGGACAACCCCACACCAAAGAATTATCTGATCTGGAACATCAGTAGTGCCAAGTTTGAGAAATTTTCTTTAGGCAAATTTGTGCTTCCTGCACCTGTCCCTTGCCCAGCTCCTTCTCTAGGCACATTCCTCATCACCCTTTGTCCCAGCCCAACACCCATTTTAATATCAGCCTGAACCAGCCTGAGGGGCATGGTCTCTTCTTTCCAGAGGTTTGGCAACAGGCCCCTAAATCTAAGCAAACTCTGGTCAAGAGATCTGAGCAATGACAATTCTCAGTGTGCATTCTGGATACAGAGACAGGGGCTTATCCGTGGCTGTGAGAAATAAGGCAAGTGCCCTCACATTCTTTCTGTGGTTTAACTTAGAAAAAATATGCACAAAGAGCTTTCCTCTTCATCTTACATGTGCCTTGGATGTTGGGGGAGAGACATTTGATTGGGTATAAAGGAAGTAGACTTACAGTGGCCATTCTGTGTGGGGCTCACTTCTGGTCACACTCGGTTTAGTAAAAAGTCACATTTGAAGCTGGGAAAATCCAGCAGATGCAGCCACTAAAATGACACCTGAGTCTACATCATTGTCCATGATGTCCTTCAAACATGATACAACAACCAACACTGCTCAAAGCCTCCACTTACCTGAGAAGGTGCCCATGAAGGCGATGCCCAAGGCAATGTCATTGTAGCCAGGATTGCGGGAGCCTTGGACATTCCAGCCCACTCCTTCATAAACAGCACCATCTTGGCCCACGAGGAAGCTAGAGGACCAAGAGGAGAGATAGAGATCAGCATGAAAGGGAGGCAGTATGGGATCGTTTCACTCATGTACTCATCAGACATTGATTAGCTATTAAATTCACTGATTTCCAAAAAAGAGAGTCCTTGCCAGTGGCTTGCTGGTCAACCAACTTTCATGAGCAGTGGGAGGGCAGGAAGCCCTGATTTGGTTACTGATCTCTGTAGTGTAAAACTTCCACCTCAGTCGATCCAAACTACCAATGACTGAACAACTGGCTCACAAAATTCCTGAATCTTCAATAACTGGAGCATGCCTCTGCACCCCAAGTGGCTCTCAGGCTATAAAGAAAAGAGTGACAGCTTTCGACCCCTGCAACCTGGCCTTGCCCACACCTTGCCAATGAAACTATTTCCCCCAAGATAATCTATGATCTCCTTAGGACTAAGTACAAAGTATATTTCTCTGATCTTCGTTATCCTGATCTCTCTGTGCATTTGACACTAAGGACCTCTCTCACGTTCTTCAAGCATCCTCTCCCCTTAGCTTCCATCGCACCACATTCTCCCGGCAATCTTCTCCAGTGGCTCCCCCTCAAACTCCTCTGCATCTCATCTTGCTGAGCCCTTTCCTGCACAAGGCGGGGTTTCCTCGGGACACTGTCCTCCACCCTCTCCTCCTCTCCCTCCACTCATTCTCCCAGGACTAACCCATCTACTTCCTTCACTTCAATTGCCATCCAGGAAAGTCCACATGTCCACACCTAGACTTGCATTCTTCCCTACATGTTCCTCTTTCTGGGCTCCCCATCTTGATAAAAGGTGCCACTATGCATTCTCCCATTGGCTCCAGCCCACCTACTTCATCCACTCATTAACTGCTTGTCAACTGTGTCTCCCAACATTCTCCCTGGTCAACCCCTTCGTCCTTGGCATAGACCACTACCTTCCACTAACCTCTTAGATTCCACCACCTCTCTGTGACAGCTGCCACCCTCCAGCCACATCACCATCCTGTTGCCAGCATTGCTGCACAGCCCTCAAGTTCATCTTACCACCTCCAGTTTTGTCCTTCACACTCTGTTTCAGAAGCTTTGAAGTGAGTGGCCTTTCTAATACAAATCTTATGTCAAACCCTGCTTTTAGTCTCTTGGCACAGAGCCCAAACTCCCCAGCTTATGTTACAAGATCCTTCATGGGATGGCCCATTTGCTTCCCTAGCCTTACATCCCAATACACCTGCTTTGGCATCTATTTTTAACATGATAAACTTCTCTCAGCTCCTCAAAGGCACCATGGTCGAGCTGGCATCCAGGCCTTTCCATGGAGTTTCTTTTCCCCCTTCCTCCTCTGACTAGCTTCCTCTCACCCCCTAGGTCCTGGCTAACATGTTACTCCTCACACCCATTCTCCCAGCAACCGAAGGGAAAGGGGTTGGGGCAGATGTAGAAGAGGGTAAAGGGGGGATAAATGGTGATGGCAGGAGACTTGACTTTGGGTGGTGAACATACAATACAACATGCAAATGATGTATTATAGAACTGTACATTTCAAACCTATGTAATTTTATTAACCAATGTCACCCCAATAAATTCAATGAAAAAATTTTTAAATAACAAAAAAAGCAACCTAAGCAAGAGTTAAGAATGCTTCCTTTTCACACTCCATGTCTTACCTCTCATAACACTTAGTATACTCAATTAGGATTTATTTGTTTAATTATCTTTCTCCTTCACCAGAGTATTAGCTCCATGAAGGCAACAACCTTACCTGTGCTATATCTCGGGACACCCACAGAGCGTAGCCTACTGCCCACACAGAGGAGGCACCTAATCATGTCCCAGTGGATTAATTTATAGCACACAGGTGTTCACTCTTGACCACAGACCATCTCAAGGTAAGGAAATAGCACAGTCATGCAGTTTTGATGCAGAAGACACAATAAAAGGTCAAAAGCCAAAGGACAGGCAACTGCCCTCTGAAACCTGAATGGGGAAAGGGATAGGACCTCCCTCAGCCCTTATTATTTTCCAGTTTAGGATTTCAAAATTAATGGTAAATTTTCAGGTATCCACTCTAATTAAACAGAGCAATGCTGTGAATAATCATAATAGCAAGACCTAGCAAAGCACCAAGTAGGTCCTGATCTCTTGGATGGGTTGCCTCCCAGATGGGGAGGGGAGAGAAGAAGCAGTGAGCCCAGGAGCATGTAGCAAGTGTTGGTAACTCCATCCAAGGCAGGGCACTGCATTGCTGTATGTGTTGCATCCTGCATGGAGGTTCTGGGCTGGGGACCAGACGGTACTGAAATCCAGCTCCACTAGCTAAGCCATGAATGCCTTAGAGGAAGTGCTCCTTTGATTAATGTACAAATATGCCAACTGGGCAAGTGGTGGCACAGCCTAAAACAAGATTTCGTGTGATTGTTTCTGTTGGGATGTTAGATGGTTCCTCCCACTTTCTCTAAGGTTGGGCCTCCCCATCCTCACTCTTCACCCTGTTCCTCTTGTCTCAAGTTAGTGTGATCCTATCCTGCTAGCATCCTCCAGAAACAATATCTGTGAACTCTGACAGCATCCTTCAAGAAGCTTCTATTTTCCCACAGGTTAGTGTTCTTTATTAAAGGTATTTGAACAACAATTAAAAAAAAAAAAAAACCCGGTTGATGTGGCTCAGTGGATTGAGTGCTGGCCTACAAACCAAAGGGTCACTGGTTCGATTCCCAGTCAGGGCACATGCCTGGGTTGCAGGCCAGGTCGCCAGTAGGGGGTGCACAAGAGGCAACCACATATTGATGTTTCTTTCTTTCTCTTTCTCCCTCCCTTTCCCTTTCTAAAAATAAATAAATATTAATTTTTAAAAGGTATTTCTTTATCCACCCTAAAACTTTGGCAACTATGAATAAATGAGCAAAGAAAAAAAAATTTTTTAATGTCCATACTACCCCCCCCCAAAAAAAAGAATTGCAGACCGTGGCATTAGAGAAATCAGAAGATATTGTGTGGGCTGCCCCCTGCCTTCAAATAGGAAAGCTATTCTCCCTGAGGAGGCCGACAGCTTCCAGGCACAGAGGAATAGCATGAGTCTACACTAGGGAGGCAAACCTCAGGTTGCCACCGAACTGAAGGCAGAGTCTGAGCCTCTAAGTAGTAGAAGGCAATTATGAGGAAAAAAACAACCTTAGGTTATTCTTTCTACAGATTTCACAATCTTGCATGCTCTAATATCTTTCAGCAGAGCCTTGGCCCCTGTAATGTCAACATATGACCTTGGAAAAGGACGTACATTTTGAGAACATGCTCTGAGGGAATGACTATGCCCCAGCTATACCCTAACTAAGGCCCACCCAGGGCTGTGTGAGAAATCTGTGATTACATATGTGGCACCTCTTGTGCAGTGGGCACTCAGGAAACATCAGTCCCCTTTCCCTTCCTTTCAAAGGTTCAGTATCTGCCCCCAGGGGATAGAAACCCACATGTACTCAGATCCACTTACTTATATGGAATGTCACATGAGTCAGATCTGTCCATGAGGAGAGACTGCATAGTTTGGACGAGCCTGCGGCATTCCTCAGACGTGTTGCAGGTTCTCTCCGCGGTATGGATAATGATGGCATACTTAGCTGGGAGGGTCATCTTGGGGCACTGGGTCTCCCTGGCCTCCCAAGCAGACCGAGGTACAATGTCAGGGCAAGCTGTGTGGGGCCAAAAATACAGGGACATAAGGATTGATCGTGCCCATCCACGTCAACCACCTCACCAGTAAAGGCCAACGTGATCCTCAGGATCCCCCCACATCCGCCACCCTCTGGGCATCCTGACCTGATCCTGACTAGAACTCGGGAGAGCCCAGCAGCTCTCAGAGTGGCCTACCTGGGAACAAGTGTGTCAGCACAGAGAGGTTGGGCTCAAGAGGCAGGAACCGAAGAGACCCTGTTTCCGACCCAAAAATGAGAACCCAAAGAAGAGTGGGACTGTTGATTCTGAGGGGACAAGGATGCTTTGTATTCTAAGGACAGTGTATTTATTTATCTGCATGACAGTCTTATCTGCTCGTCTGTGTGTATATGTTAGAGAGAGAGAGAGAGAGAGAAAGAGAGAGAGAAAGGGAATGTGTAACAGGCCCCAGGCCCCTTTGGAAAACTCACTTGAATTTTCATTTGAAAGTATGTTTCTGGGAGTCACTTGTCATCTATAAAACTGTTCATCAATGTAGGCAATTATTAATATTGATAGATGGTACAAGCCCAAAGGCAAAGATCAAATGTATTCAGAGATTTAATGTAATAGAGCTAAAGGCTTCAAAACTTTATTAAGTCCAAGGAAAGGTTGAAAGTGCATATTAACTATGGAGAACAAGCCCTCCATGGCTGACTGGTTTCGATGTGGCTGCTTATTGAACTTGAAATTGACCTTTTATATACCTTTTACTACCTAAGTGATGTGAAACTCCCCCTCTAACGTCAACATAAGGGGAGACTCAAGCACTCGGTCTGCTGGTGCTGTTCCGGGGTTTGCACCCAGAGACGTGCGATTGTGCTGAGTGTTCATGTCAGATGCCTACCCTCTCCACGGTTTTCTTTTTTCCCTCCACAGCACTTTTCACTTTGCTAATTGGCTTTCTCTACCCTCTGGGTTGAAACTTCATGAAACCGAAACTGCTTCTGTGTGCTTTGTTGCTTGGTGCATCTTCAGTGACTATCAGGTGCTCAGTAAAGAACTGCTGAATGGCTGAAGGAATGAGTGTATCATTGAAGGAATGAGCACGTGTATCACACCAGGCCCGATGCCATGGCCCCAGCATTCCAGGGATCTGAGGGGCAAAGCAGTGACCTGGAGGGTGCCTCTCAAGGTTTGCCTGCAGTAAAGTTTCAGACAGTTGGGTGACCAGTTGTTTATCAGCAGGAATCCAATGAAAGCATGAAGGAAAGATCACCCGCCGTGGCCATTTGAAATTAGTGGGGGTGAGTCTGGAGGGAGGCCTAGAAGGGTTCAAAGTCTTACCTTTCTTGGGACTCGCCTTCTGTAAAGGGACCAGGCAGTTCTCGCCTTTCACAAGAAATGGCTGAACGTACATGGGTGACAGGTGGCCCTTCCGGACAGCATAGGCTACCAGGTGCTCCATGGCTGACAGGGCAGCAGGGCTGGGACTGTGGCCTGCAAGAGAGTGACCTGTGGGACACCTCAGCCCAGCCTGAGTCGAGGGGCTGTTGGGAAAGGACAATGTGCCCCACCAGCCCCTGCGTGGCTATGGGAGGGGAAGAAAGGGGAACAGGCTCATTTTCAGGTCAGAAGTCTGAAAGTCAAGGGTCTGCCTGGACAGGGCTCTAGGTGGCCCAGGATAAAGACCTTTCCCACTGACTGCCAAGCCTTCATCCATCCTCTCTCTGTCCCTGGACAAGCTAAAGGCAGTGCCATGCTCAAGAGTGCCCAGCTGGCTGGATCAGGGTTTCCCATCAGCAGGGGCCCTTCTGGGCAGGTGCCAGCCTCTTTACCTGCATTAGCGGCTTTAATCCTCACCTGAAGCCTCAGAGCTGGCTGCTATTTTTAACCCCATTCTTCACAAAGAGGAACTTGAGGCTCCAAACAGTAATGGGCTTGAGATCCCATAGCTAATGAGGTGACATCAAGTGGTCACCTAGACAAACCAGGCTGAACAGAGCCCTCTGGCAGGCCGGGACCACTGTGGAGCTGGAAAAGGAAGACGGGAGCTTGTGTTCTGATTCCTTTCCCTGTGGCTGAGTCACCTTGGGTCATTCACCTCTCTGAAACTCAGGCTGCACATTGGATAATAGGGATCATGAGACTTATCTGAACTATCGCTAAGGGTGTTGGGAGGGGACAGTGAGAAACTGGATGTGCAAGAACTGCGTTAACAGTCAAGGCTGCACAGATCCCATGGAATGGTCCTGGAGGTTGTACATTAGGGCATGGGGGTGGGGGACAACAGTAAGACTAGGAGGAAATGGAAGGGATTCAGGGGATCAGAGGCCTCAAAGTGGTTTCTAAAGACTGTGTGGAAAACCTCGGAGTAAGAGAGCTGGGAAGAGGAGGCATCTGTCAGGAAATGGGAAGCACGGCCTGGTGCTACAGAAGTGTCAGGGTTAGAGAGGGTTTGACTTCTGGGTCAATGATAGTCATTGACACAGAAGTGAGAGCTGAGGCCCAGATCCTTCCAGGACAGGAGCAGGAGGAGGACAAGGCTGCAGAGAGAAGGCTGGACACTTCCCCTGTGAGAGGCCAGAGGAAGAGGACCTGCTCTGGAGAAGAGAGCCAGGCCAGGAGGAGGACCACCAGCATGTCCTGCCACAGAAGTCAAGGAGAGGAGAAGTCCAGGAGAGAGCAGGTCATCGAGGAAGTATGAGAAGGAGGAGAAGACACCTGAGTGTTGAGAAAGAAGCAGAGAACTCTTCAGAGAAGGGCAGCTGGGATGGTTGTTACCTTCCTTTGTGCCGAAGAAGGCAAAACCCAGGGAGATGTTGTTGTAGCCCTGGGTGTGCACGCCTTGCACACCCCAGCCGACACCTTCATACACCCTGCCATCGTCCCCAACCAGAAAGCTGTGAAGCATGGAAACATGGGCTCAGAGGTTGGCTCTATGGCACATCCTTGCAGAGAAACCATTTACCCAGCCTCCGAAGGAAGAGGGCTGGGGCCATGGCCACTGAAGGAAACTTGCATGGACTCATCCCTGACAATGACAAAGAGAAGTCATTTATACTCATCCTTGTAACTCAGAAGGACCCACTCCCATGCTCCCCACCCTACCCGCCTTGTTCAGACACCTGGGTTTCATCATACTCAGAGGGAGAAAATGTCTGGAGCTAACACAGACCTAAGCACACAACATAAGGATTCTTCTCAGTCCCCACATTTCCTCTCCTCCTCCCTCCAAAATGTATGCTCTCTGTGTAATCTCCACACAGGCTGCCCATGTGATTTCTCCCTGCCAGGGCTCTGTCTTACAAAGACTTCCCAGGACAAGGATGTGGACGCAGACAGTTTATCTGGGAAGAGATCCCAGAAGCCAGAGTGAGGGAGCGAGGAGGAGATGGAAGGAAGAACCCCAACAAAGTGTGGGAGTTGGACTGGTGTCACAGTGGCCATCCGAGGCTCAGTTCCCTCCACCCCTGACATGTGACCTTACAAGGAACCGTGTACATGCACAGACCTAACTGTCCCTCAGAAGGGCTGGGAGCTGAGGAAATTACCCACAACTCCTGCCCTGCAGGGACACATTACTCACTGCCCTTCACCAGGCAGGACTTGGCTGAAAGCTTGGAGCAGAGAAAAGAGAGATGCACTAGGTACTTCAGATATAAAGCCATCACCATGCACAGAAACTGTCCACAACTAGCAGAAGTCAGAGGCCACGTACCCTTGGCCACCAATCAGGTCTACTAGAATGACCAATAGGGTAAGAGATTGCCTCACCGAGGTGAAAGCCCCATACGTGTGGTGTAGTGGGACACGCAAGGGGCAAAGAGACAGTTCTGGGCCACATTGGGCTCCATAACCATCACACCGCTGTGTGACTTTGAGGAATCAACCTCCCTACCTCGGTCCCCTCGCCCACAGCACAGAGATGGCAATGCCTGCCCTACCGACCTCACCCGCTATCGGGGGCAAGTCACTCCTGTGCATGGAGGTCACTCATAACCTGCAATGTGCTGTGTGCACTAGGTTTGGAGGCGTTAGAAAGTACCATCATCACTTAACCTTCCTTGCTTCTTTTTAGAAGATCTCTGAGTCAAGGGCCTCATAGAAATTCAAAGGATTTGAAAGTTTATAGGGTTTTTAAATGTTTTACTCATTATAAACCTGACACAACCTCAACTCAGAAAGTCAGGAAGTCAGATGAGAAGGGCAGGAAGAGCGCCCTAAGGAGCAGCTTTGACCCCGCGCCTCTGCCCAGTCACTTACTTGTAGGCCACATCACACCAGCTGTTCTTGTGCACATGATGGGCCTGCAGCTCCTGCACCCTCTGACTGCAGGTGGTCTGGTCGTGACACTCCAATCCCGGGAGGTGGTGTGTGACGAGGAAACCCACCGGCATCGTCAGTGGGGTGTTACAGCCAACAGCTCCCGCCCCCCACTCCACGCGAGAGACCATGGTGGAGACATCTGTGGGGGGGACCAAGGAGAGGGTGTCACTCAGCACACCCTGCCCCATCGTTTCGACATCGGCCCTCCCGGGTCATGCGCGTGCCATTGTGGGCTGTGTCTGCCCCATGCTGGTGGAGGCGCCTAGGAAGAGACCTTCAGCAGCAGGCACGCCCTCCTCTTCTCACTTACACACCCCAGTCTCACTTCTGCTCACCCTCAACGCGGAGTCTGCTCCTGTGCAGAGAAGCCTAGATGCTTTGCTCCCCATCCCAGGCAGCGCCCTCCCTGCTGTGCCCCTGGGGGCATCCGCTTCCCACCGCTCACCCCAGAGAAAGCCCTGAGCACTCTCTCAGTCTCACCTACACGCACACCCTCTGTGCACACTGTGCTCTCCGAGCGTTTCCTCTGTGACTCTGACTGAGTCCTTTGTCCTGACCTGACCGAGCACCCCCTGACCGGGCTACAGTTTCTCCTCAGCCTGGGGGCTCCCCTCAGGCAGGACCTGGTAGGGCAGGACTCTGCTCCAGTGCAGACCTGGCCTCTCCCCTTCCTGGTTCCTGTCCCTTCCTGGCACTACCGCACCCCCAGGGGCCAAGGCAACCTGTGCAGGTGGTTTGCCGGTGCCCTTCTCCGTGCCTCAGCCCCACTGCCCCCCAGTCTCAGTCACTGTGCTGATCTCAGAGACATCTGGTACCCCATTGCCAGCCTGCTCACCGTACAGACCCGGTCTGCCTTTGCCAGTGAGCTGGGAGATGTTGCCAAACAGATCCTGGAGCCTCTCTGACAAGTGCTTGACTTGTGTTTTATCCCAGGAGGAATCACCTGCAAAGGAACGTTCCATGTTGCCTGGGTCCTCAAGAGGCCCGGCACCAGCCACCTCAGCACATAGATTCAGGCCCCTCCAGGTTCCCTCTGCCTCCCCAGACCCCATCTCCTCCAGGACCCCCTCTGGGCTGACCAGAGGACCTCCTCCAACAGAAGCACGTGGTGCTGTTTTCTCCAAAACCAGCTCCAGGTAATCCCCCAGGAAGTTAGATACACAGGCAAGGGCAGGGAGTAGGAAACATACCCTTCCCTCAAGAGCTACATCTACACACACAGTTGGAAAAAACACCTGGAAATGTGTCCAGGCACTTCAAAACCAGTGTCCTCTCCTGTGTGAATTTTACCCAAGGCAAGTGATGAGGGGACTAAGTGGAAGAGGGATAGAATAACCTGCAGAAATCAAGACCATTCCTGGGGACCTGGTTTTGGGGGCATTTGTGATGCCCTTGCTCCTGGTTGAGGGACCTTGGGGATGGGCATCCCTATCCCCAGGGACTTTCCCTTACTGACAAGCATGAACCCCAGTCACAGGTTAGCTTCTGACTAACGTAACAAATAGAATCGCTGCTCCCAGCTGCACAGTTCTTCCTGTGAATTACAATATCTCCTATCATCCTCATAATAAGTTTAGGAGGCCATAACATTATCTCAATTTTCAGGTGGTAAAATTAAGGTCTAAAGAGCTGAATAACTTGTTTAAAATCATTGCCAGAGGCAGAGCTAGGATTTGAACCCAGGTCTAGAGATTCCAAGTTCTGGGCTCTCAATGAAAAGCTATTCTTTCTTCATATGGGAGAGCCAGCATTTAAAGAAACCTGTAATGAGACTTTAAAATGATCTTCCTCAGTTACTCTCTGATTCAATGATGGAGCACTTACCCCAGGCCCCGAGACCCAGAGTAGAGAAGACAAGAAGCCATGGCAGCATCCTCACGCGGTTCAGGGACACTGGCGGGGAGCGTGTGGATGGCGGCCCTGGCAGAGAGGCGCAGACAGTTGACCAGACCTCACTCACTCCTCGGACCGCACCTTCCGCTGCAGGGCACCCCATCCGCTCCCACCAACCGTGGGCCTCCTGAGGGCCAGCACCCAGTCAGAGTTCTCAGGGTCCCCAGGACAGGTACGCTGCTCATCAAATAGGTAAACACCCCCGTCTTGTTACCCTGGGCAACTCCGTTTCACTGAGGCCCTGCTATTACAGGGCCTGTGTGGATAACTGCACTTGCCCTTTTGTCTAATCCTCACACCAACCCTGCAATGTAGGATTACCGACCCCCATTCTCATAGAAGAGAGCCGTAAAACCCAGGAATACGAGAACCAAGAAATCCAAACGCACATGCGTGGGCCTAGTGCAGAGAGCTTCCCAGGTGGGCATGGGGCAGGGGTGAAGGGAGTGCAACAGTCCTAGTTCTGAGGCAGAGGAAGTCTGATCTTAGCTCTCCACAGAGTGGAATCCAGCCCCTTCTTTGAGAGAAGGCTTCCCAAGAAAAACCACACACATTCAGAAATACCTGGTGATCCCGTGAAGGTCAGGGTGCAGGCAGCTCACCCCTCATTGGCTGGCAGCTCCTCCCTTTGAGACTGGCCTTGGCCCTGCCCTCCTTGGCCAGCAGATGCCTCTTCTGGCCTTCACTCTCCCTGCACTAGAAGGCACTCCTCCTGGCAACGGAGCCTCCAGCTCTGGCTTCTCACAGAGGAGAAAAGCTGGATCCCTAATAAAAGTTGGAGAGGAGAAGGGCAGAGATCTGAGGCTCAGAGCCTGCTCCAAGCGCCAAGAGAACCTTCCTGAAACCAGACTCAGGTTGAGACCAGGGACCCGCCCTGTGAATAAGTCAGGTGCCTCCTCCCTGGGAAAGGACAAGATTGCCCAAGCTCCATGAGCTCCTTCCTCATCCCAGACCTCAGGAAGCCTGGCCAACATTGGGGTGCCCGTGGGACCTGGGGGTCGTGTCCCATATCTGGGAATTTCCTGTCCTGGAGACAGATCTTCACCACGAGTGTAAAGCTGCGGGTGGAGGCTCCTCACCAGCACCCTGCCCCATGGGAGACTCGGTGGGGGGTGGGGGAGAGGTGTCCAGGGTGGCAGCAAAGAAACAGAAAGATGCATTCCAGGAGGCAACTGCTATGCCCAGTTCTGACCCTGCAGCCTACATGCCCATCACCCCACCTCCTGCCACACCCCCACCCTCAGCACCCGCTGTCACCACCCAGGGAGCCTCCTACAAACCGAGAATGCCCAGCCCCTCGTCCACCCCCAGCTAGAGGCCACATTACACTCGTCACCTAACCAGTCCCATGGGGTGCAGTCTGTCTCTCAGAGCCCTTGAATCCTCAGAGGAAACTCCACATGACACTCTCCATAGGTCAATAGGACATGGGTCTCTCCCGGGACCCACCAGGGGCTCCCACTTCCTGAGGGTGGGACAGCCTGCTGAGACTGCAGACAGGACCCTTCTGAGGGAACACTCCAATCCAGAAAGGATGCCCTTATCAGAACTGCAGTCCCACCCTCAGGCCCGGGGTCCCCGGGGTCTTTGGAAGAGCACTGGCCTCCCCCAGTGTTCTCCCCAGCAGATCCACACAGGCCCAGGCTGGGAAGAAAGGCCAGAGGGCACCTGTTCAGGAGAGCAGGGGGTTACTAGTCCTGGGGCAAGGGTGAAGGTGGGGACAGGCCTGGAGCCAGAGGTGAAGGAGATGAAGAGCTAGCCTGGGAACCAAGCTGCAGAGACCCCGTTTCGTAGTTTTACAGACATTGGCTAATTGTTGTCTTCCCTGCCTCAGCTGTCTCCCAGTCCTGATTGGCATTAAAACTCTTACACTGAGCAGGCCTATGGGCTCCCCTCCCTGGCGTCAAGTTAGGGAGTTAAGGAGACTTGTTCCCCTCTGCAGAAGGGCTTGGGGATACAGGAAGCCTGAGGAGAGGCTGAGTGGTGGCTGCCTGAGAGAGGAAAGGGAGCTGGTAGAGCAACAAATTCTTGGGGACTAACAGACGGAGGGGCTCCCTGGAGCAAATGCCTATTTTGACCCAGGGCATCAGGAGGGAGGAGGAGTGCTGTAGGGTTCTTTGCCTTAGGACTAAAACCCTAACAGGACCTGCTAATTTCTGAGTTCCACTCCCCACCTGCTCTCACCTCTCTCAGAAAGAGTGGCTCCCTTCCCGACCTGGGCCCGAGGCTCACCTTCACCCTGGCCTCTTCCAGATGCCTCTGTGAACAGGGGTGACTAGTCAGGCCTCAAAGCCCTTCTTCTGCACAGAATCCATCATAAATTGTAAAAGTGTAATTATAAACCCTCGGCGATGGCAGCTCCCAAAGCCATCTCCTTACCGGTGCCTGAAAGAGCAGAGCAACACTTCAAAGATGTGGAAAGAAGGAAGGAAAG
The DNA here is from genome assembly GCA_004027475.1 of Anoura caudifer. NCBI lineage: Eukaryota > Metazoa > Chordata > Mammalia > Chiroptera > Phyllostomidae > Anoura > Anoura caudifer. The sequence continues at coordinate 48,858 of PVKU01002997.1, read as the reverse complement.
AGAAAAGCAAGCCAGCACGCAGGTGTGCTTCACGTGATCATGGCCAATGGCAGTGGTTCTCAAAGAGAGGACCAAGGAACCACAGGGTCCCCAAAATCTTGCAGAGGCTCCATGTGATGCAGACACCGGCCCACAGTGTCCGCGTCATTATAGATGAAATGAGACATTCACACCAACTACCGAGTCCGGTGGAGGAAAAAGGACAGCATGGCTTTTCTCTCAAGAGGAGCAAAAGCCCGCGGTCTCTGCCATGACAGGCCTTTATTTTGTTTCTGGTCACATTACATGATGGTCCTCATTTACTATGCACAGGTTCACTATAGGTGGTGACCTTTTACAGACAACAAAGGAGCCAATGCCGCTAATCACATCACAGAAGGATATTTGCAAATGAAAAGAGGAAAGTGGTTGAACATGTTACACTGGTCCTTGCAAGGTTTAGCATGGATTTTAGGAAGTTACAATAAGCACTTCCTATCCCAATCCAGGGTGAGGGAGTTTGAGCAAAAGCAAGACTCAAAATGGCTTAGGCACATTGCAAACCTGACTTCCCACGAGAGAACCTATCTATGGGCGTGGGTCCTGTGCATCTCCGAGTGGGAGCTGGGTTCACACCACTCAGAAGGGTCTCCCACATCTCCCCGCCTTGGTTTTAGTTAGAACCACTATGATCCCACAAAGCCTGCTGCTTGCTGCTTGCTGGTCTCCCACACGACCCTGGAAAAATAATTTGCAAATACATCAAAGTACATAGATCATTATTATAATCAGTAAGCAACCAGTGGTTCCAAAGACCCACATTCTCAGATTAAGCCCATCAATCATTGTCAGGCAGTAATGGTCAAATAGATAACATTCAAAGAACTCTGAGGGCCTATTTTGAGTCAGCGTCAGATAGCTAAAGGGCCATAAAACTCTGGGGAAACAAACTCATTTCAGGCTTGGACCCTTATCATTTAAATTGAGGGTATTAGAGCAAAGTAGGTTTCATAGGATTTTATGCTTTCTTTCTTAGGCCTGCTTGCCCTGGGAAACCTGCCCTTGCCAGCACAGGGCCACACCCACCCCCGGCATTGTCTCAGGCTTAGGTGGAGCAGGGGAAGTAAGGCAGCCAAGAGATTAGTAGGAGACTTCTCTCTTACAGACAGAATGAGGACTCAGGCTATGTCAAAGCCAAGGGGGCCAGGGCAAGGGTCCATCACCCCCTTTGTATGTAGCCCCGAAAGTCCATCCCTGAGGGCCTCCCACATGATCCTGCCTGTCTTAGGTCGATCCTCCCTTGAGGAATCTTACCCGTCATTGGCTAACCAACCAAGCACTGGGGGCCAGGCAGGGTGAAGTAAAGTGGGCAGAGGAAGTGCTCCTGCCAGGAAGATAAGCTTTGTCTCCTCAGTGGCTCTGGTCCTCAAGGCAGAACAGACCCAGATGAAGCAGGTCCCTTGGGCTCTTACTCAGCCTTAGCCATGGGGGGTTACAGCCTCTGAAACCAGGCAGGGTGGTTCCCAACATCTAATCTCCCCCTGTTTTCTATTGTAAATGCTATTGTAGCTGTTAAGCCTGTGAAACCTACTATTTGCTCTTCCCAAATGTAATCTTAAGAAAATAACCTCTACATATATCATAAAGCACAAGTAAAGATTAAGACAAGGGGGCATCCAAGGACTGCTAGGACCCGAACTTGTAAATTCAGTCCATTGAAACAGTTTTTAGGGTTCAACCATTGAACATTATGGGGCATCGAGGGGTCGCTGTTCTCTGCAGGAGGCACCTGAGCCTCAGTCCCTGTCACTGGGGCAGGCCCCATCCTCCTCCATTGGCAGACACAGGCCCATGAGTGATGGTGTGGGGGTCTGTTTTCCTTCTGGTTGTTCAGGGTCAGCTGGGCCATCTGGTCAGTCAGTCGATCAGTTCTCAGCTCCAGGTAGCGGAGCTTGGCATCTATTCCGCTCATGATAAGGCTTTACTCTTTTGGCTGGCAGCCAGACAGGACCTATAGGGATGGAAACACAAGCACACCCTCTTCCCCAAGTTAAGAGATCTACAGGGCCCTGCCAAGAGCCATCTCCCAGTGACTCTCTATGTAAAACCTGAGGATAAGATGACTTTGGCTACTTCTTCTGAAAATGTGTCTCAATTGGAATACAAAGCAATTCATCACAATTTAGAAAATTATAGGTAAACAGGGATAACATAATCAAACTTTGGGGGAAGGACTCACGATTCCCCCTTTTTCTGTTTTTTAAGAAGATTTTTAAAAATATGACAAGCCTGTTCTACAAATTGTCTGACTAGTTGGATTGTAAATATTCCTGCTTTATGTTGGATATTCCAATGCTGAAGAAAAACCTGAGTAGAATGGGCAAGGTATCCAGGGCTATTATCAGTTTTAACTTGCTGAGGTTGTCCTAAATGACTAAAGGCCTCAAGCCAGTGGGCTTGTATATTTTTAGTAGATTCTCCTGTAGATGGGGCTGCCTTGCTAAGGGCTTGACAATCAGGACATACTTTAATCATTTGCTTAGCTTGGAAAGACAGGCCCCCTGCTGTTCCTGCAAGCTGCAATTCGTTCACAGTCTTCAAGGAAAGTGGGAAAGATGGGATAGAGTGGTGCTCTGAAATAATATATATTTGTCTAATATTTTTTTAGACAAAAAATGGTTATGCGCCAAGGGCCTTCTGTGACTCGAATAACTAACCCTTCCCTTCGGGAGAATAGCCAGTTCTTCCCCAAGTAAACGATCAGTGTTTACAGGTACTGAGTTAAAAAGTGGTACTTTGTCTTCTGTGGAGAAGGGCTAGTTCCCCCCGGGAGACAATATACCCATATTTCATTTTTACAATAAAGGTCACAGCTCTGGCAGAAACAAGGAGGATTCTTAATATTTTTTTTAACAGGTCACACCCCCCATCCCACTTATAGCATGCTTTAGATTGACAAATTTATGAACACATTCACAACTTTCAGAAACAGTGTTTTCTCTACTGGCAAATACATTTTACTTTTTTAAAAATTGGACTTTGGACCTGCTCCGTTTCCGATCTGGGCCAGTTCACCCCTCCTGCCTCAGCCTCCTGAGTAGCTGGGACTGCAGGCAGGAGCCACCACGCCCACCGGTCGCAACTGCGCCAGTGTCTGGGGCTCCCCCCTCCTCCGGTGCACACCGGGGAGAAAGGGAGGTGAGGGAAACCAATCTCTCCTCTCACCGCTGCCTGTCCCCGGCAGAGAGACCCAACCCCCCACTCAACTCGCGGCGAGCATGCACGCACAGAGGGCACCCACACCCGCGCCGCTGTTGAGCTCACCGGTTGGGCTGTGAGACCCACGGCAGCTGGCGCCAATTGCGAGAGAAGGGCCTAGCTAGTGCACATTGGTCCATTGCCTTCCATACTTCCAAAATGTAAAGATCCCTTATCTGGGAGACATTCAGCAGCCCCAAAATGCTGCTGAACCTAAAACATTGCTCTTGTTCCTTAGAGAACCCGTTCCCCATGGTTGAGGATTCGCAGAAACCATCAAAGAAATTTTTTAACAAATAAAAGAAACTTTTCTGAAATTCCTCCCACCACAAGCACAGAGATTACAAAACCAGTCTGGATTTTGTTTTTTCTCCACATGCATCTTTAAATCCTTATGCAGGCAGACGGAGGGAAAAGGCAAAATCAAAAGGCCCGCAAGACACGGCTTAAAAGAAAGAATTTGCTGAGATGCCTGTAAACCATCCTGTAACTAGTTGATGCTTTTAAAGCTGTTTAAAGGGAAAACCTTTGCTCTTTCTCCCAAGCCCAGACCTAGTTTGGGGTTGTATCAGTGGGATTGGCTTGTGGGTGTTTTTACAGCGTTGTGGGGAGAGCCATTGTCGCTCTTAATTGCCCCACCTGCTTCCTCGAGGTTGCCGCAGAAGCTTGGGAGAGGGAGCAAGGCTCCCGCTTACTAAAGAAGGTACAGTTGCAAAGTGATCGCAAGAGAGAGCAACCTAGGAAGTAAATCCTTTTCCTCTGAATCCAACACACACTATGACATTCCTGAAAAGCACTCGGGGTCGTCGGCCCTTACCTGGGCTGATGCGAGCATTCCAACCAAGTTGGTGTGTCGTCCACAATGCTGACGGCTCGTGGCCTCTGGGTCCCTGTTCCAGGGCACCAGCTGGTGCAGACACCGGCCCCCAGTGTCCGCGTCATTATAGATGAAATGAGACATTCACACCAACTACCGAGTCCGGTGGAGGAAAAAGGACAGCATGGCTTTTCTCTCAAGGGGAGCAAAAGTCTCAGCCTCCGCCATGACAGGACTTTATTTTGTTTCTGGTCACATTACATGATGATCCTCATTTACTATATGCACAGGTTCACTATAGGTGGTTACCTTTTACAGACAACAAAGGAGCCAATGCTACTAATCACATCACAGAAGAAAGATATTAGCAAATGAAAAGAGGAAAGTGGTTGAACCAGTTGCACTGGTCTTTGCAAGGTTTAGCATGGACTTTAGGAAGTTACAATAAGCACTTCCTATCCCAATCCAGGGTGAGGGAGTTTGAGCAAAAGCAAGACTCAAAATGACTTAGGCACATTGCAAACCTGATTTCCCATGAGAAAACCTATCTGTGGGCGTGGGTCTTGTGCATCTCGAGTGGGAGCTGGGCCCACACCACCCAGAAGGGTCTCCCACATCCATCAGGTCAAAACTCTTTCCCTGATGACACGAAAACAACAGGACGTGAAACTGCTCATGTCTTAGCCAGAACCAGGAGATGGCATCGAACCGCACTAGCAGCCGATGTGTTCCTCACAATGCATTCTTTCAAAATGAAAAAAGTTTCACTTGCCCTGGCCAATGCAGCTCAGTTAGTTGGAGCATCATCCCATCACCAAAAGGATTCGGGTTCAATTCCTGTTCAGCACACAGGCCTACGGTGAGGGTTCAATCCCTAGTCAGGGCGTATACGAGAAGGTAACCAATGTTTCTCAGTCCCCCACTTCCTCTCTGTCTAAAATCAATAAAAATATCCTGGGGTGAGGATTAAAAAAATTATTTTTAATGTCCTCTGGTGAGGATTAAAAAAGTTTCACTTGAGAATGTTCTTGATGAAACAGTGGAAATTATTGTTTTACACCTTTGATTTCATTAAAGCCCTCACGTGATTGAGCGGTGAGCTGAACTAGCCGCTTTTCCCTGGAACATCATTTTTACCTGGAAGAACAAATAACAGCCAAATTGTGGGTTGGATATTCTTGCTGGGGTATACGTGCCAAACATTTTCTTCAAAATGAACAGAGTCAGCCTTTCGCTTCAGGGAAAACAACCAATGGGATTTGTTAGCGTAATAAAATTGGAGTTTTCAAGCAAAAATAGAACTCTGGAATATTGTGTCTGCCACCATGAGTTTGACAGTTTGCCAAAACTTGAAGACTTTTCTGAACATAAATGGTGATATTAATAAATGTTATGTGGTATATCTGTTTATTAAATAACGAAATGTGTCAGCTGTGGGAAGATGTGAATAACTCAGTGCAATGAATCATCACTTTCCAAATGGCCACAGATGAAGTTACAAAGTCGTAAAAGAGCCCTTCGGTTTCATGGGAGACCAACGGATTCCAACGCAACAGAGCACAAGGACCGGTGATATGGTTTCAGATTCCACATGGCAACCAGCCTCCAGGAAACCCCACTTGTTGAGTTTACATGAATGATTAGAAAGTAATACCCACGATGATTTTTAAAGACTGTTCATATGTTCCCCCATTTTTCAACCACTTACCTGTGTGAGGCTGGATTTTCTTTACATCTTCAATCAAAACAACATATGCAACACTTTGAATGCAGAAATAGATGTGAGAATCCAAAAATCTTATTTTCAGTCATACATTAAAGAGGAGTGCACAAATGTTTTAACTTATATCACTCTTGTTACTAGCTTTTTTTGAAAAATTAATTATTTTGTAGTTAAACTAAAAATGTCTTACTATGTAACAGGTTTACTAATACTATTTTAGGTGAGTTAATAAGTATTTAACATTTTAAGCAATGTAACCCCCCTAAACCAAAGCTCTTTGAAATACTCAATAATTTTTCAAGTGTAAAAGGGTGTTAAGAACAAAAAGGTGGAGAACTCCAGCCAAGGATTGCCACAAACTGTCTTGACGCAGGTAGGCCACAAGGTGGCAGCACGCACCCTGATAATCCTAGAGCCGCCTCATTCGCACTCGACTCTTCCCCATCTTCCTGTCTCCATCACACCTTCCACTTCCTTTTTCTCCTCTGTTCTCCCAGGCTGCACAACTTCCTAATTATAGGACATAACAATCTTCTTCTAAGCATAGGTTCCATCAAAACCAACCCAGTCACATATTAACCTGCAGACATTTATCAGATGTCTGTCATACGCAAAGTTTATCATCCAGGGCTGAGTAAACAGAAGAAACCCCACTCTCCAGGAGTTAATGATCTGAGACTGACCCAAGACCAGTAATTAAAATGCCAACGTGGTGATGTATGTGAAAGCCCTTCGTTTTCTATAAAGGGCTGTGTACTTCAAAGGGATCCCTGAGAGGCAGAGGAAACCAACAGCAGATACTGAGATACTCACCAGAAATTTCTGCAAGGACAAAAGCTAGGTTCTGCAAGACACAGGAGAAGAGAAGGACTGGGAAACAGAAGCCAGGAAACAGAAAAAGGATCATCAGATTTTTTAATCTGGAAAATCAGGTTTCCCAGAAATCACAAGGGTCATGAGAAGACAGCCAAGGTGGAGTGAGGGGCAGGTGTTCAGACTTGGGAACGCTGCAGGTCAGGGAACTATGAAGCCAGGTTACTGGAGGGGCCTCACTGTGGACATCAAAGTAGGGGATGTGGCTGCTGTGAGCAGGGTGCCTTGGGACCTCAGCACATCCCATCGGTGATGCCCACGAGGATGCAAGGGATCAGTCAAGGCGTGGTATGGACTGAGCCCAAAGGTGCAGGACAGTGGTCTAACAGTACCTGTGAATAACTTCTCTGAGACACTCTCATGCACCAGAGACACAGAGTGAGCAATGGGGTGACAGGGGACATCAGCGGGCCTGTGGTCAGGAGTCCAAATCCAGAAATCTCCATGGAAGGACATGTGGAAGGCCTGAGCCAGGACAGGGGCAAGGAGGGCAGCGAGGAGGAAGGGAGGGGTTTCAGGAAGAGTCAGCAGGTTATGCAGCCTGGAAGGGGCTGGGCCCAGGCTCCAGTTGCCCTGTGGGGAGGGGACACCTGACTTCTCCTGCTGGGGGAGCAGGAGGTAAACCACAAGCCCACCAAGATTCCATTAAAACCTGCAGTAAGAGCTAGACGGGACCTAAAGGCCAGCTGACTACACCTCCTCACTCAATGAACAAGAAAATGGAAGCCCGGACATGCAAAGAACTTCTAAAGCCCACCCAGCAAGTCTGGCAGAGCTAGGACTAGCTGGGTAGCTCTCAGGCCCTCTGACCACTGTAAGCTCTCAACCAGCATCCCTCCCATAGGCTAAAGGCTACAGAGCCTGGAGAAGCCCCATGGTGTGCCTGGTGTTACCCCCTGTTATAACACCTGGTATAATGTGGACGCCTTAGAGGAGGCAAAATTTCCTAAAGGACAACATCGAGGGAAGGAGGGGCACAATGCCTGGGCTGGGACTACAGGAGCTCTGCCTGCTCACCTGTGCGCTGGTTTGTTTTTAACACAGCGAACAAAACCATGCTCTTTTCTCCCAATGGCAGCCTCTGGAGCACAGGTGGCAAACACAAGGCCCACAGGCCGAATCCGGCCCTCCACCTTGTTTTATCCCGCCCAGCACCTTGTTGCTACCCAGTAGCAGCGCCAAGCTCTTACTTAACTGTTAAGGAGTAGTTACACTTATACAGTCCTAAAATTACATTCAGCCCTTTGAAGGCAACCGAGAGGCTGATATTGCCCCCAGTGAAAATGAGTTTGACACCCCTGCTCTAGAGTTACTGTCCGGAACCAGGAATACTGCCCCAACGTATTCCAGCAGGAGGCTCTGAGTTTCCCCAAGGACAAAACCCCACCTCCTACCACCCCTCATTCCAACCTCTGGCCTTGGGCAGCAGTGAGAAAGCTGGGTGGTAGGTGAGACACCTCTTGATGGAGCCAAGAGTATCCTGTCTGGGTCAGGACCTCCACAGCTCAGCCTTGGCCTTCCCCGCGTCTGGGCTAATCTGGAACCATGGGACCTGGTGTGGCCTTTGGACACACGGGAGCCCGCTGCCAAGAGGGGGATCCCATCTGTTTGAAAGGCCTGTCCAGCTGCTCCCTCCCACCAGCTGCTGCTCCTCTTCTCCCCGCACCTCACCCTCATTTCACTTTCATCCTGAATTAACACTGGATGGTCACAGCCGATGGCCCCGCAGAAAGCCACAGGGCCACAGACCGGTGTTCTTTTCATGCTCGCTCACGTCTCCGTGGAGTCCTGCACTCCTGCATTTGTTCGTTCAGCTAACGCTCATCCAGTGCCCACCAAGCCAGGCCCGGTCCTAGGACTGCAGAGGTGAGTCGGGCCGCAGGGCGGGGAGGACGGGACCTCCGAGGCAGAGCAGAGGTTACACACCGCCTGCCTGAGGTCACACTTTGTTCGCCGTACACCATGCTTCATTGTTAATGTCTTTATTTTCATTTAAAACCAGTTGACAAATTTTATAAGCAGGAATTTTCACATAAAACTCAGATTGCCTGGACCTTTGGTAGGACCAGCAACACCTAGTCCACTTTCCCACATGGCCACTGTGGCCTGAGGCTGTGGACCACTGTCCCTTCAAGTTAGGAAGGCTCCCACTTACCCCAGTCGCCACCACTCCCTAGTGTCCCCAGCCCTGAGGCCCCACATCAATTGCTACAGTTGTCCTATTGGTGGTGCTGTTGGCGTTCTGAGGCAGACGCCTCACCAGTTTACTAGGTGCCTTGTTCCTGCAAGGTGTCTGAGGTCCTTGGTCCAAAGTGAAATGGGCTTCAATAGAGACAGCAGAGGGCGCTGTGGGCCCACGGAGGAGAAGCGCCCAGGTACCACCCGATTGCCAGAAACAGCAGAGATTTCCAAACGGCCTGGAGAGAGAGGACTCCCTGCTGCAGTGTGTACTTCCTCCATCAGCTCAAACAATGGAGGGCGACCCCGTGAGGGAGCGCACCTGAAGTTTCCATTCACGTACTCCTGGGCCGGACCTGCACTGCTCATCCGTTCACAGATGATTTCTTTCATTCAAGCATGCATTCAGCAAGCATTGATTTAAATATTTTTGTGCACTAGGCCCTGTCCTTAGCTCCCAAGGGTTTAAATGTGATTAGGGATTCAGGATATAAGATTATGCCTCCCTCACATATTGCAACTCACCAAGTTCCCCAGCAGCAGGCACTCGTGTCTGGTGCTCAGCCAATACTTTCATGAATGAATGAAAAAATAAATAATAATACCTCTAATTAGTGAGCTCTTCCAGCTTTACTGTACTGTTTCCATTCTCAAGGTGGGTCCTGTGATTATCCTTTTTTCCTGATAAAGAAAATGCAGCTCAGAGAGGTTGAGTAAATTGCCTAATGTCACACAGCCAGTCTGAACTCTAAACGACTATTCCATGTGTCGTGTCAACAGTAAGACAGAACATGCTCAGGGCCAAGGGGTAGCCCACAGGCTGCGTCAGGCTTTCAGAGGGCAGTGCTATCATGAGGGGCCGGGGCAGTGACAGAAGGCTTCCTGACAACTGGACAAAGGGACTGGTAGAGGTGGAAGAGGAGAACACCTTCCCTGACGGAGGGGAGAGGCTGGGAGAAGCACGGGTTGGGAAGGTTCCTATAGTAGGTCCTCCAGACACACTTCCTGGGTTGAGGGGTGGGGGTGCCAGTAAGGACGAGGTCCTGCAGCAAACACGAGGTCTCCCTGTGCCAAGCCCTGGAGCACACGAACACTAATACGAACTTCACCTGAGGATTCATAGGTAATGATCAGACAGAGGCAGAATATGTAAATAACTTCACACCAGGAAAGGGAGTGTTGAGAGCCAGAGGTGATGTGGGAGTAAATGTCCCAGGAAAGAAACTGTTCCCATTGGGAAAAACAAAGCAGGCTTCCTGGATGAGGTAGCGTTGAGCTGAGCCCTGTGGGGTGGGTAGGACTGCACCCCGACATGTGGGAGGGGCACACCTGGGCTGAAAGCACCAAAGAAAGGCCTGGAGGTGCTCAGTGGGCCCCACGGGCTCCAGAGGAGGGGGCAGGAGGCTGACCAGGCCAGGCAGGGTCACTCTGGACACGTCCTGTGCTGTGCTGAGATGGGGAGCTATAGGAGGTTTGCAGCCTTGCAGCGGGAGGGGCAGGTCTTGCCCAAGAGGCTACATGAAAACATTTGTCTTTATGTTATAAGCTCCTAAAGGGTGTGGTTCCCACTAGCAGGATTTAGAAGAGTTAACACTGACAGCCTCTAGAAACACTTAAGCCCCAAGGGTCTCTCCTTTAGACTACAAGAGGGAGGGGTGATCCAATCACCCTTAGCCAGGAACCAGGGTGCTGGAGCCTAGTTCCTGCTATGTCACCAGCCAGCTGTGTGACCTTGTCATACAAGGGGGTTGACCACCTTACTTACCCCCACCCCACCTCCACCTTTCTAACCCAGGTTCACCCCCTGTGAATCCAAAAACCCCACTCCAACCCCTTGCCCTCCCACAAAGCACTTATCACAGAGCCAGGAAGGGGAAGGCTCAGCCATCCGTGCTGGGCTGCTCACGTGGGGGAGGCGGAGTGGGTCAGCCCACCGCCCCCGGCGGTCCTCAGCCCCCCACCAGCCACTGGCTATGACAGGTAGGAAGGTGCACACTCAAGGAGGGGAGGGGGGAGGGAGGGGTGCCAGAGGAGAGGCAGCTTGCTCAGTGAGGGCAGGCGGGTGGGGTGTGGAGGAGAAGTAAACTAACCAAGCAACTTCCTCCCCAACCAGCTCCTGACCCGAGACAGGGAATTTCACAAAAAGGCAAAAGGATCTATGTGAACATTTCCTGTTTCGCCCCAGCCCCCTTCCTGGCAGCCCAGCTCCAAGTTACCACACCGATCGCCTGTGAAGCAATCTTCCCACTAGAGGGCTGAGCGTCCCGCCAGGGGAGTCCTATAAATGCTGGGCCCACGGGACGCTGTCAAACCTCTCTCTCTCTGACTCCTCAGCTTAGGTAAGTAAGCTGCCAGCCTCCCTGGCAGGAGCCTGCCTGCTGAGTCTTTCTTTTCACCTCTACCACCTTCTTTTCAAACCCTCCTCCTGGAAGCCCTCCTTGACTAACTCGCTCGAAGCTTTAAAGCTTCCTTCACATTTTGTTAGGTACTATTCTGCTGAAGCCTCCTGTTCTCGAGTGCTCTGCTTTCTGACACTCTCCAGATATTCTAAAAATCATTTCTCCCACGTGTGGGACAGGGTCATCTCCCAGTTCAATAAAACCACATCCATTTTATTATTTCCCCCTTCATTTCTGTGAGCAGCCGGTAGGAGGTGTCGAGGAAGTGCGACAGCGTTTATTTTTCTAAGCACCCCTTGCTTCTCCTCTGCTCAGAGTACAGGAAGACAGCGGACAAAATGCCGTCGCTAATGGAATGCAGCATCGACAACATCATCAAAATTTTCCATCAGTACTCCAGGCACCAGGATCACCCTGACAGGCTGGACCTGACTGAATTCAAAGAGCTGGTGCACAAAGAGCTACCCAACTTCCTCAAGGTAGGGCTGGACCCGGCCTAGCAACAGCCTGGGCTAAGGATGGAGGGTGGGGTGCGGTCTGCAGCGGCCAAGGGGAAAGTGCGAGCCTTCAGCCCAGCTGGCAGAGGAGCGGCAGCCTGGCACTACAGGCTCTCAGCTTAGATGGCACCAGCAGAGTCAAGAAAGAGTGAGTGATCCTGGGCTGTGTGCCAGCCCTGCCCCGGGCAGGGGCCTGTGGTGCTGAACAGGGACCCAAGTCCCAATGGGAGCGACACACAGCAAAGGTGCTGACTGGTAAAGAGTGCAGATAAATCCACTGTCAGTTTGAGCCTGCAAGAGAGTGAGAGATGCTGTAGGTGAGTTGGGCTGGGCAGGCGAGAGACGACTAGTTCGGTGGACGAGAAGGGCCGAGAAGGGCCCCTTTGAGATGGTGACATTTGAGCTGAGACCTGAAAGTCTGGGAGGGAAGCACCTGAGGACGAAGGAGCCTTGGCAGAAGCCGAGGAGACCAAGCTCGGCTGCAGTGAGAGGAGACCCGAGGGTGCTGTCTGATCAGAAGGGTCTCTGGCAGAAAGCAGACAAAGGGCAGGCGGAAACGCTGCCCAGCCGGGACACGCACGCCTCCCAGGAACGCAGCCTGCATCTGCCGAGCCCTTTTAGGAAAAAGGAGGATTTGTTCCACCAGATATTTTTGGTTTCTTCACAAATTGGGGGTTTTGGGGGAACAGAGGCCTGGACTAAGAAGGCACCTGGCTCCCAGTCTCAGCTCCAGGCCTGGGCCGGCGTCCTGGGGTGGGTGGCCAGCCTTCCCTGGAGCCGCCCCCACCTCGGTGAGATGGAGAGTTGCAGCAGAAGGAGATATCAAGGATGCTGACAGCCCTCCACTGGCCGGACCTCAGCAAGCAGGACGCTGGGTCAGGGCTGGCCAGGGTTCCTCTGCGGGAGGCCTGAGCCTGTCCCCTCCCCCGCCCCACCCCCTCTGCCAGAAGCAGAGTGACAGGCCAGGAGGGAAAGCTGGGACCTGGCCAGTGGGCTGCCCAGGAGTGACGACTGGTCTTCCCCAGGGCGACAGCAAAGTGCAGCAACAATAGATGATGCGGAAGCACAGTATAGGGGAGGGCCTGGGGGAGGAGCTGGGCACCCACAGGTTCCAGAGGGGACTTAGACGAGTGCCCCAGCCAGCAAGTGGCACTGCGGGAACCCGCCCAAACCCACTTGATCTCCGTCCGTCCCTGCGCAAGATCCCAAGGGTCCTCTTTTCCTCAGTGCTTCCCGTTACACAGGTTGAACCAGCATCACTAATTTGTAACCTTGTAACCGTGAGAGGGAAGGAAGAGGCAAGGAAAGGAGGGGCGCAGTGGACAGGAGCGGAGGGGATGGGACAAATCTGGCCCTGAGGCCCACCTGAGTGGTGTGCGCAGTAATTGGAGTAGGAATGGCACCCCGTCCACGGTCATTTTCAATTTTGGGGATTGAGGCCCAGGAGCCAGGTTTCCGTGCCTTTGCCATCGGGTCCTTTGCTGTGTGACCCATCCCCAGCCCTGACCTTCCTGTCTCTCCACCTACAGAAGGAGGAAAGGGATGAGAAAGCCATAAAAGAGATCTTGGAGGACCTGGACACAAGTGGAGATAAGCAGCTGAGCTTCGAAGAGTTCTCCATGCTGGTGGCCAAGCTGACGGAGGCAGCCCACGAGGAGATGCACAAGAACAACCCCAAAGGGGATCACCACAGCCACGGGACAGGCTTCGGGCCGAGCCAAGGCTCCTGCCAAAGCCAGGGTGGCCACAGCCACTAATCAGAAGGCCAGGCCACCCTGTCCCTAGACGAGGGCACCAGGGCTGTGTGCCACACTGCCTTAGCGGCAGGGCTGGGGGCTGGGATGAAATAAAGTGTTCCTGCAAGCCAGCGCTCTGCGTGCTTCTTCCACCCCCAACCCGTCCGTCCCAAGGGTCTGGGTTAGACCCCATGCCCCTGAACTGGGGCTAAGTCCCTTTGCTCGTGGAAACAAGATGAGAAGCCTCAACAATGTAGTTCTGTTCTGAGCCCCTTGGGCTTACCTCCCCAACCATGTCCTTGCCTCTGACCCCAGGCCCTACCGCTCAGGTCCCAGTCAAGCCAGCCTAGCTCAGGACTTCCCTGTCCAGCCTGCCAGTTGGCCCTTGGCACCATAGAAGGTAAAGGGGGGAGTATCCCAGCCTCTCAACATGCCAGCCACCACCCTGCCACAACCCCCATCTTCACCCAACGCTGTTCGCACAGCCATCGCTCTCCAAACAGAGCCTGATTCCTCGAACATATTAGACAGGCCGCGTCTGAGGAGGGATACTGGAGCTTGGGCCTTGAAAACAAGGACAGATGGGGTGTGTTTATCCACAAATGAAGTTCTGAATCCACAGCAGCAGCAGCTGGGGTCTCCTAAACGAGGTGTCTCTCCTCCTCCCATGGACGCTGGTGCAGGCTGCACGTGGGTGAAACTCAGGGGGTCCAGTCCACGCCCATCAGCCCCATGAGGAAGTTGGACTCTGGGTCCAGAGAGCCTTCCAGGCCTGAAGATTCTGGCTCTGAGCCTGAGGGCAGGCTGACCTCACTGAGGTGACCAGGGTGCTGTCAGAAGGTGATTGCTCAGGCCAGCAGGGCACCTGCTTCTCTCTGCTAACCTGAGGTTGGGCCTGGCTCCCAGCTCCCGCCCTCCAGCAGTCTCCAGACCCCATCGCCCATTGCGGAGACATCCCTGAGACTTCTCTGCCCTCTCTTTCTGCCCCTGTCCTGAGAGCATCACCAAGCTGAGGCAGGCCTTCCAAAGACCACAGCCTAAATCAAGGGTGCTGTCCCTGCCCCGTCCTTCCACAGAGAAAAGGCCAACAGAATTAGGATTTGGAGGAGCTGGAGAAAGGCTGACAGCCCTCTATCCCCCATGTTACCAGTGACTAAATAAAGCGCGACACAGAGTGGGGAAGGGACCAGCCCAAAGTCCTGCAGTGGCGCAGTTGGCCAAGACAGTGCTGAGGGGAAAGGGCCTCCGAACCGGCTTCTGCAGCTGCACCTCCCAGCTGCCTCCCCGGCCGGCGTGCTGAGGGTGAAGAAGGGAGCTGCAGAGCAGCCTGCGGCTTTCTGCTCTCCCAGCCCGGCTGCCGCAGACCAGGCGACCTGCTCTCATGGCCCGGAGCCTCCTCTGCTGTGCGAGCAAAACTAGAAGGGCTCACACTGCAGGGCAGAGGGTGTCTCCAGGAACTTCTCCAGCCGTGAGTTCAGGATCTCCCAGTTCCTTCCCTGCCCAACCTGGGGACCTGACACCTGGCCACACTCCTCAGACAGCCCTGCTAACTCCTCTCACGTCCCTGTAAGGGCTACCCCCTCTGAGGGCAGCTCTGGAGGGGGAAGAGAACCTGCCTGGGAGTTGGGAGGCCCAGGCTCCGTCAGTGGCTTTGCCAGGTCTCCATGCTTCAGGTGAAGTGGAGTAGGGTCGGGGGCAGGAGAGGAGAGAAGCGGGATGGGAAAGGGGGCAGGGGAAGAGAGGGGAGGGGAGGGGAATGCGCCGTGATCACATGTGTGACCACTGGTCTGTGAACTCCCCATTTGTGCCATCTGCCTCATTCTCTGCTTGACTCCCAGCACCTAGAGTAGGGGCTGATTCATAGCAGGTTCCCAGCAAATACTGACTGTCCAGGTGTTCTCGCATTTCTCACATGTTCCATGCTCTCTTCTCAGGGACAGGTAAGGAGAAAGGAGGGTGGGAATGAATTCAGCAGTTGGAAAGCTTCTGGGTATCATCATGGAACCTCAAACTGGCAGGTAGGGGGCAGCAAGGTGATGGAGTCTGAAGCCCCCTCCCCAGGTTTTTTCAGTCATGCCAACCTCTACCTTTTGTACCCTACAAGCTTCCATTTAGATGAAGAGATTTGTCTCAAAAAAAAACGTTTGAACATTGTTGATTTAACCCAGCCTGCCTTAGCCCCACACTTGACTGATTCTCCCCAACATCCACGCCCAGTGGTAGCCAGGGCCCTGCCTGCTCCCCTCTGGGAAATGGAGCTTGCTCCTTTGTCACTGACACTTAGAAAGTCTTCCAGTTCATGGAGCCAGAATCTGTCTCCTCGAGCCAGCTGGGCAGTAATGCTAGTTTCCCTCCACACCCACGGGGACACAGAAAAACCTAACCCTTTTCATGCATGCAATCACCCACCTACTTCTTCAAAACATGTCCCTAAATGGCATCCAGCCTTTCTCTGGCCTCTGCACCTTTGTACCAGGAACATCGTTCCCACCCTGGGGTCTTGGTGTCACCGCCTCCATGAAGACTTCCCTGACCACTCACTTTCCTCAAGTACATAGAGAATTCCTCTGCAAGGCCCGTCGAACTCTTGGATACTTCTCCCTTTGCACTTCCAGTGTGGGATTGGAAACCCTTATCAACAAGTCTGACATGGCCCCGAAGGCAGGGACTGTGGCTGATTCGCCACTTGTCCCTGGTGCCAGCAGGGAGCAAGCTGTCAGTGAGACTTATAGGCAAGTGAGTGAAGGTAGGGTGGTCCTAGGGCCTGATGGAGCTGGAGGGTGAGATGGGGACAGCTTTGGGCATTAGGGACATGTCCACATGCAACCTAAAGGCTGGGAGAAGGTGGAACAGCAGGGTGGCAGGGGACAGAGCTTCTAGAAGCCAAGCATTCTTCCTTTGCCTTATTGCTCTGCTAGCTCGTTCTGAGAGTAGGAGATTGTTCTAGACCCAGGGGAGGGCCTGACAGCCAGACACTTTACAAAGCCCTGTGGAATTTTCTTTAAACATGTTTAAGAGAGCTGGTCAAGATGAGTTAGCCCCTTCCATTCCAAAAAAAAAAAAAAAAAAAAGCCTGATTCTGTTTAGTAGAGGAGAGTTGGCTTCTTCCCTCCAAGAGGGAACAAGGGTGTCAATGTCAAGGTTAAGGTTTCCACCCCAAGTAAGAATTGGTGACTACTTCTATGATTAATGTGTCTTTTTTGAAAATAAGAACTTCGGGGTTTCCCCCGGCATCACGGTTACCGAAGAACAGCGAACCTGTCATCGGAGGTCACCTGCTGTCCTTAGCTGTAGAGCCTGAACTTCTGGATGGCTGTGAAGAGGATGAGGAAGCAGCCATCTCCGACTAAGCTGCCAGACTCTGCCCAGATACCTAACAATACTCTGGCTGTGCCCCAGGGCCTGGGCGATGTGAGATGCTCCCGGAACCAGGGGTGGAGGTGAATAATCACATCACTCACTTGTCAGTCCACTCATCATGGACTCACTGCGTGTCAGACACTGTAATGCTCCGAGGGCCCCCATGTTAAAGAAGGCTTCACCCTGTCATTAAGGCACTCCCAGGACTGCAGGTCAGGCAAGACAGTTCCTCAAATAATTCAAATACGGAAAATGCTAGGCCAGCAAGGTGAAAACTTCTGTGAGATTTCAAGGTGGGAAGGCTGATTGTCAGCCAGGCTGTCACCGTAGCAGGCAAGGGTTAGAGTGCCATCAAGCCCAGCAGTGGCAGGCGTCCCAGGAGAAACATGCAGATGCCTGAGGCAGAGGAGAGCATGCGTGCAAAGGCCGGACGTGGGTGGAAGTGGGGTCTGGGCAGCAAGGACGAGCCCCTGGGTTCAAAGGGAGGAGGGAGGAAGAGAGGAGAGAGGGCAGATGCTGGGCCGCAGCGCTCACGCTTTCAGCAGAATGGAGGGCAGGAGCAGCGAAGGTTTTAGGGAAGGAATGACATAATCATAATTGTGTTTTAAGAAATTGTCCCTGTAGGATGTGGATTTGGGGTGGGAACCAGACCAGCGGCACAAGGCCCAGGAGAGGCTGCCGCCATTGTCAGGGTCACTTCTCCAGGAAGATGAATTCAGCCAGGATCTCAAGTGGGCAGGCCCCGTCTCACCTGGGCAGGCATGCCGCACAGTCCCTAGAGCAGGGGTGTCAAACTCATTTTCACCCGGGGCTGCATCAGCCTCGAGGTTGCCATCAAAGGGCCAAATGTAATTTCAGCTCCTTAGCAGTTAAGAAGTAGTTACATTTACGCAGTCCTAAAATTATTTCAGCCCTTTGAGGGCAACCATGAGGCTGATGTGGCCCCTGGTGAAAATGAGTTTGACACCCCCGTTCTAGAGGATAAAGAGGATAATTTTGCGCTGTTCCCCAAGATTTGCTTGAGCTTTCACCAGCCTAGTGAGGCAATCTTGCACAACCCTGACACAAGCCCTGCTCTGAAATAAACTCCAGAACCCCACCTCAGCGCCCTGCCCACCTCCCAGCCACTGCCAAAAACATGCATTTTAGAAAGCCCTGTGTCATGGATTTTGACATTCCAATGACCAAAGTGACAACAGGACTGAAACAACTGGTTGCTCAAGTCCTGTTGCCTGAGGTGAGGAGCGGAGAGGAGGGGGCAGTAGAGGCAGGTGCAACAGGGGAGCAGGATTCTGACATGCAGCTGGGGGCAGCCCCCCTCCAGTCTCTTCCTCCCTCGCCTCTCCCGGCCTCTCCCCTTCCTTCCTGCTTGCCCCACTCCCCTCTCTCCACTCTTCGCTCAGTTGCTTCCTCCCTGGCTGCTCTCTGCTCTTCTGGGGTCTTGTTGGTGAGGTGCAGTCCCAAGTAACTGGGGTTCCAGGGAGGGGAATGCCTTGGGAAGTAACTCGGGGTCACGCCTAACCGAGAGGTACTCCAAAGGAAGATGCTCAGCTTGCGAGGTGCCTGTAAATAATGGAAGGAACAATCACAAGGGAAAATAGTTGAAGGGTTGAGGATATTGAACCTGGAAAAGAGGAGCAGGGGGTCAGGACAACTACCTTCAAATATTGCTGAGGTCTGGGCAGAAGAGTCCATTCCAGGGCAAGGCCTCCCAAACCCATGAGCTGGCCTCCGAGTCCTCCTCGCTCCCCTCCGCCACCACAAGCATCGCACTCGCATTTTATGTCTGCTGTTCATTCCCTTGGGTAGGAAACAGGAACCCTATTAACCCCAACACGCAGCAGCCATTCCTTCACTCAGCAGACGGTCACGGAGGCGCTACTGCCCTTGCAGCGTCCTCCGAGGTGGGGCGCCAACCAAACAAGCAAATCCCAGCTCTCCTGAGCTTACATCTAGGGGGGAGTCAGACAAAGAATAAAGAATAGACAAGTTCAGATGGTGATGAGCTCCTCGAAGAAAATAAAAGAGTGACATGACAGCCCTGGCCGCGTCGCTCAGGTGGTTGGTGCATCATTCTGTGCACCAAAAGCTTTCCGGTTCACTTCCGGGTCAGGGCACGTGCCTAGGTCCAGGGGTTTTTCCGGGTCAGGGTGCTTATGAGAGGTAACCAATCTATCTATCTATCTATCTATCTATCTATCTATCTATCTATCTCCCTTCCTCTTTCTCTAAAAATCAAACATGTCCTCAGGTGAGGGTTAAAAAAATAAAGAGTGCCATGATAAAGTGACTGGGCGTGGCGCTGGGGGATGGGTGGCGAGGTGGGAGCCAGGAACATAAAAGTGAGATCTGAACGACAAGCCCTGGAAAACCAGAGGGACTTAATCAGGCAGGTGACACAACAGGACTGCCAAGTGGAGGAGATGGTTCTGGCTCCCTGGGGAGAGGGCTGGCAGCTCTAGAGCAGGAGCTTGGGGACCGGTCAGAAGGCTGCTCCAGGAGCCCTCAGTCTCATGGGGGCCACGGACGCCCAAGTAGGTATTTTCAATGTTGTGTCGTGGGAGAAAGAGAAGCGGAGGTGGCTGCTGAGCACAAACCCCTGAGAGGTGTTTTTCTGGGTTTTTGTTTTTTTGTCTTCTTGGCTAGAGTGGAGGTGGGGGAGACAGGTGGAGGTATGAGGAAAGCTTCCTCGGAGTGGGTTTTGAAAGGGCTGTGTTAGGTAATGAGAGAAATCAGAGACACACCGGAAGTCAGGGTTTTGCAGTCTAGTTTGTTTTCTTTCAACTTTGAAGACTTTTTATTGGTCACATTAAAAGGCTGAGTCCCAGCTACTCTTGCTCCAGGACTCTGGTAGCCATCCCACTGAATCCAGAGCCTTCTCCTGACTTCCAAGGCCCCCATACACAAGTTGGCATTGCCTGCGTTGTGCCAGGAGCCTGTCTGAAATGCCTTCCTGAAGGGCAGGGTGGTGTACACATAGCTCCCAAGAGAGTGACATTGGTCCCTTATCACACACTGACACCCTTGCCCAGAGGCCTCTGTTGACTAGTCATCCCCACAGGAGCCTGAGAGCAGGACAGTCAGGTGAGGCCTGGCATCTCCACGCTGCAAACTCCACTGGACGGAGGTGGAAATGTGTGGGTGTGTGAGCGCGTGAGCTCCCAGGAGGATGTGACTTTTGGGTTGGGTTTTGGCAGACAAGCAGGAGTTCCAGAGCTAAACAAGGGCCCAGCCGCCTGGTGCTGGAACAGATCCGACACTTTACAATGTTTGTGAGTGAAGGGAAAAGAGGACACCTCAGACAAAGAGAACAATAGGACACCAGATGCAAATCCAAGAAGTCTGCCAGTTCAGGGGACACTGAAGAAGGTTCTGGAATGGCTGGAGACTAGGGCTCATGGCAGCTGACAGGAGGCAGTTGGCGGTTGATGGTGGGATGCTGGTGAGGGCGGGTCCAGTGTCCGAGGTCCTGCGGCTCCAACAGTCCTCGTGTTCCTTGGCTTGTTTCACGGTACCTGCCACCGTCAGGAGACTAGGCTGTGCATTTTCATGGATGGATTAGAGATCGCCTCGTCCAAATACTGCACTTTAGAGACAAAAAAAAATTCAGGTTCAAAGAAGAGAGGTCACTTGCTCAAATTCCAAGAAGCAGTTGAGGTGGGAGCTAACCAAGCACTTTTGATTCCAGGTGGAGGACTCTTTCCCCTCAGGTGCCTCTGATGGATTTTGACCACGCTTGGGGGCCCTTAATTTTTTAAAAAATAGAACTTAAGTTCAATTTGTGGTTCAATCAGTTGTTTTGAAACAAAATCATGGCTGGTGAATGTTTTCAAAATAGCAAATACACTGAGTTTTTTTTTCTCTTTTTTTTTGTTAAAATATATTTTATTGATTATACCATTACAGTTGTCCCATTTTTTTCTTCCCTTTATTCCCCTCTGCCCTGCACCTCCCCTCTTACCTACATTCCCCGCCCCCTTAGTTCATGTCCATGGGTCATACATATAAGTTCTTTGATTTCTCCATTTCGTATACCATTCTTAACCTCCCCCTGTCTATTTTCTATCTATCATTTATGCATCTTATTCCCTGTACCTTTTCCCTTATTCCCCTGCTCCTCCTCTCCGCTGATAACCCTCCATGTGATCTCCATTTCTGTGATTCTTTTCCTGTTCTAGTTGTTTGCTTAGTTCATTATTGTTTTTGCTTTTCTTAGGTTGCTGTTGATAGTTGTGAGTTTGTTGTCATTTTATTGTTCATATTTTTTATCACCTTCTTTTTCTTAGATAAGTCCCTTTAACACTGCATATAATAAGGGCTTGGCGATGATGAATTCCTTTAACTTGACCTTACCTGGGAAGCACTTTATCTGCCCTCCCATTCTAAATGAAAGCTTTGCTGGATAGAGTAATCTTAGATGTAGGTCCTTGCCTTTCAAGACTTTGAATACTTTTTCCTAGCCCCTTCTTGCCTATAAGTTTTCCTTTGAGAAATCAGATGATAGTCTTATGGGAACTCCTTTGTAGGTAACTGTCTCCTTTCCTCTTGCTGCTTTCAAGATTCTTTCCTTATCTTTAATCTTGGCTAATATAATTATGATGTGCTTTGGTGTGTACTTCCTTGGGTCCAACTTCTTTGGGACTTTCTGAGCTTCCTGGACTTCCTGGAAGTTTATTTCCTTTGCCAAATTGGGGAAGTTTTCCTTCACTATTTTTTCAAAGAAGATTTCAGTTTCTTGCTCTTCCTCTTCTTCTTCTGGCACCCCTATGATTCAGATCATTTGGAGCATTTGAAGTTGTCCCAGAGGTACCTAAGCCTCTCCTCATTGTTTTTGAATTCTTGTTTCTTCATTCTGTTCTGGTTGAATGTTTATTTCCTCCTTCTGGTCCAAATCATTGATTTGAGTCCCAGTTTCCTTCCCTGCACTGTTGGTTCCCTGTATATTTTTCTTTATTTCACTTTGCATAGCCTTCACTCTTTCCAATATTTTGTGACCATACTCAACCAATTCTGTGAGCATCCTGATTACCAATGTTTTGAACTCTGCTTCTGATAGGTTGGCTATCTCTTCATCACTTAGTTCTTTTTCTGGAGTTTTGATCTGTTCTTTCATTTGTGCCATATTTATTTGTCTCTGTTCACCTGTTATGTTGTAAGGGGTGGGGCAACCCAGGTAGCTGCATTGTGGTGCTATATGTGGGGGTGGGGCCCAAGAGGGAACAATGCCCCTTGCTCTGCTCTCCTGGCTTTCAGCCACTTACCACTTTACCCACAAGCAAATTGGGCCCTTCTGGTTCTGATTCCCTGGTGGGTGGGTTTGTGTTCATTCTCGGACCCTGTGGGTCTCTCCAACAAACTCTCCTCTGAGGCTGGGAGCTTCTCCCACTGCCGCAACTCCCTCAGGGTTTTATAGACAGAACTTTTGAGGCGTTTTTCCCCATGCTGGAACCCTGTATTGCATGGTCTGTCTCCCTCCCCAGTTGTTCTTCCCAGTTGAAAACTCCACACACAAATGTGGGACCACCAGCCACCGCCTCACCCACCTTGTCTTCAATCTGCTGCCTTGCCATGTCCTCTCCACCCCAGCTGCCCATCTCCATCCCACCTCCCAGTCTGGATGAATGTTTCTTCTTTAACTCCTTGGTTGTCAGACTTCCATACAAAATTTGATCTTTTTCCCTAGTAGTTCTGGTTGTTTTTTGTTTTTAAATTTGTCATTCTCCTTCTTTTGGTTGTACAAGGAGGCAGAGTGTATCTACCTACCACAAATAAACTGAGTTTTTTTCTTGTCATTTGGTTATTTTTTACTTGATTCTAAAACTTTGTCCCTCAGAAGTAGTCACAGATATATGTGAGTGCATTAAACAGGAACCCCAGTTTGCGGAACAACAGCTTGGTCTAGTTTGAAGTCTTTTGGAGAAAGACTGTACCTAAGTGCCCTTGGATACTTGTGTAACACTGATCAACTTTAACTATAAAAGTAACCCCTTAAAATAACCCCAGTCTTTGCTGTGGTTTAAAATAAGCTTCACCTATTGCGGCTGCTGCAGAGAGAGGGTAGCTGACCAGCTACAACTATTACCTCCTACATAAATTAGTACCTTACTGGTTAATGCTAACATCTATTGAATGCTCACTCAGAAATTTAACTTTAGTCCTCATACTCTTGGATGCTACCCTTTTAGTCCAAAGAATAACCTCCTTCCTACTTAAATTTAGATCCTACTTAAATTCTCCTTCATCCCATCGAAGTATCTCAGAATGTGAAAACTGGGTAACAACTGAGTGTTCATCTGGCCTAAACTCTGCAAATGAATTTCTTGAGTTCCTTTGAATTCTTCAAAAATAAAGAAAACAGAAGTACAGACAGGCAAGTGATTTGCCCAAGGTCACTCAGCTAGTGAGGGCCTTCCTAGAATGCTCCCCCATTCTCACCTGATGCCAGAAGCCTTCCAGACTTGGACTATTCCAAGACCATCACCTTTGGGTGCAAATTCCCTTGTCTTCTGCCAATCCCACTTCACCCCCATCCTCAGCCTCCCCACCCTGCCTCATCCCCAGCAAAGGGGTCACCACAGGCTCCTGCTGTACTTTCCACACTTCCTTCCTGCCTCTGCTTTGCCTCAGGTTCAAGTCTCACAGGTGCAGTCCCTCTGGTGTGTGGTCCAGCAAACCTCCAACCCCAGGCCTTGGGGGTCAAGACCAGTCATTTCCTGGTCTCTCTCCTGATTCCCAACTTTCTACACATTATCTCCAATACGTTTCTACAACCAAGTTCCATAAGTTTTTAGTACCTATATTTTCTTCTATGTAATTTATTGTTTCAGATCCTATATTTAAGTCTTTGCTTTTTTTGTACATGGGGACAAACTGTAATTTAGTTTCATTCCTTTGCATATGGCTTTTCAATTTTCCCAGCACCATTTATTGCTGGGAAATAATGCATTCAATCATTCATTCCACAAATGGATGATTGAGGTTTTCTTTTCTCCATTATGTGTTTTTGGCTCCTTTGTCAAAAATTATTTGCCCATATACGTGTGGGTTTATCTCTGGGCTCTCAATTCTGTTCCATTTGTCTGTGTGTCTGTTCTCCTGACAATACCATGTTGTTTTGATTACCACAACTCTGCAGCATAATTTGAAGTCAAGTAGTGTGATACCTCCAGCTTCATTCTTTTTTCTCAGAATTGCTTTGGCTATTCAGGGTCTTTTGTGGTTTCATATAAATCTGATGCCGGCTGCTCTTTCTATGTCAAAACAAAGAGGGCACTGTATGGGATTTCTGCTGCCCCAGGTTCTCCCTAACAGAGTTGAGCATCTACAGGCAAGGATTTTGTCTTTCATCTCTGTGCCCTCTGCATCTAGCTCAATGGCTGAGAAAACAAAAATCCTTTGGCTTCCACAGGAGGCCTACACTCCACTGCAGCCATGTCTCTAGTGATCCTGAGAAGTTCCAGCACATTTTGCGAGTACTCAACACCAATATAGATGGGCAACGAAAAATAGCCTTTGCCATCACTGAGATTAAGGGTGTGGGGCAAAGATATGCTCATGTGGCGTTACGGAAAGCAGACATCAACCTCACCAAGAGGGCAGGAGAGTTCACAGAGGATGACGTGGAACAGGTTATTACCATTATCCAGAACCCACGCCAGAACAAGATTCCAGACTGGTTCTTGGACAGAAGGATGCAAACAAAGGATGGGAAATATAGCCAGGTCCTGACCAATGGTCTGGACAACAAGCTTTATGAAGACCTGGAGCAGCTAAAGAAAATTCAGGCCCCCAGAGGGCTGCACCACTTCTGGGGTCTTTGTGTTCGAGGCCAGCACACCAAGACCACAGGCCGCCAGGGTCGCACTGTGGGTGTACCCAAGAAGAAATAAATTTCTACGCCTTGTCTGTTAATAAATAGTTTATGCACCTGTGAAAAAGAAACCTTTGGAGGAATCCTCCAAAATGTATCCTACCTTCAGAATGTACCCAGAACCTGGCCACCCCTTGCCGCCACCATTACCACCACCCTAGCGCAGCCCTCCTTCTCTCCGGCGGTCTGGGACTACACTTCCAGTACAGTCACCGTGAGCTACATGTGACAGCTGGCCACTGGAAATGTGACCACAAGCATGAGCCATGCTGTAAGTGTAAAACACACACTGGATGTCAGGCTTAGAAACAAAGAAAAGAATGCAAAATAATCATAATTTTTATATTATTTAAGTGATACTAGTTTTGATCTATTGGGGCTTATAAAACATATTATTAAAATTAATTTCCTCAAATTATGGCTACAAGTACACCTACAATTACAATATAAATGTAGCCCCATTATATTTCTCTTGGCCAGTGCTACTCTGGGGAATCCCTCCTTAGCCGGTCTCCCTGCTTCCACTCTTGCCTGCCTCCTGCTATCTCTTCTCCACAAAGGCAGCCAGAGCGATCCTTCGGAAGTATAAGTGAAATCACCTCTCTCCCCCGCTCAAAAGCCCCCAGCAGCTCCTGAGCCCACTTAAAATAAAGTCCAAAGTGCTCCCCATGGTCTGTAAATAGGGCCTGCTCTCTGCAGGGGGCACACCTGCCGCCACCCCTGTCTCGGCTCCCGCGCATCACCTTCAGTGCTGTTCTTTGAGCAGGCCGAGCATGTGTCCGCCTCAGGGCCTTGGTTTCGCCTCACCGGGAGCTCTTGGCCCCCAGGTACCTGTGGCCACTCTCCTTCCTGTCTGCCGGATTTCTGCTCACACATATTCCTTGCTCACCCTCTCTAAACCAGCACCCATCCTTCCCTGACCTGACTTCCCTACATTAGTTTTCTTCATATCACCCATCATTACCTACTGGTGTATCATGAGATATATTTTTATTTGTTTGTCTATTTATTTCCTATCCCCTCCCCAATAGAATGCAAGCCCCAAGAGGACAGAAACTTTGTGTCTTTGATTTCTGGTGATCATAGATGCTTGGTGAATATTTGTGGAATGAATGATTGAATGAATAAGTAGTGAACGTTTACTAAATAGGTGGTGAATAAATGACAAACAGAGAAAGGGGTCTCAGGGGCCTATAAATGAGACCTGTCAGAATAGCAGGGATGAGTTGTGATCAGGTTTGGAAACCATGGTCGTGGAAAGAAAAGTGCACAGACACTTTAAGAACTTTTCAAGAATACATTTATTTACTTCTCTTCAGCTCTTCTTGCCCACATTGCTGGGGAAAAGCCACTCAGAGCTTCCTAGTGTTTGTGGATATTCTCATTGCCAGTCTCTTGCACACTGGCCATCAGGGATATAAATTCACCTGTCCATCTAGATCAGCATCCAGTTCTCAGAATGTTTTGTTAATGGTGGGTTGATGTTTGGTGCTCTGAGGGAAGAGGACAGCAGACACAGTGAGCTCTGACCCTCCTTCCTGGAGAGAGGAAGGGAGTCTAGCGTGAGGTGACAGAGTGGGTCAACTGAGAGGGGGAGGTGCAGCCCTTTTCTCCCACAGCAGGGGGAGAACTTCCTTGGGTGCTCACACTGGGGCTGAACCCACCCAAGTCCTTATCCCTCCATCACCCTGTAGTCCTCACCACTGCCCTCACAGCGGGGGTAGAGGGTGCAGGTTCATCATGACCGGCAATCACCTACCTTGATCGTGTTGGCCAAGTTCCTTTGTGATCAGCTGCTTCAGCTCACCCTTGGAGAGGGCGTCAGAGTACCCCACCCGAACTGCCTACTGGTGGAAGGCATTGATGATTCCCTCCAGGTAGTCTTCCAGCTTAGTCATCTTCCCAATCTCACATTCACCTTCAGGAGACAAACCAGCTCTAGGACAGCTCCTCCTCCACCCCCACACCCCCCTCCTCTCTTTCTGCATCAAAAGTTTAAATGAGGGATGGCTTCCTCTTGCATCTGCTTTGTGTCTTCTCGGCTCTGTGTTTGGTCCATGGTGAACTTCTCATTTGTGGATTGGGTGGGGGTGAAAGGACACAAAATACCATCTAACGTCTAAAAGAATTGGTCTCAGTTGCCACAGTGCTCCATGGCCCCACATTTCCTGGGGAGTATAATTCAGAGGGTGTTGCTCACTCATGCTCAGCTGAGAAGAGTTCCTTTTCCCCAAGTGATGGTACTTTGGCCACAGGGCATTCACCAGCCCACCCACCTTTGCCATCCCTATGTCCTGATACTGGGTCTACCTAGCACAGCAAGAGCTGTTTGTTCTCTTGGGTCCAAAATGCAGTCAGCCCTTCACGTCATAAGGTATATAAGTGTCTAATCACTATGTTGTACACCTGCAACTAATGTACTATTGTATGTCAACTATAATTGAAAAATAAAATTTAAATTAAAAAAAAATTTTGTATAGCCCTGGCTGGTGTAGTCCAGTGAACTGAGTGCCAGCCTGTGAACTGAAATGTCACTGGTTCAATTCCCAGTCAGGGCACGTGCCTGAGTTGCAGGCCAGGTTCCCAGTTGAGGATGTGTGAGAAGCAACTAATCAATGTATCTCTCATTCATTGATGTTTCCCTCCCTCTTTTTTGCCCTCCCTCCCCCTCTCTCTAAAAATATACAAATAAAACCTTTAAAAAAAGAGAGAGAGAGAGAGAGCAGTTCATTAACTGTAATAAAGGTACCAGATGAACGTGAAATGTTCACTAGGGGAAAACTGTGTGCTAGTGTATAGGAACTGCTTACATTATCCTCTCAATTTTTGCCTAAATCTGAAACTCTTCTAAAACATAACGTATGTGCGTTTTTGAAGGTGAGCGTGCATTGGGAGCTTGCAGTGTGCTGGTCACTGCTTTGTACGGGCTTCACTGAACCCCCGTGCGGGAAGTGCTGTGGGCACGCGCATTCTGCTGATGAGGAAAATGAGTTTAGAGAGGTCAAGTGACTTTTCAAACTCTGATTTCTCTGCTTTCAAAACCTTTGCCCTTGTCGTTTTTTCCCTAAAAGAAGAATAGTTCTCTTGTTATAAACAATAATAATAATAGCTGCTCATAATTTTTGTAAAACACATAAGTTTGCTAGATGCAGATATTCTTGTCAAATCCTGATTTTTGTTCTTTCAGTTTTTTCCCTATGCTCTCAGTTCTTGATTAGCCTTCAGAAAATTCTTTCTCTCATGCACCCCCACCCCTATCCCTAAGTGGAAAGTCCTGTCCTAGGCTCAGGGGCAAAGAAGCACAAATTCCGCAGCTGCCCTATTGGAATTTGGTATCAGATGGGTTCAGGCACCTTCCTAAATCGTAACACAGAGTTCGCCTCACAGGACCCAGGTGGAGAGTCCTGAGTGGAGCAGACCAAGACTAGCAACCCAGATTCCACACTGGGAAGGGGTTTTACATGAGACTGCTTTGCAGACCACAGTGGAGGGCAGAGGCAGTTCTGTGCCCTTGGGCAAGCCCCTGACGTCTGTGAGCCTGTTTCTTCATTTGCTGTCCTCTCACTGGTCTCATTTAGTTTCCAGAGTTGGGATGAGGCTCAACTGGAAGAATATGTGAGGAGGTACTTAAAAACAATCAAGTGTGGTGTTTAAATTTTACTTTTGCCCTTACCCACCCAGCATGGGTGTGGATCATTCAGATCAGCGTGGTCACTGGCCAGTGGGAGTCTGCTGCAAGAGACCCCCCTCCTCTGTGTCCTGACAGTGGTCACGCGGTAGAGGGCCCTACACCCCTGTCTTTCCTATGAGGAAGTTCCCCTCACCCCACTGAGCACCAGCCAGCGTTTGTGCCACCCAGCAAGACCTACAGGGCAACGAGGGAGTCAATAAGCAGCAGACACCTAGCACAGTTCCTGGCACGTAGAATAATGTCACTTGCCTTACCTTCCTCCCTCCTCCCACCTGGACCCCAGTGAAAAGGTAGGATTGACCCCAAGGCGAAAGGCCAAGCCCATGCTCCTTCCTGCTCCATGGTGAGTGCCCTGCTGCTGACCTTGGGGCTACCAAGGGGATTTCTGAGACTTGTGGCCTCCTGGCTGTCACCTGGACCAGCCCTGCCTCTCCCACTTGACAGGAACACCTCAAGGCTAGGACTGTGCAGAAAGGCTGATGCTCAGGGCAGCCAAGGAGAATGAAATTATGTGACATTCCTCTGTTGACGGTTTGAGATAGATGATACTACAACGGTGAATACGTGCCATTATGCATTTGTCAAAACCCGCAGATGTACAATGCAAAGAGTGAATCATAATGAGGACTATGGACTTCAGTTAATAACAGCGTATTAATGTTGGCTCATCACCTGAAGCAAATGCACCACCCTAATGCAATAGGTGTTAATAACAGGGCACCTGGGAGAGGCAAGGCCAAGAGGGTATATGGAAACTCTCCTTCCTGAACAATTTTTTTCCTCTAAAAAATAGTCTATTATTTTATTTTAAAATTACTGATACAGCCCTGGCTGGTGTGACTCAGTGAGTTGAGTGCCAAACTGTGAAGCAAAGGGTCGCTGGTTCCTTCTCAGTCAGGGCACATGCCTGGGTTGCGGGCCAGGTCCTCGGTGGGGGGTGCTCGACAGGCAATCACGTGTTAATGTTTCTCTCCCTCTGTTCTCCCTCCCTTCCCCTCTCTAAAAATAAATAAATAAAATGTTTTTTAAAAAATAACTGTTACGTATAAAATCACTATGTACACATAGTGACAGCTTACTACAAAACAAGAAATAAGCTTTTCACCTGGCCAGCATGGCTCAGTTGGTTGGGTGTCACCCGACAAACCTAAAGGTCACCAGTTCAATTTCTGGTCATGGTGCATGCCTGGGCTGCGATGCAGACGCCAGTCAGGGTTCATGTAGAAGGCAGTCAGCTGATGCTTCTCTCTCACATCAATGTTTCTCTCCCTCTCTTTCTCCCTCCCTTCTCTTCTCTCAAAAAGAAGAAAAGAAACTTTTCAAATAAATTTTGAACCAAATTGATACAGATTCACTTTCACAACTAGAAATATATGTGTAATTCTTTTCTGAAATATAAAAGATTTACTTTTAGAGAGAGAGAAAGAGGGAGAGAAATATCGATGTGAGAGAAAAACATCGACTGGCTGCCTCCCACCCCACCACACGCACCCTGAACAGGGACCAAGGGGACCAAGGGGACCAAACCCACAATCCCGAGATGGCCCACAACTGGCAACCAACCCCCTCTGTGAGATAACGCCCAACCACCAGAGCCGCATGGACCAGGTTTAAATGTACATTCTTAAGACAGATCTTCACTTCAAGAGAATTGAACTCAATGTGATCATGTAAGCATCCTGAAGAGCATATCAAGATAACTTCAATTTTTTTTAATGTATAGAAACAATGTACTAAGCTGATATATCTGAGTAGAAGGTATTTTGGAGTTTCTTGTACTACACTTGCAGCTTTTCTATAAGTTTGGAATTCTACCAAACTAAGTTACATCAAATTGAAATTATATCAAAATTCAAAGTTACCCCCCACACACAAAAAAAGTACTCATGGCAACATGTGACTCTGTTAGTCACACCTAAGCCATGGGGAGCGGTACACACAGAGTTTAAGGTGAAGCCCGGTGACAAGATGGGGCAGGATGGCAGCCCACCAAGGTGGGTTAACACCCCGAGTTAGCCCAGAGATTGCCCTTACAGAGGCGTCTTCCCTAAAGCCATCCCCTCCAGGGGAGAAGGGGACTCTCAGATAGGCAAGGAGAGAGAAAAAGATGATAACATCACTTTAAAGGATGGGAGACTCCCATCCCTTTAAAGGGATTCCATCCCTGGAGAGGTGGAAAGAGCCTCAGGTTGGCTCTAACCCCTGAGCAATGGTGAGGGGGACGGGGAGTATGGCTTCCTTACCTGGCACACACTTCCTGGCCCTTCATATCTGCTAGTATGTCGCTGTCCAGGCACTGGGGGAAGCTGCCATGAACAGGACAGACACTGTCCTGACCTCCCTGAGCTTACAATCTGGGAAGGAGGCAGAGTTTCCGCAGGCATCTGGTGAGGCGGGGAGAGCAGTGGGAGAGCCAGGGCACTGCTTCTTGTTTCAGCTTCACCCTCAGTTCCTGCCAGCTGGGAGATGTTTTGTGTCTACAGCAGGGATGGGGGCCACGGGGAAGGCATTCTCTCCCCAAGTTGTTCTGAAATGCAAAGCCAGTCACTGGATGGATTTGCAAGAAGGACCTCAGGGTTTTCAGGAAGTGAGATCCCAGCCCCTCTGTGCCTTCTCCTACTCTCCCATCACAACCCCCGAGCATGGCGGTGAAAAAGAGCTACCAAGCTGGACAAGGAAAACCACCACCAAAGCGCCAGGATAGGAAGAGGTTATCAAGGTTTCGGAAATATAGTTTTTTTTTTAAGTCTAGCCTGGGGATCTGCATTCAATACTACAGACTCCCCTGCGTGATTCATTAGCCTAGTAACCCTGGCAGCATGGACTCTAAGAAGCAGAGTCCCAGGGTCCCATGGTCCCACAGTCCCACACGGGACACCCCTGAGGCCCAGGCATGGACCCAGGCCCCTCTGCAGTACATCCCTGCAGCACTGCGCCAGGTCTGTCCCTAAAACTGCACCACAAAACTGCCCCTCCAGGCTTCAGTGGCCATGCCATGCAGCCACGAGATGCAACTGCTCTAGAAGGACAATTGTGTGAGAGCCCAGACCCCTGCCCCCTTGGTGTGTGATGTGTGGGAGTTTCTTATTCCCAGCAAGGCAATAAGAAAGCCACTGGGGTGTCTGGACGATTCAGAGAGGGGAAGACCACAAGAGGGGAAACTGGACAGACAGCAGCATGAGCAACTGATGGGGAAATAAGATCCATGAGACTTATGGGATTTCAGTCCTGTCACAACCTATCTGGGAACCTATCCAGCGTACTTAGCATCATGGGCAGCTTTGTTCCTCCAGAACAAATGCTGAACAAATGATGACTAATGTTAGACTAATCCTATTAGAAAATCAGATGCAGCAGAGGTTGTCCAAGTCATTATTTCCTTCCTTCTTTCTCTTTCAGGAGAAAACAACTCTATGTTTTTATAGCTCCATTAAAGTATAATGTATAATTAACATACCAAATACTGCACATATTTAATGTGCACAGTTTAATGAGTTTGAATGTATGTATGCACCTGTAATACTATCACCACAATAATAATACATAGCGTTGCCTCCAACAGTTCCCTAGAGTTCTTTTGCCTTTTTTTGTTTGTTTGTTTGTTTGTTTGTTTGTTTTGGTGGTGGTAAGAACACTTAACATGACATCTATCCTCCTAACAAACGTTAAAGTGCACAATCCTGTATTGTTAACTAGAGTATGTTGGCCAGCAGATCTCTAGAACCTCTTCATTTTGTTTAACTGGAACTTTGCACCCACTGAACAATAATAGTCACAGCTTCCTTCAAGGAGTCTGGTCAGAGAGATGAGACTGCATGAAGAACTGCAGAACACTTACTTCTTGCTTGGTTTTCTATCCCTCCCTTTACTCTTACATTCCATATCTTTTTAAGATACAAACAAGACTATATGTAAGGCATAAGTTAATTATAAGATGAAATAAAACAACAAATAATCTGTGAATGTACAGGATGTTTTTAGTCCCTGAACAGGTACCAGGTAGTTGACAAAATACTCCAGAGAGCAGAGAAGGAAAATAAAGAATTCTTCATTTGCTAAAAAAAAAAAAAAGTTAAATTCTTTGCCCTGACTGGTGTGGTTCAGTAGGTTGAGTGTTGTCCCACAAACAGAAAGGCCACCAGTTCAATTCCTGGTCAGGGCACAGGCCTGGGTTGCTGGCCAGGTCCCCAGTTGGGGGCATGGGAGAGGCAACCTGCTGATGTTTCTCTCCCTC
This sequence comes from Anoura caudifer, assembly GCA_004027475.1. Lineage (NCBI taxonomy): Eukaryota > Metazoa > Chordata > Mammalia > Chiroptera > Phyllostomidae > Anoura > Anoura caudifer. Next base: position 16,243 of record PVKU01002997.1, on the reverse strand, counting down.
TCTTTCTCCCTCCTTTCCCCTCTCTCTACAAATAAACAAATAAAATCTTTTTTTTTTTTCATTTAATTCTTTGAGAGTCCCTAGACAAGCTAACCAAGAAGTCAGGTGTGCTTCAGGAATGGTTTTTTAGCATCTCTGCCTCACACCCTGAATTTCTTAAGACACTGCGCCTCTTCCTGGAGAATGGGGCACTGGCCCACAGCACTGAGTCCGAGGGTGCTAGGAGTGAGGCCACCCTGCGGCTCTGAGCCAACCTTCGGGGCAGGTGTTGGAGCCAGTGAGGTGCTGGAGAGAGTGTGGTTGACAGGACTTGACATTATAGCCTCAGAGGAGCAGGCCTTGCAGAGAGGATTAGAACTTGGCTGGGAACTGAAAGTGGCAGGTATCAGAGAAAGAAGGAATGAAAGAGGTCACAAGACACCCCGAAGGGCTCTCAAGGGCTACTGGTAGGTAGGGAGAATGTCCATAGCCATGGTGAGAACAGAGGCCATGCAATGTGTGCTAGAGCCATGGAGAGTTATGTGGCCCCTGTGGGGCTTCCCAGAAATGGGAAGATAACCGATGCTGCTGGATCCTGTGCTCCAGGCAGCTCTGGAGAAAGAGCCAGAGCCCAATGGTACAGGAGCCAGGCCAGGCCAAGTCACAGCAGGGTCACCCTTCACAGAGGGCTTGGTGCTGAGGGTTTCTGGCCTCCTTGGAATCACAGAGGCTGGTTCCAGAAGGGGAGGAAAGGCTCTTGTCCAAAGCAAGAGGGAAGAGAGAGAGACATACCTCATTAGAGAAAATGGCTAAGGGCCCTGTACAGGCCCAGGCACCTGGCACCAGGCTGGGACTTTGAGTTCCTTCAAAACATCAGTCCAGTGGGAACTTCTAAAGATCTGAAGGTCTGTAAAGGCCTGTCTCTAAGACATGCTCTAAGGACCTCAAAAAAATTAAAATGGCCATCTATTCACTTTATCTGTGGGGAAGATGACCATTTTCTGGTGACCTGAGCCCCTTCTGTGAACCTGCCTTTATTATTACACAGACTAAGGCTAATGTGCACAGAAGAGGAGCTTGTGGAGCTCCCCAGCCCACAAGGATTCATTCAGCTCAGTTGATATGAGGGGCTCCTTCTGCCTCCCATACTAGGGGACGGTGATAAAAACTCAGGTGGGGGGGGACACAGCCAGACACTTCCCCATGGCCAGCCAAAAGGAAGTCGGTGGAGGTCTCTGCTCCCCCAGCCAGCAGCCCTCTGCAGAGGACTAGGAGAGGAAGAAAGAGGGTTTCCTCAGTGGGGAACAAGGGCTGCTGACTCTTAACCTGCGGGAGCCCCAGAACTGGGGAATCTCCTAACCCTGCCAGTGAGAACAGTGTGGGTGGTGACTTGGCCTGGGGATCAGCCCACACTGTGTCCAAATCCAAATGACCACACTACTGGCTTAAAACTTAAGACAGGAGCTGTTCACCGCCAGCATGGCCAGCCCATAGGAGATTCCACCAGAGTGACTGGGAGCTCAGCCAAAGCAGGTGCCCTAGCTGTGAATGGAACATGCTGGGCTTTGTGTAGTAATGAGAGCAATTACTGCCCTGAAGTAGATCTTCTCCTCACCCAGCCCCACCCCTCACTGCAGAGGAGGGCTCCTGGGGTGCTCTGGGAGAATCCCCCCTCCCAGTGAACTGTTTTCCTGTAAGACACTTGCTCTCACAAAATGGATTTTGAAAAGAGTTGATTATCCTCTTAAAAGCATAACACTTCAGGACTTCTGGCCAAGATGGAGGCATAGGTAGACACACTGTGCCTCCTCACACAACCAAAATAAGGACAACAGCAATTTAGAAACAAAAACAACCAGTACCAACAGAAAATTGAACTGTATGGAAGTCCAACAACTGAGGAGTTAAAGTAGACATTTTCATTCATCCAGGCCGGTAGGAGGGGTGGAGTCAGGTGGCCAGGTGGCCAGGTGGCAAGGGGTCCCGGCAAGTCAGTGACTGGTGGACCACCAATGTGCAAGGAAGCAGCTGGCAGACCCAGCAAGGTGGCGAGGTGGCAGATTGTGCAGGGGCATGGCACACAAGGTGGCTGGTGGACTGGGCGGTCCCACATTCGCGCGCAGATAAACCAGGAGAAAGTGGGGAGCAAGACAGACCGTGTAACCCAGAGTCCCAGTGCAGGAAAACAAAGCCTCAAAAAACCGATTGAAAACACCTGTAGGGGTTGAGGTGCCAGTAGAACTCCCAGTCTCACAGGAGAGTTTGTTGGGAAGACCCACAGGGTCCTAGAATGTACACAAACCCACCCACATGGGAATCAGCACCAGAAGGGCTCAATTTGCTTGTGGGAAGTGTGGGAAGTGACTGAAATCCAGCAGAGAGTGGAGCAAATGTCATTGTTCTCTCTCTGATTCCTCCCCTATGAACTGTGTCACATCCCAGCGACTGGGTTGCCCCGCCCTGGTGTACACCTGAGACTCCACCCCTCATTACTAACAGGCCTGTCAAGACAAAAAAAAAAAAAAAAAGGCCCAAATGAAAGAACAAATCAAAGCTCCAGAACAAAGACAACTAATTGACAAAGAGATAGCCAACCTATCAGGTGCACAGTTCAAAACACTGGTAATCAGGATGCTCACAGAATTGGTTGAATTTGGTCGCAAATTAGATGAAGAAATGAAGGCTACAATAAGTGAAATAAAGGAAAATGAACAGGGAACCAATAGTGATGGGAAGAAAACTGGAACTCAAACCAATGGAGTGGACCAGAAGGAAGAAAGAAACATCCAGTCAGAAAAGAATGAAGAAACAAGAATTCAAAAAAAGGAGGAGAGGCTTAGGAACCTCCAGGACATCTTTAAACGTTCCAACATCCAAATTATAGGGATACCAGAAGGAGAAGAAGAAGAGCAACAAGTGGAAAAGTTATTTGAACAAATAATAAAGGAGAACTTCCCCAATCTGGCAAAGGAAATAAACTTCCAGGAAGTCCAGGAAGCTCAGAGAGTCCCAAAGCAGTTGGACCCAAGGAGGAACACACCAAGGCACATCATAATTACATCAACCAAGATGAAAGATAAGGAGCGAATCTTAAAAGCAGCAAGAGAAAAGGAGATAGTCACCTACAAAGGAGTGCCCATAAGACTGTCAGCTGATTTCTCAAAAGAAACCTTACAGGCAAGAAGGGGCTGGAAAGAAATATTCCAAGTCATGTAAGTCAAGGACCTACATCCAAGATTGCTCTATCCAGCAAAGCTGTCATTTAGAATGGAAGGGCAGATAAAGTGCTTCCCAGATAAGGTCAAGTTAAAGGAGTTCATCATCACCAAGCCCTTATTATATGAAATGTTAAAGGGACTTATCTAAGAAAAAGAAGATAAAAAACATGTACAGTAAAATGACAGCAAACTCACAATTATTAACAACCACACCTAAAACGAAAGCAAAAGCAAACTAAGCAAACAGATAGAACAGGAACAGAACCACAGAAATAGAGATCACATGGAGGGTTATCAACAGGGGAGTGGAAGGAGGAGAGAGGGAGAAAAGCTACAGAGAATAAGTAGCACAGATGGTGGGTAGAAAATAGACAGGGGGAGGGTAAGAATAATATGGGAAATGTAGAAGCTAAAGAACTTATAAGTATGACACCTGGACATGAACTAAAGGGGGAATGTGGAGGGGAGTGAAGGGGGGAAAATGGGATAACAGTAATATCATAATCAATAAAATATATTTTTTAAAAAGGGGAAAAAAGCATAACACTTCAAATGGGTGAACCAGGTGGTATGTGAGCTACATATCTCAGTAAAACTTTCAAAAGGGGCAAGGAGGGTTTATAACAGAGGCCCCCTCCTGGCAGATATAGGGATGCTGGACCTGCAGGCATGGTTGGCTGTCTTGGTGAGAGAAAGATGTCAAGTTGTTCAGGAGAGCGAGGCAGAGAGTGACCATGGAGCAGTTCTGCTTTGCTTTGTTGGGCAACGGTGTTGAGATGCTTGTCCTGTGACGCCATGCACAGATAGTCAGCAATGCTGTTGGCCAACCTTGGGGAAGAAAGCGCCTGGAGCTATGAGGTAAGGGAGATGTATTGGCCCCACCTAGATCCATAGGCAGGAAAAATTTCTTGAAGTCAAATTACCATGAAGAAAGGGGAGACCATGCCAGGGACAAAGAAGCCACAGGAACAGTGAGAGCGGCTGGTGGAAACTCCAAAACCCAGTCTTCCCATGAGCTCTGGGGAAAGACGCCTGGCCATCAGAACAGGAGCTCGGAAGAGCAGAACTTGTTTCCCAGCACAGGGAGCACTGGGCCCAGCTTCACAAAGGGGCCCTGGTACCTGGAGGGAGAAGCATCGTCTCTGGAACTCGGCAGGCCGGCCTTAACATCAGCTCCTAAAGCAAGTGGAAGCAACCCCAGAAGAGACTGCTGTTATCTGTCCCCAAGTTCAGGAGAGCAGAACTGATCCCTAGACCCACACCAGCCTGAGGGACCCGTGGCTCAAGGAGAGGAGGCCAGACTTCCTTCAACAGGGGTTGTGGGAGCATGAGCAACTACGAGGGGAGATAAAAACACATGACTGTAACTGAGGAACTAAATCACACTTATTGCATTTGGGGGTTCCTTGCAAGACTCCCATCTACCTTACAGATCAATTGATTGCCCTGAAACTGCAGCCAGCTGCCTGAGAGACAGTAGCTGGAATTGTGTCTGAAGTTTGGTTGTGGAGGTGGAGGTGGTATTGACTACCCAATGTCAGTGCTGGGATGGACAGGACTTCAGGGAGTCCTGCAGGATACTCCCAAACCCTTGCACAGCCCAAAGTGGTTGGCAGAATATTCATTTTGGAGGACAGAGAAAGCAAATAACGTGGTTTTTTTTTTTAATTTGTTGGAACGTTACTCTCTGTGAAGCCCAAAATAGACATCAGAAAAGGGAAATGCATGAGAAATGATGTTTGAGTACCTCGGACTGTGAATTTCAAAATTTCTGAACCTTTTCCTACAGGAGAGGACTCAGTAGCTGATGTCTCCGAGTCCGAGAGCATGGCAGCACCTTTCCTGGTCCAAGCCTGGATGTCCAGTACCGCTATGGAAAAGGCCATTCAGCCCACAGAGAAAACTAAGAGACACCAGCAAGCGTGTTTTTCAGGAATGCATTACTAGCCTCATGGGAAGAACTAAGTCCAATCTGTCAGGGACACATTTCTAAAAAATCGGCAAGAGCAGCTGTTATTTGCAGGGAGAAATGAAGGAGGCAATGAAATGCAGAAATGGGAGCACATTCACTTCATGTGGCCAGAGCCACCAGAGCCTCCAAAGTTCCCATTTCTTCCCATTTATTTGTTCTTATCTTATAACACTGGCTAGGGCCTCCAATACGGATATTGGAGTAGTAATGGGAGCATCACCCCATTAAATTGTCCTCTTCTTGTCATTAAACAGAAATACCTAACGTTTCCTCATTAAGTGTCATGTTTACAGTTAGGCCTTAACAGATATACCTTATCATGAAAGGTCTAGGACAAATGTAGGAAAGAAATCCCTAGCATCCTCTTTAGGTTAAATATTTTGCTCTAGAAAGCACAGTGGAGAATGTGTCACAGCCGAAGAAGACGCTGAGCAGGCTGAACTGGATGGAGCCCTTGCTGGGCCAGGCTGATGAAAAGCTCTGGATGGGCTTTAGCTGCAGGGGAGCTCCATGCTTTCTGCTACTAATTAGTCCTTTTCAGCAGGAAGAGGAGGGTCTCCTGTCCACTGAAAGAGGTGGGTCAGATCATTTGAAAGAGTTGCTAAAGGTCTATGCCCTGGCCTTAGCAGCCAGTTCAGACCATGATTTTACAAATCAGAGAATTGCGTACATGGAAACTTCTACAGCTCCTAAGATTAGAAGAAAGGCTCCTCAACCCAGAATGGAGAGGAAATTATTATTGCAACAACACCTCAGAGGTCAAAGAGAGCAAAATGCCAGTCATTCTGTTCTGTTGTCTCACCAGGACTTCTCACACCAGGAAACAACCCACAACAGCTCAGGCCCTGAGCCACGCTGTTGGATCCTAGACGGGGAGAGGCCCCAGAGACAAGTTCATCCTGGCACCTGCTGTGCTTTGTTTTATCCCCTCGGTGGTGGCAGAGCCCATGCAGGAGGCAAGGACCAAGGGGCAGCAGAGAAAGCGCAAGCTCTCCGCGCACACACACACGATGGAAGAGAGAGCTTTCCCACAGTGTCTTAACTGGGGTTTTTAGCCTGGAGACAGTTAGGGATCCACCCCTCCCTCTGCCGCTTGGCAGTTTAGTAAATTTTGTCAAAGTTCTTAACCTCTCCGAATCTCCTCATATACAAAACAGAAAGAGTAACGACTTCTTTCAGAGGTGTCACAAAAAGTAAATGAGATAAACTGTCACAAAGTCTGAGAAGCAAAATTATCAGCAAATTTAGTGGGCCCATGTCAAAATTTTTATTTTATTTCATGAGTAAAAGAATCAGCAGGTTTTTTTAAGGTGGTTTAAAAACTATTTAAGAATATATAAAGACAGTCAGGAAAGAAATGCCTAATTAAGACTCTTAGTTTGATATAAGACTCTTTTAACTTTAAACAGAGTGATAAAAACCCTAACAGTTAGGGGTTTGCCATCTCTACCAGGTTATACCATCAGGCAGATAAAATGGCTTTATCCACCGGGATTTGTTAATCAAACATACTGTACCAACAGTTTACATTTTTCAATAATGGAAGATTAACACGTAGCAGGACTTGCTTCTATTCAGACGGACTCTAGCCTGAAATCAAAGATTTAAGCAATCACCCTTTTCTCTTTTTCCAGGTTTGGGATGCTATTTTCCTTTCACACTGCCACCCAGCAGAAGCCCAGTAAATGTTGGTGGCTTTCCCTCCCCTCTCCAGCCCATTTGAATTTAGGCTGAATCCCCCAGGTCAGGAGGCCAGAAGATGGGCTGGTCTCCAGACTCCAACAGAATGATTTTGGCTCCCAGGTAGAGGAATGTATGGGGAAGTCCTTTCCATTGGAATGAGCTCCTTTGTTCAGCTGCTAAACACAAGCTGCCCGATTCCAGATCCTCTTCATGCCCTTTAGGATTTTTGTCACAACTGTGAGGAAACTGGCTGAAGTCAGGAGCCTTGGGTGGAGAACCTGGGTGGAAAAGCAGGATTGCAGACGGGTCATCCTGACAGGCCCCGGAAATCTCAGCGGCCGGATCTGCCTCTATTGGTAAGCCAAGGTCTCCTTTGTGAGCCCAGATGTTGCAGGGAGTTTCCTGCTGAATGACTTATTTCTCAACTTCCCACTGCCTTCTTCTTCTTTTGTAGGTGGGGAAACAGGAACCCAAATCACCTTGCTCTGGGCTCAAGCCTGACTCTGCCCAATTGTCCCTGAAATGGTTCCATTTATAAACCACAGTCTCCAAGCCTGCCTCCTCCCTGGGCCTTCCAGTGATGCCTCCCTCACTTCCACCTCTTTCTCCAGGTAGCCAGTGCCAGTGGGGCCACCTCCCCTGCCCAACCATGAGCTCAGGTATCAACTGTTGGTAGCTTGAGGTCAACACAACTCTTCACAGCCAGTGTCCCTCATTCACAGGGAAACTCCAGCAGACACTCTGTGCCGCCCTCCCCATGGTCTCTGGTCAGGCTTGGCAAACAGAATTGATAATGGTAAATCTACCCTGAAGAATCCATGAGCAGCAAGTCCAACAGAGCATTTTCAAGGAGAATCAAAGGCACTGGGACATGCTTCCCCCAGGCCTACTCAGACACACACACACACACGCACACGCACTCCCCTCACCGTCACTGCCACCAGCGTGGATAACAACAGCAAGGTTGCTTTCTCCTTGGTGTATTCTCCCATTATGTCTCCTAAAGGTCCAGTGGGGCCCGGAATGCAGCCAGGTGAACCCTGTAGACATTTCTCATCTTTTTTTGATGGGGCCACATTTGGGTCATCTTGCCTTTAAGGTGACTCTCAGATCTGCATGATCTCCCTTCCTGCTATGCATCCACACTCCCGACTTAGGTGGAAGCCCTCACTTTGGGGGATGGATAAGCTCTCCTTTGGGGAAAACTGAGAAGGAAGCGATTCTGTCCCTTCATCTTCCCACTCGCCCAGCAGAAATCCAGCATCTCTGTTTGATGACTAGATCCCCTCATCCATTTTAGGTTCCCAAGCTTACTCTTCTGCTGTGTGCCAACCATTTTCACTAACATGCAAGCTGATAGATAATAAAACTGGCTGGTAATCAAAGCCTTGGTTGATGAATAAGGGTGTAAGCCTTTGCCTGCTCATTTGCATTCTCATACAATTAAAGTCTACAAGTACAGTAAAAAGCCCAGGGCCCTGGAGCAAGTAATCTTCAACATTGAAAGCCAGTTAATCTGAGTGGCATTTTGTTGGGTTAGGGAGCAGTTTGTTCTTCCTGAAATCCTGGGGAGTTGGCCAGCTCCTCTTCTCCGCTTGGGCAGAAACCATTTCTGGCTACTCCAAAGTACCTCACCCCCATCCCACCCCCACAGGGTTGGGATGTGGTGGGTTCCTCTTCAGCACAGGCTCTTGGGGTCAGAGGCACACAGTCATCTCAGAGGGGCTGAGGGGTCCCTGGGGTGCTTATGCAGAGGCTCAGTGCCTCCTGCACACAGAGGGACCCCCAGCCACCTTTGCCTCCTAGGCACACTGCGCCCCCAACTTCACACTACAGGAGAGGGGGCAAGAGGTATGGACAGCAGGAGGGAAACTGGTCCTTAGCAAGGTTCTCTGCAAAGTCCAACTGCCCACACAACAACACTAGTGGAAACACTGCGCCTTTCGTCACCAAAATCCAGCAGCAGTACAGGTGTCCTTAATCCTTTAGGGGTCTTTGGACCCCCGTGAGAATAATGAAAGCCACAGAGGAATGTGCTTATGTGCCCCCATGAAAATGATGCATTCACTTCAGTTCCACTTAGAGATATATAATAGACCCAAGTTAAAAACCCTGGTTTAGAGATTCTGGTAACAGCTCCCTATCCCCTTCTCCATCACCAGCCCTACTGTCTCATCACACAAGTGGGGACAACAGAAAATTTCCCCAGGCACAGCAAGAAACTCTTTCCGGGGGCTGGGTTCTGAACTTCCCATTGACCAGGCCCTTCAATATTTCATTGATGGACAGAGCGTTCATCCACAGGGCAGCATGTGAGTAACCTGTTCTTCGAGCCGAGTTTTGTTAATGTATTGGCCTATCTGCCCATTTCTCTATTATTTGATTGACTTGGGAGCTTGGAAGTTGAGAGGGAAGGAAAGCTTCCAAAATCTGGAAGGGGACTATTAGTGTTAGGTACTGGGGGATTTTAAACATCCACCTTAGGTCACACCACCCACAGGGTCAGTCTCTGTCTCTGTCTCTGTCTCAAACACACGCACGCACGCACGCACACACGCACACATGCGTGCGCAGTTATCTCCCCAAGGGTTCCCAAGAGTCTCATGTAAGACATTTAGGTGGAAATTAAAATTTAGCTTAGAGGGCAGTAGTGTTTCTTATACCACCCTGTTTCCATATCATTTGCTTGGAAGATCATCAGCTATAGCGTCACAGACTTTTTAGAATCATTAAGTCCTAGAGCCAGTGACCCAGGGCTGGGGCTGGAAGAGACTCAGGTAGTTGTGGGAGACTGCAGAGAGGAAACCAGGCAGGTCATAAGCACTGAACGTTCTTGAGGCATAGGGAGTGCCGGACAGCAGAGGCCTGGTGTCTTCCTGTGGGTTTTCCCACACTCCCTCCACTCCCCCAGAACCTCATTCCACGAGAGAAAAGCAAGAGACCAAGAGAGGCCTGAGGTATCAATTACTTTATTATTCTTCAGGGACAATTCCAGGGGCCCAGCCCCAGCACCCAACAGCCATGTTACTTGTGGCTTTCTTTATGGGCCAGCACGCCCATCTTTACCACCAGTATGAGGAACTCCTCGAAGTTGATGGCTTTATCACTATTGATATCCAATTCTCTGAACCAGGAGTCTGCACTCTTTTTCTGTCAAGATTGAAGAGAGAGAAGCAGAGTGTAAAAATCTCAGTGGAAGCTGAAGAATGGACATTTACCTGGGGCAGCAGAGGGGCCAGTGGCCCTGGAGCATCATCAGAGCTAGGCAGAGAACCAGACCACGCCCAGCCCATCCTCACCTTCATATACTGAGGACACTCGGCCTCTAACATTTTCTTGAAGTCTTTCCTGTAGAGGGCGTGGGCATTCCCTTGCTCCAGGGAGTACTTGTGGTAGACAGTAACGAAGTTGCTCAAGGCGCTCTCCAGTTCCGTCAGCATGGTGCCCAAGGGTATGCCTCACCTGGAAGGGAGAGCACAAGGGTGGGGATGGTGCCTCTGCCCACAGCTGAGTGAAGACTAAGAGGACAGTCAGAAGGTTCAAAACCCAAGTGATGGCTTTGTCCTGACCTGCATCATCCAATAACTAAACCCAGAGGATGGCTAGAGCTATGATGGGAAGGGGTGGGCTGATACGCATAGGAATGTGGGAGGCAGTAGGTACACACACACACACACACACACACACACACGTACACGCAGTGCCTGCCACCTTTCTCCATGCCCTCACCCTCTGCCCAAGAAGGGCCCAGCTTAGGAAATGAACGTGCCCTCACCCAAAAGTGCTACAGGACTGGCTCCTTCTTTGTCCCTGTCTCACTCGCCTCCCCCAGGAGGTTCAATCTCCATCCAGACCTCCCTGAGCTTTCTCTCCCCGCTCTCAGAGAAGGCTGTCGAGCTCTCCAGCCCTCCCCTGGGGAAACCCAAAGTGTGGGGTGACCAGGGCAGTCCCACTTACCAGGTCTTCCAGAAACCTTGTTGACAGAGTTGACAGAATTGACAGAATGTGCAGGCTGAGCGGTGGCTCCCTTTTATAGCAACTGGGCTTGGCCAGCCGCCAGGGCTTAGCAGCCGCTCCCTCCCAGGGTTGCTACAGCCTCGGGTTTCCTAACCAGGTGAATGGGGCAATCACAGCAGAATGAACATTTCGGATGTGGGGAGGGAAGGAGGAAAAGGAAGGCCTTTTCCCAGCAGAAGTGCCCAACAGGTGAAACCAGGAAGTAGCCATACAGGCCATGATAAGGACTCCTTCTCTGGGCTGCTGGCATCCTCCAACTTGGTGACCAGGACACTCCCTCCTGAGTCCCCACTGTCACAGTTGCTAATCTCATACATGGTGGCCTGTCTATGTGTCTCTAAATAGAACTGAAGTGAATGCATCATTTTCATGGGGGCACATAAGCACATTCCTCTGTGGCTTTCATCAGATTCTCACGGGGGTCCAAAGACCCCTAAAAGATTAAGGACACCTGTACTGCTGCTGGATTTTAGTGACGAAAGGCGCAGTGTTTCCACTAGTGTTGTTGTGTGGGCAGTTGGACTTTGCAGAGACACCTTGCTAAGGACCAGTTTCCCTCCTGCTGTCCATACCTCTTGCCCCCTCTCCTGTAGTGTGAAGTTGGGGGCGCAGTGTGCCTAGGAGGCAAAGGTGGCTGGGGGTCCCTCTGTGTGCAGGAGGCACTGAGCCTCTGCATCAGCACCCCAGGGACCCCTCAGCCCCTCTGAGATGACTGTGTGCCTCTGACCCCAAGAGCCTGTGCTGAAGAGGAACCCACCACATCCCAAACCTGTGGGGGTGGGATGGGGGTGAGGTACTTTGGAGAAGCCAGAAATGGTTTCTGCCCAAGCGGAGAAGAGGAGCTGGCCAACTCCCCAGGATTTCAGGAAGAACAAACTGCTCCCTAACCCAACAAAATGCCACTTAGATTAACTGGCTTTCAGTGCTGACAATTTGTGGTGCATTCGTGCATTTCTCGTGCTACAAAGCACTTCACACCCTTATAATCTGATTAGAGCTTCAGAACATGGTTGTCAGGAAGGTGGCGTACAGAACCCACCCAGCACAGACAAGGAAGCTGAGAGCAGAAAGGTGACAAGGTTCACCCAGCGTTTCCCAGTTCACATAGATGTGTCAGCAGCCAGACCAGATCCTGGGGCTTTGGGCTCCAGAGACTAATCTGACAAAAACATGACTCTACTGGGAAAACCCCTCTCCTCTCTGCTTCCTTCATGAACTCAAGTATTTACCCTGTGCTTCTCCAGGGCCCAGACCGTCAGCGCCCCCTGGGGGAAATGGATGGGACTAGCCTTCCTTCATGATTCACAGCCTTCTGGGTTTCATTGTGTCAGTAACTTTATTAGCTATGTAACCTCGGGCATTATTACTTACCTTCTCTGTGCCTTAGTTACCTCAGTCATCAAGTGGAGATTAAAAATCTTAGGAGTTTACCTTCTAAGAGACCATGACAGGAGAAAATATTTACAAATCATGTACGTCTGAGAGGAGGTAATATCCAGAATATCTAAAGGACGTCTACCACTAACAACAACAAAAAACAAACAACCCAAATAAAAAATGGGTGAAGGATCTGAACAGATACTTCTCCAAAGAAGACATAAAAAATAAGGTAGGCGTATAAAAAAAGATGCTCCACATCACTACTCACCACAGCACCTCAAACCCACTAGAATGACTACTATCAACATAAACGGAAAAAAAAAAAAAACATTGGAGAGGATGTGAAGAAATCGCAACCCTTGTGCAGTGCTAGTGGGGATGTAAAATGGTGCAGTCACCACGGAGGTTCCTCAAAAAAATTAAAAACAGAATTACCATAGGATCTACCAGTCCCACTTCTGGGTACATATCGGAAACAACTGAACTGAAAGGAGGGTCTCAGCAGATACCTGCACGCTCGTGTTTGCATCAGCGTCACTCACAGCAGCCAGAACATGGACGCAACTCGCCATGTCCATCCACAGATGCACAGATAATAAAATGTGATATATACACATATATATGAATGAAATTGAATATTATTCAGCCTTTAAAAAGGAAGGGAATTCTGCCCTGGCCAGGTGGCTCTGTTGGCTGGAGTGCCGTCCCTCACACCAAAACATTGCGGGTTCCATCCCCAGTCAGGGAGCATGCAGGAGGCAACTCTCTCCCTCTCTCAAAAATCAATTCCTTAGGGGTGAGGAATGTTTTTTTTAAAAAAGGAAGGGAAATTTGACCCATGCTACGACATGGATGAATTTTGAAGACATTCCGCCAAGTGAAATAAGTGAAACAAATACTCTGTGATTCCAGTTATATGACCTACTAGATGTAGTCAAAGTCACAGACAGAAAAGAGAATGGTGGGCACCAGGGCTGGGGGTGGTGGGGGAGCTGTTGTTTGTTGAGTATGGAGTTTTAGTTCTGGAGAGGGAATGTACTTACAACTGAACTGTACACTCAAAAATGGTCAAGATACTCAATTTTATGTTCTGTGCATTTTGCCACAATCAAAAACAAGGAGTTTATTGAATGTCAATTACATCTCAACAAAGCTGTTTTAAAAATAAAAAATAAAGTAAAAAATTTAAAGGTTTTCACCTAAAAATAAAGTGTTGTAAAGATTAATAATAGATGCAAAATATTTATGATTTGTATACTTTTCTTAATATGCATGACATTTTAATAAAAAGTTTACACAAAATACTGTGTCAAGTGCTTAGAGGGCTGCATAGCTCCATGCGAGGGCGCGGCGAGAACGCACCCAATGCCCAGCAGGACTGCGAACCCTCAGGGACCCAGATTGGACCATCCACCTCTGCCCCCCAGACCCAGCATGGTGCCTGGTACACACACTAACAGCAGCAATGATCAATAATAAGAACAAATAACAGCAAAATCATAGCTAATAGTTATTGGGCCTTTACAATGTGCCACTCCGTGTTGTAAGTGCTTTACTTACATCAATCCACCGAATTCTCCCAGTGATGCCGTGAGGGCTGTACCTACCACAATTCCCATTTTACAGATGAGGAAGCTGAGGCCCACAGAGAGACACGACATTCAGTGCACCAATGATTTAGGTCACTCATGACATGTTGTGACATCACCCACTTGCTGCTCCTGCCTGGAATGCCTCTTTGCCAGTAAAGCCTTCCTCATCATTCCTGGTCCAGCACAGACACCATCTGCTGGCCACCCCTGGCCACCCCTGAGCCTCCTTCTCCACCCTTACAGACATGGAGTTAATTCCTCTGGCCTTCCTGCTGCCCACACCCCTATGCACCGCAGCATGTGCCTGCTGTACTGTGATTCACCTGCTTATTGCCTGCCTTTTCCTTGAGACCAGGGGCCCCTTGAGACCAGAAACCACATCACAACCTCAGGGCCTGGCACATACGAGCTGTTCATTTACTACCTCCAGAGGGTATAAACGAATGAGAAATTGAACACTTGATCCACCCCTACCCCGTGCAGAAATTCCCTTTATCACACCTCAGTCACCTTAAGTCATTTTTGGAACAAGACAAGATGTAGATCCACCAACCAAATGTAGCCTAACCTCCTTGGCAGGAGGTTTGTCAACCTCTTCACAGGAAAACATGACTGTTTCTGGCATATATGCCACGTTTTCAACCTGGGACGGAGAGCTTGGTGCACACCTGTTACTCACCAGGTCCTCTCCTCCACGACCTGGCATAACACCACCACCTTGCTCAAGTCGCACATTATATTTTCAAAGTGTTTTTACACCCACTAGCTCACTTGAAACCCTGTAAAATGGGTATTACAGGTACAATTATCCCTGTGTGACAGATGAGGAAACTGAGGCACGGGGAGTTACTCAAGCTCCTTCCTATGGGCACGTGTCCTGCTCTGTTTTGGTGCTTAGATGACAAAAAGTAGACATTGGAACCAGCGAGCTGGCTGTTCTGAGCCTCTGCTTAGGATTTGCTCACCAGCCCAGGATGGAGCTCACGCTGATCTCTCTCAGTGTGGTGAATAGGAGGCTGGTGGAGACAAGCCTTCCCAGACCCTGACCTTTGGGACATGCCTTTCTTGAAGCCACCCCTCTGAGAATGGTCCCTGTGGAGACAGCTTTCTTCATCCAGAGATTAAGGAAAATAGTCTCCAGACCTGGTGAGGGAGACTCAAGGCAGACATGAGCCCTGGCCTCCTTCCAGGGTCCTGTGCTCATCTGGGGCACCTGCTGACCAGCGAAGCCAGAACGGCCAGCCCCAGGGACACTGCTCCTGATGGACGGCCTTGGGAGGGGCGGGGAGAGCAGGTGCCAGGCCGGGGTGGGAGAGGGTGTTGGGACTTGGGTAAGCCTGTCGGGGGAAAGGCAGGGCCTGTCATCAGACTGTGGGGCGTGGGGCAACATGGGGGAGCGGAACCTGGGTCTGTTTACAGGAAAGAGCTCCATCCTGTCTGTGTCCCAACAGACCCGAGAAGGCTGGCTTCGCCTGACGAAATCAGGACAGCGCAGGCAGGGCAGTGAAGAAATCCCCCCAGGAAGGGGCAGGAGGAAGGAGAGGAGGACTGGGCTGAGCTGCCCCCTAAGCGTGTGAAATCCGACTCGGTTCAGGTGAGAAAGGCAGGAAGAATCCAACCCCGGGCCCGGGGAAGGACAGCCTGGGCCTCTGGACACACGGAAGAGGCCCAGAGGGACTCCAGTCAGGTTTCTGTGTTCTGTCCTCCAACATGGCTGACCTCCGACTGTGTGCTGCCACTGGGCCCAGTGGGAGGACACCCAAGTGACAAGTGGCCCCTGGCTCGGTGGAGGACACAGACAGAAAACCCACCACAGTACAGCAGGACATGCACCTCCACAGGACAGTTCAGGCCCCAGGGAACCCAGGAAGGCCAAAAGGGACATGGGTGAGGGCCCCGCTGAGTCCCGGAAGGCAAGCTGTGTCAGGCGATGTCCCTGTGGAAGGGACATCGGTGGGGCCCGCCTAGAGAGAGGCAGGGCGAAATCCACTCCAGAGCCTGACTGATCAGAGAGAAAGGGCCCCGCTCCACCCGCAGGGCGCTGCTGCCCGCGGTGGCACACAGACCCAGGTCAGGGGGCGGCGGAGAGCTGAGCCAATTCCCTTAAATGAACCCCCAGTCATATGCACCAGGGAGCAACGAAGATGATCGCCCATCATTCTTTTAAAACTCATCGTTGCCACCACAGTGAGCTCAGGACACAGGCTCCCAGATCGTTCCCAGAAAACCCACCCAGACGAGCCCCAGCAGGGCCTAAGGCACAGGAGGCCCTCCCAGAGAGAGTCTGCCTCAGAGTCCTGGGCTCTCAGGGAGACAGAGAAACAGACAACACAGAGACAGGGCAGGGGCCGGTCTCCGCTGGGAGGGGTCCGAGGCCCCAGGAGGACTTGGATCAGTGAGTC
>PVKU01002996.1:0-198847 GCA_004027475.1 Anoura caudifer | reverse complement strand
GGAGAGAATCTGCAATTTTCACGGACTGAGCCAGGAAGAGCAGTCATGGAATTAACATGTTGCTGAGCTCTCACTAATATCAGCTCTCTCATTGGTCCTTACAGCATCTTTGTTGGTGAAGTAACTACTATTCTTATTCTGTGGATGAGGAAACAGAACACAAGGACATGCAGAGCAGGAAACGAGAGCTCTGGAATTCAAGTCAGTTTGCCTGGCTCCAAAGCACATAATTTTGTTCAGAACAGAGTGACTCCGAGGATGTGACCTGGGGCTGGATTGCTGTGAATGGTATCTGGGCTTGATTCCTCTTAGTTCTGTGGCCTTGAGTGAGGAACCTAAGCTCTTTGATCTTTAGTTTCTTCATTTACTATGGGGATATCAATAGCCCCTGCCCTGTGGGCAATTGTGCAGGTTAAATGACGAGATGGAACTTGGTTATTGCATAGTGATTGTAGTTAAAATTAACATAAATATCATCGCCACTACCTACCCCTGGGCTTTGTGGCCTTAAAATAGTGGCTACTGCGCTGTGACTGATCTGTTTGTTCTATTCATCCGTTGTCCTTCCCCAGCTCTGTTCTGTTTCACAGGGGTCCGATGTGCATCAAATTGCCTCTGGCTGGATCTAGTCACTAGGAGGCACTGGTGGGAGGTGGAAAAGGAGAGGTCGGGGCACCTCTCTCCCTGGGTTGCATAGCAGTGGCTGAGTTTCCTTGTTGGCTCCTGTTCTCATGGGACACTTTCCATCAGATGGCCTTGGTCCTGACTCTAGAAACCCCACCTCCTCCCTTTGTCCCTGAGGGCAGTGGCAGCTTCCTGCTGTGGTCAAGCTCTGGGTTTCCTCCCTTTTGTTTCTCGGTGCTTTCATCACTAGGATAGCCAATTCCTGGAATGAATTCCTTCTGTTTTAAATACTTAGGTGGCTTGTTTTCCTTTAACACCTTCAACACAATCTTGTCATTTCCATCTCTGACAGCGATCTCCCGGGCTCACCGCTGAGGACTTTGTATTAGCTGCTGATGCGGGTAGGGAGAAAAGGGATGCAGTTGACTGAAGAAAAAAATATCTGTAACAATGATCAATCACCTGCTACATACCCTCTCTTCTCTTTACATGTCGTTCCGGGGTTGGCTGTGTTATCTTTATTATATGAAACAGCAGTTGGCATTGCTGTGCCCATTTTACAGATGAGCAAGTAAGATGCTCAAAGAAGGGTAAAGAGCTGCGCCAGCTCCAAGTCTCGCTAGAAGTGGTATAGAGGGGATTCCAAGAGACCTGTCCGAATTAAAGCCCCTCTACTGCCCCTGCGGTTGGGAAAGGCCTCCCTCTTCACCATCATTCATAAATTTTTAACAACTGGCTCTCTCTTTAGTTCAAGTGTCTTAGGTGGTGACTAACGAGACTGGCTGGCCACAAGTTGAGTGACACCTCCCAAACTGACCTGTGGGGCCAGAAGGGGCCGCGCAGTTCCTGGGAGTGGACAGTCCTGGAAGGTCTTTAATGCCACATGTTGAGATTGGGACGTTATTTTCCAGGCCGCACATTTGTACGTGTGGCAAATGCTCATCGATGGATGCCGAAGTCCTCAGACACCTATGTGACAGGCAGCCTAAGTGGTTAGCTACTGTACTAAGAATATTTGGGGGCAGTTGCTGACAGTGGGTTGTGGCATGACAGAGACAGCCCATTTCCAGGGCTGCAGTTGGAGAGTGTGGTGTTTGTAGGACACGGGTCAGATCAGGAGGTGGAGTCTTTTTCCCTCCCCGTTAATTGTGCTGGTCTTGCAAAGAGCATCCTAGGGAAGTGATGTTGTGTGACTTCTGAGGTTGGGTCATAAGAAATATACAGCTTCCCCCTGGCCCTCTCTCTCCTGGGGCGTGTGTTCTTGTGGTCCTGAACCTCCATGTAAGAAGTCCAGCTATCCTGAAGTTGCAGTCTGGACAGACCACGTAGGAACAGGGAGAGATGCCCAAAGAGCTCCAGCTATCCCAGGCCCCAGGTGTTTGCGTCCTCCCAGTGCAGACACCTGGCAGGATGAGTGAGGCTTCAGATGTTTCTAACACTAAAAGAGACGGTAGGGACTAGCAGGAGTTCAGTGCGGTGCTGAGCCATATTGGAGTCTGAGGCAAAAGAAAAAAGTTAGTAATGCCAATCTTGTCTTTACTTAAAATTTTGATATTTTGATTATCATGAAGTTTCTGCATTCACTTTGATTTTTAAAAATTATTGGCTAAAATATGGCTTATCTTCATGATTGTGATTATTTGGCATCCTCCTTTAAAATTTGCGTCCAAGGTAAGTGCCTTCTTTACCTCATCCTAGTTTTGGCTCATAAGTGAAAGCTGCCTAGATGGTCCCTGTCATCTCAGAAGAAGCATGTGGGATAATAATAGTGGGCTGATTTGTTCTGCAGCAGTAGCTAACCGATACAGGTCAATTTCTATGGTCAGTTTGCCTGGATTTATTTATTTGCTTGCTTGTTTTGCTTAGGTTTTTTAATTTGTTGAGTCAATTAATTCAACCAAACGATATCACAAGCTACAAATAAACAAAAAGGAAGAAGGCAGAGTCGACTGTGGTGATGAATTTATGACGACATGTACTAAAGTTTGGGCAGTAACATCAAATACCTGTGACCTTTGCGCCCAGCTCTGCATACCTAATATTTCCTTTTTGCCTATGATAACAAAATAAAAGATTAGTTGCCTGGATTTAAATACAAGCTTCATTACCATTTTTCTGGGCATCATCAAACATCACTTAATCTTGTTGAATTTCAGTTTTTTGTCTGAACCATGGGCAGAAACTCCTCAGGGGATTGTTGAGGGAATGAAATGAAATGGTCGGCCTCAAGCAGTTAGCACGCTGCCTTCCCTACAACACATGTTCGACAAATGTTAGTTATCATTATTTCTGCTTTCGCTTTTGCTGTTGCTAGCTAGAGTTTGAAGGGAGAACCTGGGAGCATTCTGCCTGGACAACTGCAGGAAGTAATAGCAGCCTTCCATTAGGATGCAACGCACCATAGAGGAAGATTGTGCTTCTTGCTTCCTTTCCATTCCGAGGTGGCGAATCACTGCTGTATTTTAAACCCAGACTGGGGATATTAGCAATTGAAAGTGTTAGATATAGAACTGTCTAACTGATGAACCAAAGACAAACCAAGCTCTTGGTAAGCGTAAGAGCCTTGAGCTGAGAACCTCTGACTTAAAATAGAGCCGTGTTTTCAGAATTAAAACAGAGCTAGACAGTTGACTAGTTCTTCATCTTCCCTCTGGCTGGTGTTGCATTTTAGTTGTGAATATGCAAGTGAGTGGGTGGATCTCTGAGTTTGTCAGGCACGTGTATGTGCAACTTGTCTGAATGCTTGTGTGTGTGTCTGGGTGAGAATGTGGCTGTGCCTGAGCGCGTGTGTTTGCGTGTGTGAAGGTGAACTCTGAGAAGGTAAGGGCCCAGTGCTAACAAAGTCACCGGCACAGATAAGGCACCCAGTATTGTTGAACGAATGAATGCATATGTCTGAGGGTCTGCGTGTGTGCCTATGTGAGCAGACTTGAGCTGTCTTTCTGAGAGTGAGGGTACGAATGTTTGAGCAAGCATGGCGGGATGGGCTGGCCTACATCCGACTGTGTTTAGGTTTTTGTAAGTGTAACCTGATTATGTGGGGACAATGGGATTTTCTTGCAGTCCCTGACCCCGAGGATGCTCCCATCCCCTTCTCTGGGGCT
This sequence comes from Anoura caudifer, assembly GCA_004027475.1. NCBI lineage: Eukaryota > Metazoa > Chordata > Mammalia > Chiroptera > Phyllostomidae > Anoura > Anoura caudifer. The sequence continues at coordinate 195,119 of PVKU01002996.1, read as the reverse complement.
CTTCCTGCCTGCAGAGCCATCCTTCCCAGCAGCCTGGAGCCAGACCCCCATGTCGGACCTTTGCTTCAGTGTGTCTTCCGGAGGACACAGATGGCAGGAGCAGGGAATCGGAAGCACTTGGCAATGCAACAGCAATTCACTCCGCAATCCCTTTGGTATTCATCGCAACAATGCCCGCTCTGATGGGCTCTGCGTGCTGAATGCCGCTGTCAATGTGCAATCCGGCAGGAATTACGGCGCTGTGCGGCCCTCATCACGTCCACTTATTGTCAAGTGTTGCTGAGAATTCTCCCACTTGGGATGAGGGAACCACTTGTTTTAGCAACTGATTTCCGAAACCTCCTCGGGTTGGGACTTCTGCGAAGCTCCCGGTAATGTGTTATTGTTCCTGGTTTGTGTTTTGGACACTAATGTACTCTGCTGAAGTATGTAAATTGCCATAATGCGAGGAAATGAGATATAAAAATAACTCTGGGGCAGCAAATGCCGGAGGAGCTCTGAGATCGGTGTAGCCTTTTCTGGTTCCGCTTTGAGGGCCAGGAGCATCTCTGGCAGACGGTGCTGCGAGACAAGACCTGAGATGCCCTGGGTGAGCAGCTCTCCTCCGGAATGGGCTGACTGCTGCCCAGCTCCCTGCAGCTGCCCAGCTGGACTGCAGGAAGGAAGGGAGGGGCTGATGTTGACTGTCACCTTCTTTCAATGTCATGCATCAGCTTGGTCAACTGAACCTGAGGCTTTGCTGTCGCTGGGGCAATCTGCTGCTCACTCTCAGAGGGCAGCAGGTTTACCTTGTCCCTTCCCCAATCTGGGCTGTTGGCAGGGTGCTGACCCCTGCCAGACTAGGCTTCCAGTTCAGCTGGTTCAATTGGGTTTGGCCAATAGGACGTACTGGTGGGGACTGGAAGGCAAAAGAAGGGAGGCAGGGCAAGGGGGGACACCTCTGTGGCTCAGACAGGGTCTCCAGGAGCAACTGACTCCCTCCGTGGGCCCAGGCTCCCATGGTCCTAATTCCCAGCAGATGATCACTTTTTTAAAGGGAAACTATATTTTATTTTATTTCTTCTTCTTTTTTTAATCATTGTTCAAATACAGTTATCTCCATTTCCTCCCTGCCACTCCCCCCACCCCAGGCATCCCTACCTCCCACCCTGATGCCTTGCCTGGTTCTTGAATTATTCTTGCTTATCCCATCAAGGAAGCCCTGGCCCTTACCTGGACTCTCCAGGGACTGAGCAGCCTGCCTCCCAAGCCATGCAGGCTGTTCTTGGAAGTCTTGGAGGCTGAAAGACATTCACTTTTCTGTAACTCCATGGACCCTATTCCATTTCCCATGGGGCAGATGTTTGACTTGCAGAATGAATCCGTTACATACACCTACTGTTTTACATTTTTCACCTTAGTTTGTTTCAGTTTGTTGGTGGATTTGCTCACCACCTAGAGTGCCCTCCTTCTTGGAGGTTGGTGCTCAGAGCTGAACGTACCAAGTTGGGGTGTTCCAGCCACATGTGAAGATGAGAACAGAACTTCTGCCTTTTGAACTTTATGTTTCTATTCATAATAATTAACATTAATATTGTAAATGCTGTCTTCCAGCCACCAGACCATGGTATGACATGAGACTGAGCCTAAGGTCAGCCTAGGCCCCAGCATATCCTACAAATATTTATTTTTTAATTTCAAAGCAGCTGCTGGCAGGCAGCGAAGCCCCCATCTGGTGTTTTTGCAGGTGATTTTGGGGCCCTGTTGCATACTAGGCTAGTGCCTTTATCAAGTGTTACTTCATTAGTCTGACCCTTTATTCCTATGTGTTGCTAACCCCTGCAGCCTCATTAAATCATTTTTTTATTCACATCATCCAGTCTCCATTTTTCATCCAAATCATTGATAAAAAATGTTGAATTGAAAAGACCAGCTGACCTAGGACTCGGCAACAAGCATGGACATTTGTCTAATAGACAAAGACTTGGTGATTAAGCTACGTATTGTATTACATGATCAGCCATGTCTCTAGTCAAGATTTATCAATCTTCACTTCTCCAAATACATAAAAGCATTTGGAGAGAAGTTGTCAAAAAGGCTTCTGAAACCAAGACCCTATGGCCCAGCACTCACCCTTTCTGCATTCTTTCTTCAGCTTATTTTAAGCATGTCCGTGGCTACAGTTTACATATGTTGTCCAAATCTTCTTTCTTTCTAGAAAATCTCCAAATTCCTTCTTAGCATGTCAGTTTGTCATTTCCAATACGGACTCCCAGTCCTTCCCCTGTAGACCCACTCTTCCTCCTCTGTCCCTAGCTCCCAGAAGGGCAAAACTCTCAATCGAGTGCCAAAATCTTATCCGGATATTGGGAGGCGTCCAATCAGTGGTTAGACCTGCAGACTCTCTCTCCGAACCCCTGCCTTCTCTCTCTTTCAGATACTGTCACCTGGGACTAGGCTGCCCTGCTCATTTGCTGAGGTGACATAAATAGTGTCCTTTATCCCTCTTCTTCCAACTTTTGCTCCCCTATAAGCCATTTTACAGAGCAGGCAGAGAAGTCTTTCTAAAATACATATTTATTCTCTGGTTACTCTGTTGCTTAGGACTGTTCAATGGCCCCCTACTGCTTTCTAGATAATGTACCTACTTCTTAGCTAAGGTGTTGTAAAAGGACTTTTATGACTTGGTCTCTGAGTATTTCTCCAGTCTCATCTTTATCCACTTTACAATTACACGGAGGCCAGAGAATGATGCAAATCAACCTTTCGCTTTTCCAGCCGAGTCTATGATAAGTGTGTACCACAGCCTCCCCTGTGTGGGAATAAGAGTCCCTTTTCTTTGTCTTCCCACTTCTTTTTGCTCCTCTTCTATGATCCCCTCATTTTATTTATCTCTTGCCTCATTTTCACTTACTTCCAGACACCAAGCCCTATTCATTTTATTTCAATTATAAGGAGTTTGGAGAAGGGTTGAGATGTTGACTTTGGTTCTTCTAGGTTCAACTAGTATAAATGAAGTGGCCCCTTCCATCTAGCTTCAGAGTGAGGCATTTATAAGACACATACTTTTTTTTTTTTTGCTTATATTGACTCTGGTAGTTATGCTAATTGATTCTGTCCTTTTCCTTATCCTCAGCAATGACCTTTTATATTTTCTTACCTTAATAAGGATCAGAGACTCCAAGGGAACTAGCGAATTCCTCAGACAGCAAGATTATTGAAGGGTTTCAGAAATCCTATTCTCTGTCATACTAAGAAGACAGTGACAATAACTACAGGGAAACCAAAACATTTGCTGTTATTTTATACCATATGTAAAGCCTTGTCTCAGATATTCCCACATCTCTACTTCCAATGCTCAGACTGATGCTAGGATATGTGGAGTAAATTTCCTAAGGACATATGAAGAGAATGCTCTGGACACAAGACTGTTACCTGAGGCCCACACTTAGTCCAAGAAAATTTGTCACTTCTCAGTAGGAAGGTGCCCTACCCTCCTACCAGGGCCATTAGGAATATGTGGCCTGAAAATGTTTTGCAGGGTATGGCAGAGCTCTCTCTCAGTGGTACTGGGATGTCCAGAAATGATCAAGTCAGGTTGGCCCATATAACAGGATGATGGGTGCTCCCAGCATCCTCATGTCCCTGCCTTTGCAGAGGTTGATGTTGTGGGCACTGTCCATCTGTGGCTTCTCCACTGAAGCATTAACCAATTTTTGGAGATGAACCTGCCTGAAGTTCCTGCCTGTTTCCGCTCAATTCAAAAGACAGAAGAGCAGAGGGTCATGGGTCACACCAGCACAGGAGGTTCCCATGAAGCTCTCCTGAAATGCTTATCACCATATTCATGCTCAACTACTCTATTGAGAAGTGAGCAATATTAGGGCTTATCTAATCCAAAATGTAAATGGCAGCACCTGCCATAGCCTACCTGGAATTTACACATGTCTGTCTTAATGAGCTTGGAGGAAATGGGATGATTCATGATGGGACCACCTTCCCTCTGATTTACACCCCATGATTTACATGTTGGGTTACAATTGCCATGTGTGGAAGGTCATACTCAACTAGAATGATGCTCACTAAATATCTGGGCATGGGTCTTCTAGTCAGGTTGTGCCTGATCACAGGTTCCAGACTCCTGTGACTCGGAAGTGACAGAGGTCTGGACGAAAGAGTCTCAGCAAGCCCAGTGGCCACCATGGAGCTCTGGCTTTCTGATTGACCACAAATTTGGGAGATGGAGACTCTGGGTCATTGTTAAGAGTGTGAGATCTGAAGTGAGAACGTTCACTTCTTAGCCAAACCACCTAACTTTTCCTAGCTATGGTTTCTTCATCTGTAAAATGGGAATGATAATAGTACCAACATCGTGGGGCTCTGAAAAAATTAAATGAGATGCGTTAAACATCTAGAACAGGGCCTAGTGTGTGATGGTGCTTGGTTATATGACATTATAGCTTAGTAGTTAAGTGGTCCGTTTTTGGAATTAAGATTACTCATTCCATAGACTGCGTGCTTGTGTCTCCCCACCCCTTACCCAAATCCATATGTTAAAATATTAACCCCCAATAAGATGGCATTAGGAAGTGGGGACTTTGGGGTGGGATTAGGTCATGAGAGTGCAGTCCTCAAAATGGGACTAGTGACCTTATAAGAAGAGACAGGGGAGAGGTTTCTTTCTCTCTGTTTGCTCTCTGCCTTGTGAAGACACAGTAAGGAGGCAGCTGTCTACAAGCCAGGAAGAGGTCCCTCATCAGAACCTCATCCTGATCTCAGACATACCATTAAGAAACAAATTTCTGTTGTGTAAGCCACCTAGTCTATGGCATCTTGTTATAGCACCTTGGACTGATGGAGACACTTGTGTTTAGATCCTGGTTCTGCCACTTAATATCCATAAGATCTAGAGAAATAAACTTTCAGCCTCTTGAGTCTTGATGATTTCATAAATAACCTATATGATAGTAGATAATAGTGCTCCTTATTTTCAGGGCCATGGTGAACTTGCATTAGAGGCAGTAATCTAAATGGAGCACTCAGCATTGTGTGTGGCATGTTGAGTGGTCATTAAATGTTAGCTACATGGAGACGGTCATGACGAGTTTGAATCTGGACTTGGCCCCAATATGAGCAGATCTGGTTTCACAATGTGTCCTGCATCAACGATGAGCAGGCCTATTGGCTCTCTCCACTGCATTTTTGATAAGTCACATTTTTCATCGACAGGATCAAAGATTCTCTCTTCTTTCTTGGTGTTCTTTTGTAAACATCTACACTCCTGTTCATTTCATTGGGACTTCCCTGTGCTGTCCCCTTCTGCTGACTGATGACCCTTGGCAGACCCAGGTGGCCACCTGTTCTGACTGCTGGGCAGCAGGACTGTGGCTGACTCAGCAGCCAGCTCAAGGCATGCACACGGTGGACCTGCTCAGGAAACTTGTGCTGAATAGAGAAAATGATGAATGGGGATGTAAAAATCAGAGAGTATTTTTCCTCCTTCCTTCTTTTTCTTAGAGAGTTAATAAGTGATGCATTTTTAGAGGTATAACAGAATCAACATTTTTTTTCTTATCAAAATGTTATTTTCAATGTTAAAAAAATCTCAGTGGGTTGATATATTTTGGAAAATTAGTTGACTTATTTCTTGTGGAGTTTTCTGATTTTCCTTAAAAATCCCTATAAACTACTTGTAATACGTGTTGTAACCAATTAGTCATATTAGCTAATATTAAGTGCCTTCTATGTGCTAAGTTTCAGGCTTGGTGCCCTACATACCAATCTCCTTTCACTCTCCCAGTGACTCCAGGATGCAGGTATTACAGTAATTGTCCCAGTTGTCCCAACATACGAAGTCCAAATCTTGGTGATTTAACAGTAAAGTTTTATTTCTCACTCTCGCACAATTCTGTAGGACTTGGGTGGCTTTCCTCCATGTTGCAGTTTTACTGTCTGCAATATGTGACCCCCAAGGTCTCTATGATAGAGGAAGGGACTAGATATTTTCATAGAATATGCTAAGGAGCCTGGCTTGTAAGTGGCTGACATCACTTCTACCAATATCCCATTGACCAGAATTCACTCCATGGCCCAACCCAGCTGCTACAAAGGAGGCTAGGAGATGAGGAGGGGCATTGCAGGTTTGGTCACTAGCACTCCCTGCCACATGACATTTCTATTTTATAAGCAAAGAAACAGAGATTCTTAATTGAAGTAAATTGGTTTTAGTCACACAGATGGTAAGAGGAAGAGCTAGCCATTGAAGTCAGCGTTCCTGACCTCAAAGCCTACATGCTACACCAGGAGTCAATGAACTAGGGCTCATGCCCCAATCCGACCCACTGCCTGCTTTTTGTAAATAAAGTTTTATTGGAACACAATCATTCACACCAATTTATGGATTGTTTAGGGCTGCTTTTGTGTTATAACAGAAGTGTTGAATAATTGAGACACAGACTATACAGCCAACAAAGCCTAAAATATATACTATCTAGCCCTTTGCAGAAAAAAAACTTGCCAAACCCTATTCCATGCCATTAGCCATATGTCTCTCTCTCTATCATCTATATCTACATCTATGTCATCTATTATCTATACCTATGAGGTCTGTCCAGAAAAAAACTCCAGCCGCTGTTAATGTAATGAGAACAGTTTACATGATGTCAATGTAACCCAGCAACCAAGGACAGTGGGCTGGAAGGCATATGTGTGAACAATGACAACTTCACTGTACTCATCAGCGGGGGCAGCGGTCGCTGTTGAGTGAGCATGTTTATCGTGGGGATGTTGAATTCAAAATGAGTGAGCAAGTAGAGCAATGAATCTGCATTAAATTGTGTTAAGCCTCAACATTTCTCCTTGGAAACTATTTGGATGATTCAGAAGGCCACAGCTATGGGCAACTGGTGATTGGCAGCTTCATCACGACAGCCCACCTCCTCATGAATCATGTCTTGTGCAGGGTTTTGAGTGAAGTATCAAATCACCCAGGTAACTCAGGCCCCCTACAACCCAGATTTGGCACTCTGTGATTCCAGGCTTTTCCCCAAACTGAAATCACTTTTGAAAGGGAAGAGATTTCAGATCATTGATGAGATTCAGGAAAATATGACAGGGCAGCTGATGGTGATTGGGAGAACTGTGTAAGGTCCCAAGGTGCCTCCTTTGAAGGGGACTGAGGCATCATTGTCCTATGTACAATGTTTCTGTATCTTCCTCAGTAAATGTCTCTAGTTTTCCTATTACATGGCTGGATACTGTCTGGACAGACCTCGTATACACACAGGCGTGGGCAAAAGTAAGTTTACAGTTATGAGTACATGAAACACAGTTTATTCTTGTATCACTTATCATTGTATTATTTTCCATATGAACAACTGTAAACCTGCTTTTGCTCTGCCTTGCATTATTAGCTCAGTTGGCATCTCACTGACCCGATTGGTAGGAAACTGAGAAGTTGGAGGTTTTGACTTTAGTCTTCATCTGGGGTTGCCCCAAATGAACTAGACTCTTATTTCTGCCTTTTCCTTACCTTGAGATTTTTTTTCCTGGAAACTAAGGAGTTTCTCAGGCACAGGACAGTCAGTGCCAAAGCTGAGATAATTCCAGGCAAACCGAATGCATTAGCCCTGAGTGAAGGTGAGGATAATGTGCTCCGAGCTTCCCTAAGATCCAAACACCAGGGACTCTGACTCTTGCCCCCTTGGCCAGCGTTTTCTGCCACATCAGCACCGTTTGTACATTTTCAAAAGCCCATCTGTGCCCGCAAAGGAGTGACTTCCTGTGTGCATGGGCGGCCCTGGGGAGGCTGGGTCTCCGAGAGCCGGTTTTGGATTATAAGCCTTTGAAGACATCTGCAGGGAGTGGGTAATTCATTCCAGAAAAACTGCTCTCTTTGCCATGTAAACCAGAGACCAGGAATGGAAATGAGATTTCTAATTACACGGGGCATTTTCAGAGCCACCTGCTGGCGCTGGCGGCTGGCTGAGTTTCTTCGATGTGGAGGTGCTGGGGAGGGGCCTGACCTGGGCCAGGGCATGAGCTGCTACCTTCAAAGTCCTGGTGCAGCCACATCCAGCTGTGCCTGCTGGGAACTGATGCCAAGAAGGTCTTCTCTGAACTGAGCAGCAGTGCCCTCCCGCTGCTCAGAAAGTCCTGGGTGGGACGAGTCTTACATTTTGTCCCTCAGTGTTCCCTAGCTCCTGATCTGTGCAGGTCTCCTTAGCACAGGGCTGGTGGAGCCAATCAGGTGCTGAGCATTGGGAACGGAGGGGCTTAACAGAAGCACCTGCTCCTGCTCCTTCCTGGCAGATTCAATTATGCTGCACATTCAGACAGATCCAGGTTCAGATCTCAGCTCCCCTGTGTCTCAGGTTGGGTTCCCCAAGAGATGCTGAGATGCGGGCTGGGATATAAGATGTTTGTATGGAATCAATGCCTGTGATCTTGAGACAGCAGGATTAGGTAGGAGAAAAAGTCAGCTTGGGATGCAGGTCCAACATAGGCTGGGGTAACCTGAAGACAACATTGCCCATCAGAGTTGTTCTGGGGAAAGTTGAAACAGCTAAGCCTGTATAACTTTGCTTCGCTCCACCATGGGGTGTGATATGGGCTTCCCCGGGAAGCATACAGCCTTGGGTGAGGTGGCCCTGTGCAGCTCAGACAGACGAGGGTGGGCCTGACAGCTGGAGTCTGTCCCTTGATGGTACCTGCCATGTATAGGCAGTGACTAATTCACTCGAAGGGCCTCTGGGCAGCACCACGTGGCCTCGACCAGAGCCTGCATATTAACTCTTTGACCTTAGGAAAGTAATTAACCTTTCTGAGCTCCAGTTTTCCTGAACAGAAGTGGGGCTAATAGTGTATGTGTGTGTGAAATAACTTTGAACATGCATACATGTCTCCACAGTTCATACAACAATTTCATGTTGATTTCTTCATTTCTGCCTCACACGGTGCGGTCAATTAGTTATCATCATTCTGACTTTACAGATGTGGAAACTGAGGCCCAAAGGGGCTCATGATATTTTTCTCTGTAATACACATCTTAGACATGAGGTCAAAGGGCAGATTGAGAGTCTAGGCTCTGAATGACATTGATGCTTCATAGCCCTGGGTGTGCTTTATATTCATTAATATAAAATGAAGCTTTATATTAATACCAGTTATCAAACAGTCTGGGTGAATTTAGATGAGAGGGTGTGATGTTCTGTCTACCACTAGTGTGCGGCAGGGGAAAAGGGAAGGTTGGCTTCTGGCATCCCTAGGACTTTCGGGAGCCTGATTTAAAAATCAGCATGGTATACCAGTAGACACAGGGTATAATTTTACTAGCTTTGGGTATAATTCCATTCTTGAGAGTTTTGATAGAATGTCTAGGGAATCATTCGTTATGGGATTCTGTATTTTTAAACCCACAGTTTCTACCCTTTAGAAATGTGAGGCTTACTGATTTCCGGGAGCAGCTGTTGGGGAGAAGGTGGAACCTCTGGGATCAGAGCTCAACTTCTGAGATTAGAAAGTCTTCTGGGATCAGAGCTTCCAGGACTCTGCTGTCCTCGTCATGCCCGGCTTCAGCCAAGAGAGGAAGGAAGAAAAGAAGACTCTGAGCCTACGTTCTGAGTGTTCTTCCGCTAAGGCCTTCACCTGAATAAGGCTGATAATAATTGTAATGGTAACGAGGGTGGTTCTTGAGTACATGCTCTCTGTGTGTTAAGCACCATGCCAAACAGACATACAATTTAATTCCCATAACACCTCAAGGTTGTATTTGTATTTTAACAAACTAGTAAGATGCCCAGGGCCACATGGCAGGCAAGTAACTAAGCCGGGTTTCAAACCCAGGCCGCTCCAGCTCCAGTCTTGCATTCACTCACTCATCCATCCTGACCCTCCCAGGTAAGCCTTACCAGAGCCTTCCAGATGGGTATCCTTCCTTCCCTTTGCTCAAGGTCACCCAGGCAGGAAGGGAAACACCTGAAGGGGAAATACAGGTGCTCTGACTCCAAATCATGAGCTTCGTTGGCAGCAGAGAGGGGGCAGTATCATTGGCAGGACATGCTACCACTGAGAAAGCCACCTTTCCGTGGGGCTCTCGTTTACTCCCTAAATGTTGGTGAGAAGAGTGTCCCTCTAGAAGCAGAAATAACCTCTGTTTTCCCATTTTATTTGAGAAAACATGTATGTGTACAGGTAGGTGCATACGTGTGTATGTAGGTATTTATGAAAAAATACACTAGAGTAAGAGAAAATTTTGTCTCCCTGTTTTTTATAGATGAACAGTATGGATAGTGTTTTGGCAAGTTTGGGCAAGAAGGTAAACTTAACAATACTAAAAATGAAAGGGACATAGAGCTATAGCTAAAAGAGGATTATAAACAAGAAAATAATAAGGACAACGTTATGTCAATTAATTCGAAAACATCTAAAAAATCTTCCCACAAAACATTAGGAAGAGATGGTTTTATGGGCATATTTTGTCAAGCTTTTAATGAACAGTTATTTCAGAGAACATAGAAAGGTAGGAAGTTCTCCAACTTATTAAATGATGCAAATTGACCTTGATATCAAAATGGAAAGACGGTTGAATGGAAGAGTTATAGGGCAATCTTGCCTATGAACATAGATGAAAAAACTTAAATAAAACATTAACAAACCAATCCAGCAAGATAACAACAGCAACAACAACGAGAACGATAAAACTACACCATGACCAAGTGCAGTTGACCCCAAGAACTCAAGGATAGCTCAGCGTTGGGAGATCTATTCATGTGATTTATACAATTAGCAGACTGAAGAACAAAAACCACAGGCTCATTAAAATAAATGCAGAAAAAGAAGCAGAAAGATCTGGCTTTATACTCCACTCCTCCTTTTGAAAACAGCCACAAACACGCAGAGAACAATCAGGAAACACAAACCTCATCGTTGGTAAAGCTCAGAGACATCTGTAATCTTGAGCCAATCAAGGCTGACAGAATGTGCACTCAGTTACAGTGAACAACTTAACCAGCGTGGTGGAAAGCCAACTGCAGATACCTGTGAACGGATATACGCGTGGAAAGCCGGCAGGATTCCTGTATGTTATTTATAGAAACACACAGATGCAGTACATTTTTTCCTGGTGAAAATGCATACGTATGTAGCAAAGGCATGGAAACATGGATGGCAAGGCAATGCTCTGGCTTTGAGGGTGTGATGAGTTTGGGGGCATAGAGAGAGGAAATAGACGCAGTGGTGGAATGGGGGAGTTTCTCATTTCTATCTGGAATGTTTTATTTCTTAAATAATTTTGAAGGCAATATGATAAAATAATATTTGTTAAATCTGAATGGGAGGTATGTAGTTTTGTTGTATTATTTCTTGAACTTGTATAAATGTTTGGAACACTTCATAATTAAAAAGCCAACTTAATTCAAGTAACACATATTCACAGAAAAAAATCAATAAGAAAAAAACAAAGCAGAAAACAAATTCCTGAATTTTAATGAATCACAGATAGCTTATATAGCTATGTATAGTATGTATACAATTTAACAGAAATACTATATTTTGTGATAGGTACATTCAGTAATAAGAAATCAACATATAATTACATCTAACTTAGTGGGTAAGAACTTAGATTCTAGAATCAAATGGTTCAGAATCCATCTCTGTCACTTACGTGATTTGATTCCTCTCTGATCCTCACTTTCCCATCTTCAAAGTAGGAGTAATGATAGCATTTATTTTTATAAAATTTCAATAATCCAATGAAGCACAGAGTCTGATACACAGTAGTAAGAACTCAATGTAAGATGGTTATTGTTATATCCATGCCAGCTCATGTCACCTTAGGTATAAAGCATGGTGCCGATTTGGGAAGAAAGTGGAACTCTTACCAGTGCCTGGGCAGGGGAGGATAGACTGAAGGGGTCCTTAACACGGAGAAGTCACAGTTCTGATTAGACTTCGCCGACAGCTCTCAGTGGGGTTCAAGTGCTGAGGCTTGATAAACAAGGTGCCTGCTGGCGACTGGCATGGGATACCCACCCATGGTGCCGCGACCGATACTGCTCGGAGCAAGGGCTTGTGACCCACTAAGGGAGGCTGCCTTTTCTAAAAGGTGAGAGACAGGCTGGGGATGATCCGAGTCAATCCAGTGTCACTCACCTGTCACTCACAGGACAAAGTTCTTGAAGGCATTAACACTGTTACTGGCTTTGCTGGCACGGAAAACGGGCCTGCCTTCCTCAACCGGTGATGTGCTGTAGACATTGAGAGAGAGGAGGGGGAAGAGGGCCTGGTGTGCGTCCCCTGGAGGACTCCAGTGCCTTTTTTTCCTGGTAACATTATCTGAATCACTGTTTAGTAGAGAGGTTTTTTCTTCTTCTGGTCTTAAGCACATTGCTGTGTGTGGCAAATGCCATCTCAGGTCCTTGTGCCACATCTGGTCCAGACCTGGCTGTTTGGGTGGGTGAGGAAGGGATGTCACAGGTCATAAAAGAGTTAAGAACCTCACTCTCGAAAGAAGCTGAACCCCTTCTGCTCCCGATACTGCCTGCCCTGGGCATGCTAGGAATACTTCAAAATTTTCTAAACAAATAAAGCATTAATTAATTATTTAAAAAGGTGATCATGTTTTTAATTCATAAGCTTCATTCATTTTATGTGTATGATTTCAATATACATACCTTCTGAGGTGGCACAGGAAGGCATTAGCCAGTGTGTTTTACTCATGGGCAATGGACACCCGGAGCAAATCCATTGTTTGTCCGGTACAGACAACTGGTGGCCAGGTTTCAGCCAGAGGCCCATGTTTGGCCTGGAAACCTTCTTCTCTGGTGAGACACACCTGACTGCCTCTCTTATTAGGGCACACCTAATAATTTCTGAGAATTTTAGTAGCTGAGGACACTAAATTCATATAGTTCCTTGTAGGAGATACATTTATCAGGGGCCCATTAACTCTTACTCTAAAAACAATTCAAATGGGTTTTTATTTCTTATCTAAAGATGAGAAGCCCAGTTATGAAAAAAAAAAAAAAGGCTCTTTGAATCTCTCTTCTGCCTCACAGCTGCAAAAATCTGGTATGTTACAAGGTTCACAGGAGGCACGCACAAAGCATCTCAGTCCGGGTTTCAGCAGATCTGTTCGATTTCTTCTACATCCCCTGCTCCTTCTCAATGTTGTGAAGTGGAAAGAGTCAGGTATGACTGGGTTGGAATCCCAGCCCTGCCATATCCTTGCTTATGGCCTTAAACCAGTTATTTATTCTCTTGAGATATCAGTTTACTTCTCTATAAAATGCAGAGAGTGATATCTTGCTCAGGTATGATGCGAGAATTCAAGATAATGGGTAGGTGGGAAGACAAATCTTCCTTTTTCTCGCTGCTCCTTCTGTCTTCTCCATATCTTTTGAAAATCTTGTGTTCTCAGCACAGAATCTTTTCCCTGCTTCTCCTTCTGCTTCTCTCATGAGGACTTCTTAGTTTGATGAATTCTTGGGGAATTCACCCATAATCAACGAAACTCTTTGATGAGCAGCTTGGCATTGAGAAAGGACACGGAAAGGACTCCCCCGGGCACATGCTTCTGGAACAGCAGAGATTTGTTTTGGTCCTTGCTGGGATGAGTGGGGTACACAAGATGAAGGCCAGAATGAGATTTCATGGGGTGTGAGAGGTTTTGGAAAGGCCTTGGTCATGGTCAGGTAGAGGATGAAGAGGGATGAGGTAGCAGGCAGGAGAAAGGAGCAGGGGTGTGGGGAGATCAGGTAATTTGTTCAAATTTCTCTGGTATGGTGAGCGATACGAAGCTTTCCCTCCCATCTCTTTAGAAAATAAATCTTCAGTTAGATATCAGTTTCTCATGAATATATTGTGCATCTGGATCTTTGACAGGGGACATCTGTTGAAGTGCTAAGTAAGTATGGCCTCAGGGTGTGTGGTGGGGTGAAAACCAAGGGCACCCAAAGAAGGCCCACCATGTCTGGCTTTCGTCTAAGTGCATGGCGCGCAGCGAGTGCTCAGTCAGCAGTGGTGTTAACAGTAGCTGTAGTTACAATTTCATCCTGGCTTCGCTTTCTCTTCTACACTAAGATCTCCGAGAGCTCAGGGGAATGTACCTCCTTTATTCATTCCTGGATTCGTACCGTTGGCAGAATGCCTGGTCTGTAGCTGGGTTCCAAAACATACTCATTTGCGTGATTAATGAATTCATGTAATCTCTGTGACCGATAGAATTCTCTTCTAGGCTCTGTTCTCTTCTTACTCCGCATTCTTCCATCTTCAGAAAGCTGATCCATTTTGGGGCGTTGGCCTTTGCTTCATCTAGTGGGTTTCCAACCTGTAGGTCCACTCCTGGCTTCTTTGACTTCCAGTGTTAATGCTTCTCATATTAGGTTAAGTGATCTGGAATTGATAATATTCGACTACTTTTGACTCACAGAAAGAGCAGTTTCATAAGTTGCAAGCTAATACTCTTTGAATTTTCACTCCACATTGTCACCTTTAACACTATTCACCAACCCTGAGCTTCCTGTCACTGCTCTGCCCATTGGGTGCTGCCCTTTTTGACCTCGATTCATGGGAAAGGCATCACTCTATCCAATAGCCTCGCTTACCCATGGGATCCAGAAAGGGCAAGTGACTTGCCAAAGGCCACACAGCAACATGGTAGCAAAGGTAAAATGTAACCGCTGTCTTTAGTCTCCTGTTCAAGTGTTGGGATTCTTCAGGTTCCTGAGGTTCCAAATCCCAGACTCCTTTTCCTCTCGCTTTTGGGCCACATTTAATAAGCCACCAGGTGCAGGAATGTCTTCCTTTCAAGTATTATCTGTATTTATACAAAGCCTCCCCAATCTATGGGTGCTATGTTAGTTCAGGTCAACCTCAACTCTCACTTGAATTACTATGAAAGAATTTCCTTGTCAAAGTCCCTTCCTAAAGGCATATATGAAATTTTAAAAAGCCAGCCAATAGATTTGTACATTTAAGTTGTATTTGGTCCCACAGATAAAAATGCTTTCTGAAAGTTAACATGGTATTACATCATTTGCTTAATAATTTCAGACTTACAGAAAAATGCAAAAATAGTGCAATAAATTCCTATATACTTTTCTTCATATTTCCCCAAACGTTTGCTTCATTATTTTTCTCTATACATTTTTTATTTTTATGAACCATTTTCAGAGTAAAACGTGGATATGATGTTCCTTAAGCTCTAAATATATTAGTTTGCATTAGTTTCCTAAAAACAAGGACAATTTCTTACATTATCACAGAAAAATTATAAAAATAAGGAAATTAGCTAGCATTAATACAGTATGATTCAGTAATTTGCACATCCTATTCAAATTTTGCCAATGATCACTCTAATGTCCACAGTAAAAAAAAAAAAAATTCTGATCCAGGATCCCAATGAAGGTACTTATTGAATTTTGGTGTCGTGTCCATTAGCCTCCTTTAGTCTAGAATAGCTCCTCATTCTTCCTTTGCCTTTAGTTGACCTTGACATTTTTGAAGGGAGGGCATTTATTTTGTAGAATGTCCCTCAATTTATGTTTGTCTAATGTATTCTTATGGTTCTCATGAATTTCTTTAATTTTTAAATAAGTTAATATATGTAAATTGCTTGAAGCAGTGCCTGGCACATCATCAGCTGTACAAGAATACTTGTTAAATACATTTTGATCCTTTCTTTTCCAGCTGAATATACACTTGACCAATTCAAGAACGACAAGTACTTGAAATGGAAGATGTGCCATTTTGGCAATGCTCAAATATTTCCATCTTTGTTTCAATTGCTTCACCTTTCCGAAACCTATGTTTCTTATAATCAATACCAGCATTTACATTTTCTCCCTTTCGGCACTCACTGTAATGTAATAAAAGCAAAGCAAAACACACCATTAACTCATCACAAAGATCTGGAATACGGATGAAGATGCTAAAGCTGCCAAAGCTGAAAGGTTGGACGTAGGCAGGGCCACCTTACTCCTGGTGCTCAAGAATTCAAAAGCGGTGTCTGAAAGGTGGTAGCCCTCTCCCCCACCCCTCCTTCCTGCCTCGGTGTTCTTATAGTCCTGAATAGCCCCACCTCTCCTGAATCACTCTTTCTGCCACATTTGTCTCCTCCCCTTCAGACGCTTGCAACATACCCACTCTGTATCACTCGGCCTGGCACTACACAGGAGAAGGACTTTATTCTGAATTAGCTGCTCTCTTCCTCAAGTCCTATTCCCCCAGATGGGCTGGGGACTATCTCTTTGCAGGAGGTATAACGAGGTAGATTTAAATTTTGTAATTTGAATTTCCTTGACAGTTTTAATTTCAGGATATTGTATTTAAGGATGGAGCATAAATAAAGTTGTTTTCTTCTCATTTTATTAAATATATGCCCCCATAGAAAAAGCTAGTAGTTACAGAATAATTATTTCCAACTACTTGCCAATTATCACATGAAGTAATTTACATGCATTATTTCATTTATTTTATTTCATTATTTCATAATCTTTACAAAACTCTATGCAGTGACTACTGGATACTGTTATAGTTTCATTTCATGGAGGAGAAAGCTGAGGCTCAGAGAGGCTAAGAAACTTGACCAGGGCCACACAGCACTGAAGTGTTAGAGTAGGAATTTGATTCTAATCAGGCTAACTTCAGAGCTTGTGCCTTAGCAACTATGTTATTCTGTCCTGATCATATTTTTTTTTTTTTTTTTTTTTTATGAAAGCAGAGGGAAATGGTAGGTTTATTTAGAATGAACATTTGTTGATTACCTGCTGGGTGCTGGGCACTGTTCAACACTTTGATATTATTTGTATTATTTCACAACCTTCAGCACAATCCTGGAGGGTAAGCAGGTGCTATCATCTCCATTTCGTGAATGAAGAAACCGAGGAGCAAGGAGGTCAAGTGACTTACTCAAGAGTACACAGCTGAGAGGTGGTAGATGTCTCTGGCACATCAAATTGAGTCCAGTAACACAAAGTAAAATGTTTTTACTCTCAAATCGACTTTAACTCCCCAGTGTAATTATTCTTGTATTGAATCCCCATTGCTTCACAGCATCTTTTAGCTTCAGTGTCTCCTAGCAGACCCTCCCAGGACAGGCTTCTGGGAAAGTCAGGGAGTGAAGTAGGAGGCATGTTCCTGCCCTCTCCTCTGTCTGGCCCTTCCTGATAGAAGCTCACAGTTAAGACCACCCACCGGGGCTCCCTGTGGTCTTCCTGGAGAGTAATGGTCTGCTCAGAGGTGATAGAGAGCTCTGTGGCCTGCCCAGTTGAAGTACTGAAGAAAGATCCATCACCCCTGAGTGATGGGTGACCCACAGGTACCGTGCATGGAACCTAATGACCAGTCACTCAATTACTGGCTCAGTGACATGTTTATAAGGGTGAACTTTAGAGTGCTATTAGGGAGCAGACAGATGAACTACTGCTGTGCCTGCAGGGCAGAGCTCACCCAGCCCAAATGCCTCCATGGACCCATTACCCAGTAATTAGGGGACTTTTAAGTAGGAAGCAAGGAGTTAAATTATTGCTTAGATTATTGCTTCACTTGTCACAGTGGAAAGTGATGCTTTGGGGAAAGAAGGAAAAAAGGAAGGATGGAAAAATAACACAAAGGGAGAGAAGGAGCAAGAGAGAAAGAGGGAGTTGAAAGAGGGGAGGCTCTGGAAATCGAGGTTTGAGATGAGCGCTCCTTTCGTTTTTCCGATTGGTGGCTATAACAGAAAGGTGCCTAGGCTGACCAACCAGAGATGTGGATGGGTCTGGCATCTGGGCCACCAGCTGTGGTTCCTCAGAGTCACTGTGTCTGCAGCACCTGCTTGGGCAATGGTAGCTCACAGGGAAGATGAAGAGAGTAATACAAGAATAGTTACCGATTATTAATAGTGTACTAGGACTCACCTTTAACTGGAACCTAATCAACAAAACAAACAAGCAAGCAAAATATAACCAGAGACATGGAAATTAAGAACAATCTGACAGTAACTAGAGGGGAGGTGGGAGGGGATAAAGGGAGGAAGGGTGTTCAGGAACAACTATAAAGAACACATGGACAAAACCAAGGGGTGGGGGGTGGAAGCAAGGGAGGGAGGTGAGGATGGCTGGAGTGGGGGGAGAGTGGTGGGGGGTAAATGCAGACAACTGTAATTGAACAATAAAATAATTAAAAAAATAGTGTACTAGGAGCTCTGCTAAGCATCATCTATGCATCAACTCATCTAATACTTTCCTTCATGGACAAGGCGGCTACCACTGTGATCCCCGCCCATCAGATGAGGTCATTGGAGCACGTCTAAGTTACAAAGTGATGGAACCAGGTGACCTACCTAACACCAAGGCCCAGGCTTTGAAATTCCTCGCTGTGCAGCTCTGTGAGGTCCTCATGATCCTGGATGGCAACCAGACCTGCCTCATCTGCAGAGAGAGACTGTACTCGGGACTGACCCTGCTTGCTCTAGACTTGCTTCTGCCTAGCTCAGTTCCACTTCTCACTTCCTCTTTGGAGCAAAATTGGCCACTGCTATTAATTTTTAATGAGTGCATGTGTATGCACATGCACGTGTTAATTACGAAACATAGTAAGCAGAGATCAGGGAGACAGGATTGTATAACTGACCTCCATGCCCCCATCGCTCAGCTTAAAAAAAACTATAAACTACTGACCAACCTTGTTTCTGCATCTTCCACATACTTCCTCTTCCATCCTGCACTCTTTTGAAGCAAACCTCAAGTATTAGATCATTTCACTTCTAAATGCTTCAGTATGTGTCTCTGTAACATAGAGGTTATTTTAAAAAACAATCAAAATGCTTTGATCATATCCCAAATATTAATAATAATTATTTATTATCCAATCTTTCACTTTTCCCAAAATTATTATGTGACTTAAAAAATTGTTTGAATCAGGATACAACTATGGTCTACATATTGCAAATGGTTCATGGGTCTTTTAAGTCTCATTTTACTTGATTTTTTTCCTTGAGACTTGTTGAAAAAACTGGGTTGTTTGTCTTAAAGAATTCTCTGCTGTCTGCATTTCGTTGATGGCATTTTAGTGGTACAGCGAAACATGTTTCTTTGCCCTGGTATTTCCTGTAAATTAGTAGTTAGATCTAGAGTTTTGAACAGATTTAAGTTTAGTTTTTTTGGCAAGAGTGGTTCATATTTCATGGTACTATGTATTTCTGTTAAGGGGTCTGGTTGACTGTCTTCTGATGATAGCAACCACTGATGATCATTTTAATCAATTATAATTTTAATCCCATCATACCTTTTCCATTCATTATCTGAACCACTTTTTAAAGAAAAGCTTCTGCTCATCAACTACTTGTCATATATTGTATAAAAGAAAGACAAGTGAATGCTTGATCCTTTCCCTTTCCCCCCCTAATTTTCAAAATGATGAGTTAGTTCTCTTTGTATTCATTGTAGGACACCCATGAGTCCATTTTTATTTTTACTATCATTTCACATTCATGGATTTTAAAGTATTTGACGGGTTTCAATCCTTTGCAGTTGTTCTCTTGTTGAGGTCCAGATTCTCCTGTGTCAGGCCAGTGGGAGCCTCTTTTAAGTTGATTCCTGGGTCCTTATGACATGACCACATGGTCTTCTGCCATCTGGTTTGGCAATATGTTTCAGGCTCGCCTTGTTTATTTTCTCCTTCAAACCTAGACTCAGTGACTCAGCCCTTGTTTTTTCAAGGCCATTGGACACATGTGTTCTATAAGATGTAAAGATTCTTTGAATGGAAGGGCACAACACAGGGACACTTGGATAGATGAAAAGCAGAACTCTCTGTTACTTATGGCTCCAAATGAGAGAGGATGAGAATCCTGCCATGCAGGGACATGCAGAGGGGGGCACCAGGGACAGGGTCACAGCAAGTGGGAGCTGTAGAAAGGTGGCTTATGGACAGCAAGCCAGGTAGGTTTTGAAGGCTCCTTAGAGAATGACAAATGGGAATAGTTACATGGGCTCCTGGCCTTGGGGGCTGTCACTAGCTGGTTGTTTGGTACCTGGCCTTGGAGAGCGGAACCTTATTAAGGGAGGCAGTTGGTGTAAAGACTTAGCAAACTACCCATGAAGGGAAATGGAGAGTGTTTAGCCACGGTTTCAGGACTGAGTCCCAGCAGTACTTGTGAAATATATTGCAGCGTGTGAATTGGATTCAGGGCAGAGCCTCAACCTCTGGAGAAATTCGAGTTGAAGCTGAGCTAAAACCCAAGCATACATCTTGGACCAAATGTTCAGAATTAGAACAGGGACACCAACTATGCGGCATGCGTGCCATGACCATTCTTCCCTTGATCAGAGCCGACATTGCCAATCACACAGTTTTGTCCTCGCTGAGCCTGGACTTAACACAGAATTTTTCTCAGCTAGCATCCCTGACAAGAAACAAGGTTGGGTTCTATTGTTACTATCTATGTAATCTGAAACCCACCAACCATCCTTCATCAGAAGAGAGAACTCGTTAGGGGATGTGTGGGTATCTGGGTCTCCTGCACTGTGAATGTATGAGTAACCTACGTGATTCCAGACCCCACTCATCCGTGGGCTTGGAGTCTCTCGTCGTGTCAGCATCCCTCAGAGATGGAAAGGGGCCTAGTCAGAAAGGGCTGGGTCCCCGTGCAGGGACTTTCATGGAGCCAGGGAAGGCCAGGTCTACAATGTACACGTAGAAGACCTAATCAAAAGAAATGTTCCTCTCATGGTGGAAACATGCACTAATAGACCAGAGGGGGAGAGCTTTTCAGAAGCCAAGGTTTTCCCCATACGGAGAGGCCAAGACGCATCCACAAAGCATGCTCTGGTGTGGAGTGTGGGCCAGCATCTCAAGGTGGGACAAGGGTTATTTGATCTTTTTGGAAAACACAGCTGCCCAACCTCAACTTCTCCCCACAGCTAGACTACATCTGTGTGTCCTTTCCTGAAGTATTTTATTAATCATTTCATCCATATTTCTTCTTACCTCAGACTTCAAATTTTGATTTCCTCTGGTATTTATGGCAACACCTGTGGTTTCTCAAAGTGCAAAAGGCGTGTTTTAGGATGAAGGTATTTTCATAGAGGCTGGCTAGATATGTGAGATCCACCGACAGACAGTTGACACAAGTGAAACGGAGCCAAAGGGAAACCACACTTTGTGTTCTTGATTTTTCTTGCTTGCAGGGAGAGGGAGACCGCCCATCAATTTCAGTTTGCGTCTCTTCTTTTTTAGTCACCCAGACTCAATCAGTGAATATTTACTGAGCCTCTACCATGGGTCAGACTGTGCACGAGGCACTGGGGACACTATGAGGGAACAAAGCCAGATGGGGGCCTCACACTCCCGGAACTCTCGTCGGAGAGAAAGGGATTAATGATAGTATCGTATAACAATGTAAAAGCTTATAATGTGGGATTTGACACAGGGAGGGAAGACATTCAGAAGTGGATGGTGGGTGAGTCCAGAGAAGAATCTGAAAGAGCTATGAAGTGGCAAGAGTTATGTAGTAGGAAGGGAGCTCCAGGCAGGGGGCACACCCTGTGCAAACGTCAGGCAGTGGGAAGAAAGTGATTAGCAGCTGAAAATAAGAAAGGAAGAGTGGCCAGAGCCCTGATAGGTAAGGAGTTGGAAGGGGTGCCCGAGGACCGTCAAGGCAGGACCTTGTAAGCCAGTCAGATGTAGATTTACTGAGAAACGAATTTCAGGGCCTCTCACTTGCATATCAAGCCAAATAGTACTGAAGTTCGCTTGCTGCCCAAGGAAACTTTTGAAGTCTCCTACAATTTCACGCCTCCTTTATGAAGTAAACTTGATAGAAGTTTTCTCGAATTCATCGATAATCCTAAAAATTTAGGAGGCATTTCCAATAATGAATCTCTGAAGCTGAAAAAAAGAACAACCCAGCCCAGTTCACTCTACCATCCTAGAGTGAAAAAAATTCAGAGTGTCTAAATTCTCTTTGTTTTCTCTGTATAGAAAAAAAAAATTACAGTCTCATTGTTATCTGAAGAGGAGCAGCCACGAAAAGTTAGGAAGAATTATTATAGAGTTGTGTCAGCATGCTAATTAATAAAAACGTTATTTTCCAGGATTTTGTAATTTAGTGTTATCTGTCACTTTAAAAATGTACTTTGTTGTGATTTATTTTCTTTCTCTACATAAATACTCAAGTTTGTGCCTAATTTTGAATCCACAAGTTTGTATTCTCAGCTGACCTGCCCACTGTTATTTTTTGATCATTATTATCAACCCTCCACCCAATTGCCAGGATTCATTTGAGGAGCAATTCTTCACCAGGCCTCTCTACCTCTTAAAATCCTTCTCTAGTGTCAGCAGGCTGAATCAGGATCCCTCTCAGGGCAGTGGGTAGGGGCTCAGTCATTTGGAGGTAGAGGGGTGTGGTGAAGATGGAGGCTGGGGCACAGGGTCCCCTGATCCACCCATCCTTTTTACAGGACCTCCCCCCGGGTTTGGCTTCAGGCCAATCGCAGAGATTCTGGGTGGTGTCCGGGAGAGAACCCTGGGTTGCACATTTCAGTTCGAACGAAGGCTGGCTCTCTCACTCACCATGTGGTCCAGTTTCTGAATGTGCAAATCAGACTAAGAGATTCTGTGAGGGATCCACGTGAAGGGAGTGATTGACAGAAAGACAGCAGCAGACTGCATTAAAGATTAAAGATTTCCTTAAGAGCAAGTGAGATGGAAGTGTCTGTACTGAGGCAAGAAACACACAACAGAAGGCAGTCTGCAAGGTCCTCGTAGGGGCACGCACTCCTACTCCTAGGTCCCCTGTTACTCTTACTAAACAGTAACACCACAGTGGAGAGAGCTTGACTTGTACCTGCAGGCGAGGGGAATGTATTTCTCCATAGTCCAAGAGACTCCCTTGTCTTGCAAGGTGCGAACATCAGAGAGATCCTTGCTGTCCTCCCAAATGCCAAGCACAGTCTCACCTCGGGGCATCTGCTTCTGCTCCTCCCTCTGCCAAGAACAATCTCTGAGACTTCCTCATAGACGGCTTCTTCACCTCCTTAGGCCTTTGCTCAGAAACCCTCAGGATACCCTCCCAGACCACCCCATAAAGAACAGAAGCCTCACTGTGCTCCAGAATCCCTCCCTACCCACAACCCGCTTTATCTTTATCGTTCTCATGATCATCTGACGGCGTAAATGGACTTGCTTATTTCTTTATGCCCGTCTGTACCTACGCACATGAACATGAACAGAAGAGCAGAGGCTTTGTTCTTCTCTCTGCTGGACCCCCAGGGTCTGGAACAGTGCCTGCCACGTAGCAGGGACTGAGTAAGTAGCCATGGGATGAATGAGAAATGGAAGACCGAGAGTCGAGGTACAGATCGATTCTGACCTTCGTGGCAGGACTTTTACTTACTAGGATGTCATGTCATCTTCACAACTTTGAGAAAAAAGTGTTCTTCCCATGTTATAGATGAGGGAACTATGGCACTAAAAGGGGAGGTGATTTGTACCAAATCGGACAACCAGGAGGTAGCTGAACCCGGCTCCTAACTTAAGTTGCCTGAATCTGTATCTTAAGCTCCTTCCTCAATGCTATGTTTTTTCCCCTCTTTTTGGCCACGACGTTCTTATGAAAACCTAATGAAGGTATTTTCACACACATGTATCCCTACCAGACATGTACACAGTCACACACGTGCACACATTTATACACTCACACACACTCATACACACATTCATGCACATAATGATTGCATACAATTCCAGAACTCGCTGATGCCCAGTGTCAGCTCCCTTTTCCTACACCGCGAACGAGAAAGCCTGGTTCTTGCAGACTTGTGATCTGTGCCTTTTCTTCAACTCCTTTGGGTTATTAACTAATTACTGCTTGTGAAGTCCTCGGGAAATACCAAGCGCTTGTTCAATGTTAAATATGGTTATGAGTGAAGCTTTGATTTCAGAGAACAGCTAGGGAGCCCTGAAACAAGCAAATAACAGTTGCGTTGGGAGGCTGGCGGCCGGCGGGCATGCCGCGGTGCGTGATCAAACTCTGCGAGCCTCTCAAGGTGCTCCAGCTTGCTGCTCTCTGCATCTGTCCTCGTGTGGGGCAGGGGGTGGGGACAGTTTGCATGTTTTCAGAGAAAAGGATTTGTTCCTAATTGATTGCTTTCTGAAACCCCCTGCATTTCATCTTTCAGTGTCTGCTTACCTTTCTTTGGCCTCCTCTCCAACCCAACCCCTGTGTTTACAGCAGGTAAGTCTCCCTGGTCTTTGGGGAAATAAAGGCTCCATCTCAATTTCATCCTGCCACCCCTAAATGTTTCTGTCACATGAGAGCTCCCCTTCCTGTCCCCCCATCTCATTGGAAGGATGTCCCCCGCAAGCTGGCTTTACGGGCACGTGAGCTGTGCAGTCTCCCAGGGTCACACGCCCAGCTTTGATTGATTTAACGCTGTGCTGTTACCATCTTGAAATTCTTCATACTTTTCAAAAGAGACTCCCATTTTCTTTTTCTACCGGGCCCCACTAATTACGTATCCAGTCCTGACCACCTCCAACCAAATGTTCACTGTGAATTTCTCTGCCTGTATCTGTGTGTGTTGCTCCAAGGCCTCTGATACCTTGTTCTTTCAGTCTTTCTCACTCTCCTGACACCTTTCAGTCTACAATGTGCTCATCCAAAGGAACTGAGCCACATCCCTTCCATCAATGTAATGACCCTCAGCCGTTTGTTGGCATTTTTTGGGTTGCAAGGGATAGAAACCGAACCCAAAATAGTTGAGGAAGAAGGACATTTACTACATTGCATAAACAAATGCAGGGAGGGGCAGAAGTGCAGCTGGCTTCTGGGGCAACTGGACTCAGAGACATGACTGCAATGGTCCAGGTGGCCACTGTTTCATCTTCATCTCCACTCCCGTCCTTGTCAGTGTCCTGCTCTCAGGTCACTTTTTCTGTGTGATGGGAACTTTTCGGTAGGTCCGAAGCCTGCAGCTTGTGATCAAAGAGGAAAGGGGCCATTGTTGCTGAGTTTGAATAAATCAAAAACGAGGGAGACGAAACAGCCTTTTTCGTTCTTCCTTCTCATACGTGTCTCCCAAGAACTTGGACTCTTCATGGGGGAAACTGGGTACTAAACTGAGATTTAATACCTGTGTATTCTTTGATCTATCTATCCATTCTTCCTCCTCTTCCTCCTTCTCACCAGAGATGATATTTGCTAGGCACGTGCCCCGTGCCAGGCTCTTTACTCAGTGCTTTGTCTCTCCGAGGCTGGCGCCAGCATTGCCTCTATCGTAGCAGTGACAATACTCAGGGTCAGAGAGGTTTAGCGATTTGCCTGCGATCACACTGCTCAGAAGGAACGAAAACGAGATGCCAGCTCAGAGCAGCCTGACATGTTCCCACTTTCTGGCAATGCACAACCCTAGGAGGTAACCCCTTCAGCTGAAAAGATAAAAAAAGATTTTTGAAAAAATGAATGATCTAACTACTAGCAGTCTTATGTTTCCAACATACTATATATGCGCATAAAAATTTAATGTATGTAACACTTATAGCATATATTTATATGTACTATACATAGATACTATATATGCTGCATATATATACATATGTATTTTTAATTAATAGATTGTATTTTTTATCTGCCTTGTCCCTCTCTACATAATTGATCACAGATACATTTTCAAACCATCACAGAGTCTCTTAGTCGTTATTCTTATGGCTGCTTACATTCCCTTTGGTGGGGCAAATTCCATCTGGATTTAGACTGAAATAACCTTGAATGTACAGATTGCTTTGAAGATGATCTCTGTCCTCCTCATCAGAAAGCTGGAAAAGACCTGAACATCCATGAATTCAAGATCCAGCTTGGAGAGAGCAGGAGAAAGGGCCTTGCAAAAGTGGGCATGGCTTGGCGTTTACCCAAGGTTGCATTGCTCCGTTCCCCATGAAAGTGAGGAAAAGCCAGGTGAGGGGCCCATCTGCATCCCCGGAGATAGCACCTCTAGTCTTCATACGTGATGGAAGCTGGAGGATCACTGAATGTTGGCAGGAACTTTACGAGTAATAAGACTGCAAGACTTGGTGGGAAAGACACTCGTCTTGTACGGTGGTAGGCTGGTAAATATTTACCAATGGGTTTTTCAAATATCCAAGCTCTGATTTGTAGTGTCTAGCATGTTCATGCTGCAGACACTTTCACTGCGGTAAATTTCAAGCTACTAATTTGATAGCATTGAACAAGGAGCTGGGAAGAGGTGAACAGTAGCACATCGTAATACGGCATTCCATCATACAGACACAATAAATGTAAATAACCCGAAAAGCATAGACAATAGACAACAATAACACAATAAAATAATTAGAAAGTGATGGCTTTTAAGCCTTATCTTTTCTGAATGTAGTTTATTTGATTGTAAGTTTATATAATTCATTGTTTAATAATCGCCATGTTTAAAATATAGTTTGCAAAATTCCTGAAAATTTAACAATTTAACTTAATTGTGAAATTATCTAACAGACCCCACTTGGGATGTTCCAGCCTCAGAAGCTTCCAAAATGCACCAGCTGCATCCTGCCTCGGGGCCTTTGCACGTGCTATTTCTTCTACCTGGAACACTCTTGCTTAACACCTCATCTGGCTGGGGCCTTGTCATGCCTCAGGTCCCAGCTTAGCTTTCACCTCCTCTAAAAATCTTCTCTGTCCATATTCTTTAATAAAAAGCCTCAATTCCCTTCCTATTGCCCTGTTCTTTGTTCTCATCTCATTATCACACGTTGACACTCACATGCTTAGTTATTTAATCTTCTACTCCGTTGCAGAATTTTAAGTTCTACGTGGTAGGTCCACAACTGTTTTGTATCCCCAAACCTAGTATAGAGGCTGTCACATAGGAGCCGCTTAGACAATACTTTGTGGAAGAAAAATTTTTTTGAATGAAGACCTGTTATGTGAACCAGGATGCAAGTTCAATGCCAACCTTAGCAAGGTAATGACTGGTGGAGAAGGACTGGGGCAGGGGATGGGTGGGAGGGACTAAGAGCTCTAAGGGGGGGGGGGGATGGAAGGACACAGAGGCTGGGGCAGCAAGCAGGGCCCAGCCAGCGCCCGGCAGGGGACACTTAGCTCTGCCTGATCCCAGGCAGTGACTTCAAAGCCCTTCACAGGAAGTGAGTCAAGACGTGTTGGTCCCTGGAGGTGTCGCTAGCCCTTGGGAGGCCTCAGCCAGAGTTTGATGAAGCACCTTCTGTGGCAGGTCTGGTAATTAACTGTGGCCAGGCAGTGTGTTCCTGCACATGTAAATCATCGGCAATACTTTGGGGCTTATCTACTAATGAAAACTCCTTGGCATTTCTGTAAGCATATTATGGTCAATTACAATTAATTCAGTTTGCATCGACTGCCTCTTTCCTTATGCAAAGATTGTGCAAATCGAGTGTGTGAGCCCAGGGCTCTGAGGCCTGTAAAATCCATAATGGTTAGCTTTCAGGGCTGGTGAGGAGAGAATAAAACTGTGGGCTGTTTGAAATTTAAATCAGAGCAAGGCTGGTCAATAGGGGCAGGTTCGCTGCACTCAGATTAGTTGGGCTGGGCATGTGTGGGGACAGGGGGGCACTTTCCTGCTGCCCAAGGTTACAGGGTCACAGACTGTCCGCTCTCCCAAGCCGTTTCTCCTTTGGGCGTCACCTCTGCATTCCTGGCTGCAGCCTCTCGGAGCCCCAGGGGACCTGATTTCCTGTCTGAAGACTCAGAACCGCGTGATTCATGAGGACATGTTCCTGCTGCCTGAACAGAGCTGAGGTTTTTCTCTGTGTTTCTTTCCCACAGCTCCAAGAGCAAAGTTCAGAAGACAGCAGGTGTGAAATCCAGTTTTGCGAGTTCAGTTTCTGGGCCAGCTGATATTGGTTGAATATTAACGATGTGCCAAGGATTGTGCTCAGTGCTTTATGTGTCCTTTCTAAGAATGCATGTGCATGTCACACGAGCCTCGGAGGTAAATGTTCCCATTCCATACTTTTCACAGATGAGGCCTAGAGAGAGATGGTGACCTGTCCCTGTCATACAACTAGGGAAAGTTTGGTTTGAATGCAGGTTTTTAACCACCTTCTCTGTCACTTGGATGGCTGGATCCTATAGAAAATCGCACTTAGGATTTATTGGTTTTGTTATCAAATTCATCTGCATCCAATGCCTGAAGAACAAAGGGTTGTTATGTCTGTGTCTTTTCTCATTTCCTGTAAGGGAAGCTGAGACTCGGGGCTTCCAATGAAAGTCAGGGAGGTTGGTTGGCTGAGTTTTCAGAGAGAGAGAGAGAGAGAGAACACCCTTGTGGAGTTCTACCCATGAGGAGGGCTGGGAACCGCTCTCAGAGGTGCCCCTGTCCCTGAAAGGTGACAGCCAGCTCAGATATCCAGAGAGCCCCAGAGGCTGCCGGGACAGAGCTGAGTTGCAGAGGGATGTGGCTACGGCTCGCACCACAGTTGTGGTGTCTTGTGCAAATCTCCTCGTTCTTACTGCTCAAGGGCATGGCTGCCCAGCTTCCAAATGCCAGTCACTTCATTTCTTTCCTTAAAGGTTTCTCTGGCTATCAGGGACAACTTGGCCCAGCTGTGTGGCAGGCCAGACGTGCCAGGGAATGAATGCTCCTTAGGAGCAGGCTTCAGCAATGAGTGGTGGAGTTTGGTGTATCAGTACCCTAGCTCCCTGCCCCTCAGGTGAGGTGACTGGGGGGGGGGGGATGTGTTTCTCAGATTACACCCGATTGCTCACACAATGACTTGCTTGATAACACACACTTTACTTGCCTTTCCGACTCCTTTCTGTTCTGTCTCCTCCAGCTTTTTCGTTGGTATTTCCTGGGACCACCTCCTACATAACACAACTGCACTTGAATCCTGACCAGAATCTGCTTCTGGTGAAACCAAATGGGGATAGTTCTTAATTTTAGGTATAAGTCTGTTGCAAAAAATGTGTTACAATTTCTAAAATTGCTTATTTTTAATTTTACAAGGAAACTTGAATATATTCTCATTAAAAAAAAATCAAATGTTACAGTTACTAACAAAGTCTTCCCCTGGACTCTCCTTTCCCATCCCTTCCTTACCCAGAAATGTCCAGTCCTTATTTTAGTGGTTTTTCCTTCCAGACACTTTCTATACATTTACACACACACACACTCCACACTCCACGTTGATCTGAAATGTATTTTTTTTTTTTTTTTTTTACTTCACAAGATGTTTTGGAGTTTTTTCCTTGCAAGTACACTTGGTCCCATTCACCTCTTTTAAATGCTGCATAACATTACACTGCAGAATGTATCTTAGTTTAATTAACTCTTCCCCTATTGGTGGACATTTAGGTTATTCCCATTTCTATGATGGCTTCCACTTTGGGGCTTCCTCCTTAGAGTGTGAACTGTCCTCATAAGGGTCAGTTCTCTCCAATTAAAGGTTCTGCTCTGCAATCACTCTCTCGTGAAGCCCAAAATAGCCACAATGCTGGTTATAAGATGAAGATATTATGAAAACCAGAAAAAATTCTGGGGAATTCCAGACAATGCAACGTGACTCCTCCAGGTCCCTAGGGGACGCAAACCAGACTCTGAAGAGGTGAATTGGGACAGGACGCTGGAGAGAGGAGAAGGGGAGAGCAGACAGAGCGGTGGGGGTGACTGAGGAAGAGGAGTCTTTTTTGGTCCCTGACTCTGGAGGTCCCATTTGCTAATTTATCACAAGACCACAGAAAAATTGATCCCTCCTGCTCCTTCCAGATGTTGCCTTCTTGAGTTCTGGCCTTGCCCCCATAGTTCTTACCACATCAAGGAGGTGAATAGCAATAAAAAAATCTTTTGCTTTAATAAGATTGAAATCCTCTCTGTTGGATTTTCCTGTATCACTTCAGTCATGAAATCTGGGAAGCATAAATTATTAGGTTGAACCATATGAAAGTGACATTTTTGCAGGCCAGAATTTTTCAGTTTCATGTGGTTCAACTGAATATTTTTAGGATCAATTCAAATTCATCTTTTGGGTGATGGAGTTGGGGGCGACAGTGTGACTGCAACCTCATGACAGACCCTGAGACAGAGCCACCTCGCTAAGCAAGTTCTTTTAGTTCTCTGTGCCTCAGTTTCCTCATCTCTAGCATAAATATAATAATGCAAGTTCAAGGGGTTTCTGTAGAGAACACTGAAATAATGTATGTCCAAGACTTAAAATCCTGCCTCTCTCATAGTAAAAGCTTGCTCAAGTGTAACTACCATTTCCATCAGCATCATTAAGCAGTAAGATGCCAGTACTAAAAGGTAAAGAGACCTACTATTTACCGAGTGGCTGGTGGCTAACAAGCACTGGATGAACACTTCGCATAAGCTTTATTGAAAAAAACACTCACAATGCTGTGAGGCTATTAATATCCTTCTTTCCAAGTGCTGAAAATGGATCTCAGAATTATTAAGTAATTTACCAAAGATGGAAAATATAGAGAAGTGTGAGAGCTATCATATGAGACATGGTGAATGCATATGTTTAACTGGAATTTCAGAAGATGAGAGGAAAGAAAAAGGAGCAGAAGCAACATTTGAAGAGATTAATAGCTAAACATTTTCCAGATATGATGCAAGACACCATCTGTAATTGACCAAGAAGATGAACCCAGAGAAAAGCCACACTTGGTTCATCACAGTAAAACTGGTGGAAATAAAAACTAAAGATAAAATAATCTTATACACACCCAAAAAAGGCATATTACCTTCAAAGGTGTAAAAATATTTAGAACAGACTAATCAACAGAAATTATGTAAGTCAGAATGCAATGCAACAAGGATTTAAAATATTGAGAAAATAACTGCCAACCTAGAATTCTACACCCAGAAAAATATCCTTTAAGAGTTAAATTGAAGTAAATACATTGTCACATAAATAAAACCTGAGACAATTCGTACTGGTAGACTTGCACTAATGGAAAAATGATAAAGGGTATTCTTCAGGCAGCAGGGAATTAATCATCGATGAAACTTATGAAAGAACCAGAGATGCAGGAGGGGTAAATATGAGGGTACATCTCAATTCATATTGGCTGTACAGGAAATGGTAATGATGTTTTGTTACTACAACATTAAAACAAAAGGAGAGCAGAGATGTTCGTAACACTGAAGTTCCCTCGGAGTCTCCTGCTATCCGGGAAGCGGTAAAACTACGAACTTCTGTAAACCTAACAATTCAAGGATGTGTAATCTCTAGGGTAACTTGTAAAAAGAGAGGGAAGGAATGCATAGCTAAAAATGTAATTGTGAAAAAGTGAAATAATGGAAACCTGGTTGATTAACCCTGAAGAAGGCAAGGAAGGAAAAATAAAAGAACGTGGGACAAGTGTGAAAATTGATGACAAATAGTAAAATGTCGGATTTAAGCCAACATCTATCAGTATTATTATTAAATGTATATGATAAATTCTGCATGTAAAAGTAAATTTATTTTTCATAAAACATATACTGCTTATACAGTATTTACTTTAAATATGAAGGCACAGAAAACTTGAAAGCAAAAAGGTGCAATTACTAACCAAAGGATAGCTGAAATAATTATCCTTACAGGAGACAAGCGTACTTTAAGAAAAGCACTACCAGAGATATAGACAGTTTCTTATGATGAAAGGGTCAATTTACTGAGTATAACAACTTTAAATTTATACTAAACTAATTAACATAGTTTCAAAACATTTCAACTAGATGAATCCACAATCACAATGGGTAACTTGAATGTAATTTTCTTAGAGGTGAGAGAACAAACATAAAAATAAATCAGTAAGGACAAAGAAAATTTGGTTAATATACTTGACCCAATTTACATAAATTAGCCTAATTTACTTAAGTTATGAAACTTAGCTGACTTAATTGAATACTAATTAAAAATGAACAGAACACCTTCTAACATCACACTTGGACTATTAAGTAAAATTGATTACATTTTCAGACAAATCATGTTTCATCAAATTTGAGGCATTTAAACTATTCAGCACATGTCCTCTGACCAGAGTGGAATTGAGCCAGAAATAAGCAACAGAAGGAAAATTTGAAATGCTCAAATATTTAAAAATTAAACAACTGATTTCTAAATAATCTGAATCAAGGAATAAATTATAGTGAAAATTAGATACTACTTTGGAGTGAATGATAATAAAAATAAGACATAAAAACATTTGGAATTTAGCTAAAATTGTTGTAGCAGAAAATTTATAGTCTTTTACCCATATATAAGAAAAGAAGAAAAGCTAGAAATTCATGATTCTAGTCTTTATCTCAATAAGTTAGGGAAAAACAAATTAAACCCAAAGAATATGCAATAGAGAAAATAACAACTATGCAGTAGACAGACTTTTAAAAAGTTGACTCTGTGAAAGACAAATAAAATAGACAAATCTCTCAGACATGAATTAGAGAAGGTATGAATTACAATTCTATAATAAAAAAGAGATACTATTATACAGCATATGATATAGAGAATATAATGATAACTTTATGCTAGTACATTTAAAAAATAGAAGTATTTTAAAAAGTAGAATTCATTTTAAAAAGTAGAATTCATTTTAAAAAGTAAAATGTATTTTAAAATACATTTAAAAATAGAATTACGAAAATTCCAAGAAAAGAATAATTTATCAAATTGACTTAATAAGAAAGGGTCTATCTGAATAGTTACATGTTGCTAAAGATATTGAAACTGTAAATTTATAATCTCCCAATACATACATATGTGCAAAATCTTCAAGTGATGATTAGTTTACCTATAAAATTTTAAAAACATTTATGGGAGAAATAATACCAATATTATAGAAACACTTCCAAAAATAGAAATAGAAGAGTAAGGGTACCGTGAGGTGAGTAACTCTGATAAGAACAGTATACAAAAGGGAAACTTTGGGCCAATTTTTCCATACAGGTAAAAAATTCTAAAAAGAATATGAGCAAATCAAACCAAGTCATGTTGAAAGAGAATAATGCGCCTAGACAAAGTTGTATTTATTCCAGGAATGCAAGGTTGGTTTAATATTTTTTAAAAAAGTCATATTACTTATCATGTTAATGGCATAAAAGAGAAAATATATTTAATCATCTGAAGATGCAGTAAAAGCATCTGAAAAGGTCAACTCCTAATACTTATAAAAATTCTCAGCAATGTAAGATAAAAGGGAATTTGCAACATCTGATAAACAATAATACAAAAGTCCAATAGCAAACATCACATACTACTTAGTGGCAATATGGTGACAGTTTTCACCCTGAGTTTTCGTAATGAGCTGAGGATGGCCACTCTCCTGTTTCCAGTTAAGACTGTATTGGAGGTTCTATCCAATGCAATAAGTCAAATAAAAGAGATAAAAGATATAAAGATTGGGTAGAAAGAAATAAAACTATCATAATTTGTTGATGATGTGAATGCATATGCAGAAAATTCAAAACAATGTACAGATATACTAAAACAAGTGGATTTTGCATAATCACTGAATTAAAAGTCAATGTTAAAAAACATTTATATTTCTATTACTATGAGCAAACAAAATGAAAATAAAAAAATAAAGTGCTGTAGTTTACAATGATATCAAAACAGTCAAATATCTGAAAATGAATAAAAATTGTCCAAGATCTGTGCACAGGAAACTATAAAACAACTTGAGAAGAA
The DNA here is from genome assembly GCA_004027475.1 of Anoura caudifer. NCBI lineage: Eukaryota > Metazoa > Chordata > Mammalia > Chiroptera > Phyllostomidae > Anoura > Anoura caudifer. The sequence continues at coordinate 161,492 of PVKU01002996.1, read as the reverse complement.
TGTAAAAAGACGCAAATAAATTGAAGGGGTATACCATGTGTATACATAGGAAGATTCAATTCTTTTCAAATTACCCATGAGTTTAGTTCAATCCCATTAGAAACACCAGGTTTTGTTTGCACATCTACAGGGTGTATGTGTGTGCGGGTATGCATACAGAAATGACTGATTGTATTATTTATTTGGGAATATAAAAGGCCCAGAATTGCCAAGATAATTTTAGAAAGGAGCAAGGTTGGAAAACTTATACTCTCGATATCAAGATTTATTTTAAAGCTATGGTAACTAAGACAGTGTGGTATTGGCACATGACAAAATGGGTATGGAACAAATTAGATATCCAGAAATAGATCCAAACATCTATGTCCACTTGATTGATGACAGTTGTGACACTGCATTGCAGGGCAGAAAGGATGCCCCTTTAATAGGTCAGACTGGGCCAACTGGATATTTATATGGAAAAAATGGATCTGGAGTCGTATCGCACATACTACACACAAATCAGTTCCAGATGTGCTATAGTTCCACATGTAAAAGGTAAAAACAATGAAACTTTGTAAAGATGAACTTGAAAATGTTTTTATGACTTTAGGGCAAGCCAATATTTCCTAAGGAAGATACAAGAGGACCCATAATAGGAAAGATTGTTAAACTGATCTTTATTAAACTTAAGAACTTGTGTTTCTCAAAATGGACCATCAAGAGTGTGAAAATGCAAGCAACAAGGTGGAAAGTATTTAAAGTACACATATTCCACAGGGACTCCTAGCCAGAGTATAGAAAGCACTCTACAAATCAGTGAGGAAAAAAACAACAACCAGATGACCCAATAGGAAATCAGCATTAAAATGATCAAGTCTCTCACAAGTCGAGGATATCCAAGTAGCCAATAAACATATTAAAAGATGTTTAACCTCACTATGCATTAATGAAATGCAAATTAAAATTGCTGTAAGATAGCTACAGTCTCCCAGCAGAATGGCTAAAATGAGAAAGATAGACAATACCAAGTGCTGACGAAGATGTTGAGTATTTAAAATCCTCAAACTCCTGCTATTTTTAATGAATTTCTCAGTTACAAAGCTGTGTGAGAGAAGGCAGACACAAAGGGACACATACTGAGTATTTTCTTTCATATAAAGTATTAAAACAGGACAAACTAATTGTTGCTGGAAGATATAAAATGGTTGTTGATTACTATAGAAGCTGTATTCTGTTTCTTTATCTGCATAATAATTACATGGGTATATGAAAAGTTATTATAATATGCACATTTGTATATGCTTGTTATTCTGTATCACATGTTTATTTAAAATAAGGTTATCTCTAAGTCAAGAATTTCAGATTGTTGAGAGGAGGGAACTCCTCTGCCTTAAAAGGTTGAGATCTTTGCCTGGTAAATGCAGCCCAGGGAACATTCAACAGTGTGACTGAAAAGGGGGGGCTCTTATCCCCAGACCCTTTGCCAACACTTTTTCCATTATAATAAAACCCATCTGACTCATAAAATTTTGAATGCAACATCCTTGGAAGTTTGACAAGTCCTGATTGCCTGGTTCTCCCAAGGCAACAGCACAGTTTGGGAGTGTGACAGAGAAATGAGGAGGCGAGAGGAGGAGAATTCTGCCTGCCAATCTAGAGCAGTGTTTCTACGACTTGAATGTGCAAGACAATCCCCTTGAGGGTTTGTTCCAACACAGGTGTGCGGGCCCCACTCCCAAAGTTTCTGATTCAGTAGGTGTTACGGACTGAATGTTCGTGTCCCTGCACAATTCGTTTGCTGAAATCCCAACGTGATGACATTTGGAAATGGGACCTTTGGGTGGCAATTAGGTCATGAGAGTGGAACCCTCATGAATGGGCTTAGTGCTCTTAGAATAAGGGACAAGAGAGCTTTCTCTCCCTCCCTGCTGTCTCTCTGCTCCTCACCATGTCAGGGCACAAGGAGAAGATGGCCATTTGTAAACAGGGAAGAGAGCTCTCATCAGACACTAGCTCTGTGGATGCCTTCATCTTGGACTTCCAAGCCTCTAGAACTGTAAGGACTACATTTCTGTTATTTGAGCCAGCCACTCTACAGTATTCTGTTATAGCAGCCAGAACTGACTAAGGTAGTAGATATGGGGTGGCCCCCCCAGTTTTGCATTGTGATGCTGATTCCAACGCTGTTGGTCTAGACACCTCACTTGGAGAACCACTGACTTAGAGAACCACCCTATTGGTGAGAGTTCTATAGGGATATCAAGGCGTTTCTGGTGGTAGAAGCTGGATTATAGTGCACAGATATCCAGCCATGAGGCCAAATTTTATTGTTCACAGGTTCTCCCAAAAGACTCTCCTTGCCCCAGAGCTAGATTTCATGAGTTAATTAAGGGAGCTTTTATAAAGGAATTCAATTATAGTACGTCAATGCCTTGTTCTTGCACACGACTAGTCCAAGTAGGCAGGGCAGCCTTTCTTAAGTGAACTGCCCTCCCCACACATGATCTCATTGGGAAGTTGGCATTTGAATAGTTGAGCTTGTAAACCCAGGACCATCTGAATATGTGACACAGTCTTTGTCTCTGGTGATGACTGACACCTGTAGTAAAATGATTGTGACCTGATTTCTATTTCTGTTAGAAAAACTGACTTTAGACTTGGCATCACACCAGGCTTGGGGACAGGGTGGGGGTGCAGTAGAAACGCCCCCAGGAACAAAGAGGCAGCAGATACAACTGCCTGCTCCCTGTTTACTGTGAAGCACATCATGTGTCTCAAGGAGACCAGCTGAATCTGTTACATTTTCCATCCCTGAGTGACTCTTGCTTTGCACATGTATTTCCAAGGCTGAGAGTTGTCCCAACCACAGGATTTCCCATTCTGCAGCTGGAGAGTTTTGTATTCAAAAGGGTCTGGGACTTTCCAAGTATGAGGTGTCATATCTCTGGTAGCACTCATCTCCCCTCTCTTGAAATTGATTTGCTGCGAGCCATCACTAGCCAAAAAAGACCAGCCATAGTGGCCTCATGTATTTGGCCTTGGCACTGCCATGACCTTGGGCATCCTAGGTCTGTTTATCTTGGGCAGCATGGCCAGCTAAAGAATTAATTGCTTTTGCTGGGTTCCCACCTTCATCCATAGTCACCAACAGGGTCTCCTTTCCCATGGACCTGTGATCTGCTGGCTCTCATGAGTTAAGATCATCCACCTTGGAGGCTGGTAGCGGAGCTCTTGGTGCCCCGCCCCATCCTCAGCCTGTCAGTGCGCTCTCACTGGCTGGCTCCAAACCGCTGGTGCCTGCATCTCTGTGCCTAAGGTCCTTCCCCCCGGAGCCCTGAAAAGGGGCTCTGCCTTTTTTGCACAGCAGACTAGATGTTCCAGGAAAGAAGAGTCCCTGGTCAAGAACTGTCAGGCACTGGCATATACAAGGAGGGACAACAAACCCCAGAATTTATTTATTAAAAATTACCTATTTATTCTTACATGTTTAAATTTCAGTCACCTTCAAAGTACTCTCCATTTGATGCAATACACCTGTCGAGACTTTTTTCCCACTGCTCAAAACAGTGTTTGGACTTACTGATTTAGATGCCTTTTGGTGCTCCTGGTGTTATTTGTTTCGCCTCTTCCACATCAGCAAAACTTTTTTCTTTGAGGATTTTTTTCATCCAGGGAAACAACAATAAAAAGAAGTTGCTTGTGGTGAGATCAGGTGAGTAGGGAGGGTGAGGCATGGAGGTCAAACTGCTGAACACTCAACCCGGTGTGGGCAAGTGTGCTCATAAATCGCCCATCATGAAATGAGCAAACCTCATTCAAAGTCTTCAAAAAAAAAAAAAAATACACTGCAGCTGAACGCAGCCTCTCACAACAATGCCAGCTGGTACACTGATACACATGGGTTCCTAGGACACTCACCTAGCGGGGGAAGACTGTACTACAAGGGGTCCACCCACAAGAAGGTAATTCCAGTTTTTTTTGGCTCCCCCCTCGTAAATGCCCCAGATTATTTGCTCTTAGGGTGAAATAATTTACACTGTTTCCCAGAATTTCCCTATAGTAGCTGACTTAAAAACATATTTATCCGTGTCTTTCAAAGCAATTGTATATTCAACAGCTAAACTCAGTGAGTGCTGACTGCTTTCCAGGCACTGTGTTAGACTCAGGATATGAACAATGAGTGAAACTGACATGGTTCTAGTGGTCTAGTGGGAGAAACAGATACTAAATAATCCCAGATAATTGTAATAATATATAATATTTTGTAATATTATATACAAAATATATACAATTCCAAAATTTCTCCAAGTGCTGTGAAGACCCAAAGTGTAGGATGGTGTCCCGAAGGGCCTGCCTACATAATGCAGTGGTGGGGAAGGCCCCGCTGAGGAGGTGACATCGAACCGAAAGCCTGAAGGGTGAGAAGGTCAGTGTATAGTGATACGGGGAACAGAATGTGCGAAGGCACTGGAGAGGAGAGACCCTAGGAGTGGAAGGAGAGGTGACAGAAGAGGGGAGAGCGGTACCCAATTAACTTGGAAAGGCCGGTAGGGACCAGGGCTCAGTCACGGGCTTGCAGAGTACCCACATGTGTGGGCATGCATGTGCATGTGTGTTTGCACGCAAGTGAGCACCTGCAGTACGTGTGTGTCTGTTGTGTTCACCCCGTGGTATGTTAGCAAAGGGGATGTGTTTGAGCTTTTCTGTGTATTCGTCCTTGGGACTGTGCCTCTTGTATTCATGTTTTCAAATACCGTTTTTTGCATTCATATATTTTTACCATGGTGATGTCTGGGTAGGTGGGTCTGATTATTTATGAGTGTGTTTGTGAAAACACAGGGATGAATGTATCATTGTGCAAGGAAGCTTGAGTGCCAGTGCGGATATCTGCATGTGCATACATTTTGCCTGGTGTTACTGTATATGTGAGCTTGTGAGTGCCTGTGCATGTTTTATGAGTGTGTGCTTGTGTGGGTGTCTGTGTCTCTACATGAAGCTCTGGAAGTAGTCTTGCCTCCAGACCACAGAATCTTGGAATTTTTATAGCCAACATTTGTTAGCAAGATGCAAACTTTCTCTGCAGTTACAGTTATGGCTGGTTTTATTTTATATTTTCCATATTCCTGGCCTTTTAAAATCTGAATTCTAAATCCTTTATGTGAATATGTGTGTAAGTGAGCTTAAATATTTCTCTTGGTTTAAGTCAGCTTCAGTAAGGCCAAAATCATTATCCTGTCTTCATGAAGTTAATATCTTTATTTAGAAATGAGTTTCAGGCCTGGAGTACAGCAGTTCCCGTAGGCAGCTTTTTTTCTCAGTTAATTTCCAAGTTGTAAGGTGATCCAGTGGCTTGAGTGTCGATGAATCCAACACTGTGAGCCCCATGGATATTCTCACAGACTGACGCTGTCAGAGAAATGGAGAGAATCGTTTCCAAGGACAGAGACATGAGCAGCCAGGGTCTGGACTGCCACTTCCTCAGGGACCAGCCAGGGACCAGCCGCGCCCACTTCTCCGAGTCCACATTCCTTCAGCTCCCTGATCCTGGGAACACACCAGGAAAGATTCCAGCCTCGTTGTGGGACCCAGGCTCTGATGTGCCCCTTCTCATGCTGGTGCCGTTTGCTTTCCAACTAGGGTCGTAGAGTGGGACAACACTTTATAAAGATCATCCGCTCTTGTCTGCCCTACAAAGTTTTATCTCATACGTGGTCATTTAGCTTCTCTTTCAACACATCTCAAGGAGATCGATTGTATTGGGGGCCCTATTCAATGGCCTCCCTGTATTGACGCCCTTTTGTATCCCGCCTCCGCGGTTTCCTCCCACTCTGTCCCTGGGCTGGGCCGTGGGACTTGCTTTGGGTAGTAAGGTGTTAGCAAACCTGATGCAAGCAGAAGTGCGAGAGAGCACATGTGAATTTTACTTCTGTATTGTTCTTCTGTGATCACCTTAAGAGTAAGCCCAGAAACCAATACAAAAACAATATTGAGAGAAAACTGTAATTGAAAAATAAAAATAGAAAGCGCAAAAGAAAATAAATGAAAAAGCACTAAAAGTTTCTCAACCCTTGGTAATCAGAAAAATGCAGACTAAGATAACAATGAACTACCATTTCACATTTAACAGATTGGGAAGACTCTCTTTGTTCCATATGTTGTAGCCATGCAAACACTTTGGAAAACAATTTGGAAACTTAAGTAAAATTCATCTATATGATTCTGGAGTCACATGGTAAAACTCTTCTCAGTGGGAATAACAGGACATGAACAAGAATGTTCATTGTAGCAGCTTGTACTAATGAATGGAAAAACTGTGATTTATTTATAAAATGAATGCTGAAAACAATTAAAATGGATGATGCAGGAAAAGAACAGTGAGCCCACACTGGCCTGCTGGAGGGTATGAGACTACATGGAGCAGGGAGAGATGAGTCGCCCCAACCAAAGCCGTCGTAGACTAGCCATTCTTCAGCAAAGCTGCAGGCTGAGGATAGACTCATGGAGGGAGTGCGCCCAGGTAAGACCAACCCAGCCTGGCCCAGAGGAGCAGCACCACCCAGCCAACCCGCAGACTCATGAGAAATGATACATCATGGCTGTTTTAAGCCACTCGGTTCAGAGATGGCTTATTACACAGCAATAGCTAACTGATGCAACCTCCAGTGGCGGGTGCTTCTTTCCCCGGGAGGAAGTCCATTCCTTGTTGTTACACCAAGTCTTTGATGATAACAGTTACAGCCATATGACGATAGCAGCCTCAAGCCTGGAGTCCCCACTTCCTCTCTTACCCACCTCTAACCTATTTGCTACATAGCAGAAAAGGTCCTCTTTCAAGAAATTTAATTACTCATACTTATGAAAAACACTCCATAGTTTTTCATTACACTTAGATTAAAATCCAGACTCCTTTTTTCACCGTTCAGCACCTGTTCACCTCTCAACCTCATCCTGACCCACTCTTGACTTTACTCACTATATTCTTATCTTTACTCACTATACTCTTGTCATATCAGCTCTAAGTTTCTTGATAGTGCTAAGATTTTTCTCACTTAATGGTTCTGTAGAGAAACAGAACCAATAAGACATATATTAGGAACTGAGTCATGCAATTATGGAGGCCAAGAAGCCTCACAATCGACCATCTGCAAGCTGGAGAACCAGGGAAGCCAATGGTGTACTTTAGTTCAAGTCTTGAAGGCCTGAGAACCGGGAGCACCAAGGTCTGAGGGCAGAGGATGGATGTCCCAGTTTAAGCAGAGAACAAAGCCACTGTTTTTGTCTTATCCAGGCTGTGATGGATTGGATGATGACCTTCTTCAAATTCTAATCTCTTATGGAAACACTGTCACAGACACACCCAAGGATTAATGTTTTACCAGCCATCGGGGCATCCTTTAGCTTACTCAAGTTGACACCTACAATTCACCATTTCATTCTCGCCTGCCTGCCTAGGAATGAATGCATGCTGACATTCCTAAACCCTCCGTTCTCTGGGCCAAACATCACTAGCATCTTCCAATATGTCCTCGATTGATATGGATTTAGGGTTTCTTGCTGTTCTGGTTGCCTGCTCTAGTTTCTTGCTGCTTTACTTCTAATGTGATGGCCAGAATTGACCTTACTTCTTCAGCAGGACTACAGAAGGAAAGTTATCTTGTTCTTTCTGGAAGATGCCTCTACACACTCAAGGGATAGTGCTCACCAGGACAGGAAGGGCCGAGCCCATTCACATCTGATGAGTTGGCTGTGTAGGCAGGATGATAAATATTTGTGCCACAGACTATCTGGCTCCCGCAGGTAGAGACAAAGGCCTCCTGGTACAAAAGAGGTTGATGTATACGCAGATTGACAAGGCAGCAGGAAGAGTGACCAAGGATTTGTCAGTAGCTGCACTTGAGCCTGGCCTCAGAGGTCAGCTCTGATCTGGAGATGGGTGAGGGGGACTATTATACCCTCATCAGAAGAGCCAAAGCTCTTCCCAGCTTGCGGCAAACCTTTCCCCTTCAATCTTATTCTAAATTGATTATCTTCAGGTCACAGCTACAGCCAAAATGTCTAGTAATCATGAAATAAAAGCCAAGTGATAGTAATGTATAGTTTTGGAGCATGTTCTCTGAAACAGGCTGTTTCAGAGCATCTAGAAAATTAAGAAGTGAAATCAGTAGACTGGTGAGTGTGCTACGCATCCACAGTCGATGAATGGCCTGCGATTCTTTGATGCTACGCTGGTCTGCGTGTGACTTTAGGTAAAGATGTAGCTCTGTACTTTGTTTATATAAACCCCATAATAGTCATTTTCAAGTTTTTAGTAGCAGATCTCTTTTTTTTTTTTTTTTAATGAAATCTCTCAGCACTGAATTCCCCAGGCCATTCTATCCCAAGCTTTCCCCCAGCCGCAGCTCCTGAACCCAGTCTAGGGAAAATCCCAGCTGTTGCTCATCTTGGACAAAGAAATGGGGGCAAGGGCCAGGAAGCATTGATGCAACTTTGCCATACAAACTGCCCTTGACTGTCAATCGGCATTCTATGGCCATGATCACAGGTTTGCATTTTGGATGTTAAGAATCGAACAAAGATGAGTTCATGGAGAGACAGGAATTGGGGGAGGGAGTGAAGTGACTCCTCTCTTTCCAGCGGTAACCCATCCCATCTCCTTGCATCCTAGTCATGTATTTCTAGCTTCGCCTTTATCAGCTGCTGGATCACCTCAACTTCGTTAATTTCAGTACAGCTTCATCTGTAAGTGGAGACTGTTCTGACAGCCAGCCAATCAGGTTGCTGTGGGTCTTAAATGAGATATATTTGTGATGATCTTAGCCCAGGGCCTGGCATATGGAAAGCGGTTGGTGAGTGCTGGTTATTATCATCTCAAAAGTCATTTTAGCATCCATGATAAATACACATTAATTGTTCAACATCCAGTAAATAGAGTTTAAGAAGTAAAACATCATTGGTTATCTATTTCATGTGTTGCTTTGAGTGTTTCATTTTGGGGAACGTAAAAATTATACAAGACTTTCAATGAGTTTGATGATATTCTTACCTTCCTAACCTTCATTTTTTTTCCTCACAAGGCATTAAGTTCTTCTATCCTGAATTCTCCAACTACGCATGGTTTTGGGGAAGCCAGTCCTAGCATGTGGGGAAAGCTACCTATAAGCTTTCTCACATTTATTGAGCATTTTGTAGTTCTCCCACAAAACTCTCTCACTACTTTATTCATTTGAGCGAGAGAATATTCCTGTGAATAGTCAAACCTTATCATTCCCATTGGAGAAATGATTACACTGAATAAGCTTGGGCCCATATCCTCTGGACACAAAATGAACTCACCATGGGCCAAGCACATTGAGAAAACTAAGAAAATTGAGACAAATTAACACTTTGCCTCAGTTCCCTGTACCTTTCCAGTTAAATTACCTGGCTTCCTTTTGCTGCTGCAAACTTGGCTTTGCCAGTGCAGACCTGACCTGGATCTGTCCACGTTTTTGCAGAGAGGGATGACCTGAATGGATTTGCAGAATCTACAGGCTGTACACTAAAGGCCATCCAGCAAATGCAAATTCAGCGAATGGAAAATGCATTTCAGGTGCAGATCAAAACAGTCCCAGCAAGATAAATAACTCTGGTGACAGAGACATTGGCTGTCCCAATACATGTTGAAAGTCTCTGAATTAAAAGCAGAGTATTTGACGATTTCATGTCTTTCCATCTGAAAATTTAATCTTCCAGGGGGTGGAGAAAGTGATCTGGGTCACAGACTTGCTCAGCCAGATTCTCACCAACAAAAGGGCATCATGTGGCTGAATAGGCAGTGATGGGAACCTGGGCAGAAGTGACAGAGTGAGGAGTTAAAAATGGGGCAGAGTCAGCTGACGGGAAGGTGGATTTCAAACAACTGGCAGAAAAAAGTCATTTCGAATCTTTGGGGTGAGGCTTTAAACAGCAGGGTGCCAATGGCTGGAAAATCTCTCCCAAGTGCAGTCCTGCCCAGGCGAATTTTTCCAGCGATGGAGATCATGAAGATGTAACCCGAGAAACCAGTGTGGTTAGCTAGGGAGCCCTCTGATTAGCTCCAGTGCCAAAGAGGCCCCCAGAAAGATGGAAAGAAGAACTCAGGATTGAGAACAAAATAGAAAAGGTGGCAGGGGTGCATGGAGGATGTGTCATGGAGGAGGAAGCTCACCAGGAGCCGAGGGGTAAACTCTGTCAAGAAAATATAAGTCCTCTTGTAAAATAGTTCTAAAAGTTATCTTTCAAAGAGGCAGTAGATCTATGAAAGGATTGACTGGTTTAATGGTGCTCAGGAGGGAATTGGAAAGAGAGAAATTAAGCCTGAAAAATATGGAAGGGACACTAATGAGGGGACAGGGGCACACACCTCAAAACAGGAGAAGGAACTGGAAGAGAGGATCCCTCTTGTCTTCAGGACCTCACTTCGCCTGGTCTCCTCAGATTCCAAGAGGACTTAGGATGAGAGTCTTGAACATGGCTGATGAACTTTGAGAGACTTCATGGAAAAGGGTAACAGTGGTGGATGGAGTTCTGGAGGGAAACAAGCACCACCCCAAATTTCAGTGGAGGAGTGTGGCTTTCATGAACCTCTAGGTGATGAGTTTGTTGTTGAGCCAAAAAGATTCTAGACTAAATTATTAAAGGAGTTGGTTTGTGACAACATGGAAGAGGAAAGAATGATCAGCTTGTGTTCACCAGGAGTTATATCAGGTGAGTCTCAATATTTCTTTCACACTGTTGCACACTGATAGACCAGGAGGTGAGTTTGGTGCTGGAATCTGGGAGATCAGCTGGACACGCGACAAAATGTCACAAAGAACCTCTTTGGACAAGATGGATACATATAGGTTAGAAGACAAATGCTGATACCAATAGTAATATTTGTAGTTAGTATTTATTGAGTGTTTACTGTATATCAGACACAGTCAGGTCTTATAACTAGTTTGATATTCTTTCGTGTTAGAGTTTTCCAAAGAAACAGAACCAATAGGATATATGTATATAATCAATAGGATATATATATATCACCAGTTACAGGAATTGGCTTATATGGGGTTAGGGAGGCTGAGACATCCGAGAATACTGTCTGCAAAATGAATAGCTAGGAAAGCTGGTGGTATAGTTCAGCCTGAGTCTGAAGGCCTAAGAATCTGGGGGCTGATGGTGTGAGTCCAAGCCTGCATCCAAAAGCCGGAGAGCCAGGAGGGCCAGTGTCTGAGGGCGAGAGAAGATGGATGTCTCAGCTGGAGCAGTGAGAGCAAATTAAGCTGTTCTCCTCCTTTTTTGTTCTATTCAGGCCCTCAGTGGATTGGATGATGTTCATCCACTTGGGTGAATAAGATCTTTACTCATTTACCGATTGAAATGCTAATCTCTTCTAGAAGCACCCTTACAGACACACCCAGAAACAATGTTTAACCAGCTGTCTGGGCATCCCTTAGCCTAGTCAAGTTGATGCACAGCATTAAGTATCACGAGTCACCTGGGAGAGAGGTTTACAGTCGTGAGTCCCAGCAGTGTGTCCTTGACCTTAACCCAGTCAGCACCTTGATTCCTCCATGAAATGCTTTCTCCTGTGAATGGCACATAGCTAGATGGGAGGGAGAACAAACACACTGGATGGAATGGACAGAGAACTTGACAGGCAGGAATAGTGGACTGAACCTGAAAGGATAGAAGATACCAGGAGTAAACATTCAGCTAAAAAACCTTCTTGTTCCAGCGTTGAACAGGAGTGATGTGGTGAAGCAGTTGCTCAAATGAAAAGAGTTGTGATTTCAAAAGGTGCACAGTTAGAGTCAAAAAGGGAGATCCCCTTGGCAAAATCATTATTTACACATCAGGCCATATTAATAGAAATACGGTGTCTGTGATGTGGGAGGTGAAAGTCTTACCCCGAGTACCTCCTTTGTGTTTTAGTGACATTGCAGATAGAAGTGGGGTCACACTTGTTAATATCACTTGTCTGGTTTCTTTAATGGTTTTGCTATCATCCTTAAAATCACATCCAAATTCCTTTCTGTGACATTTCGTAATCTCTTCCCTCCCCACCCTGCACCTCCTACCTCATTTGCTACTACTGTAATCATTCTCTGCTTCCCTCAATCATTGATTCCTACTGCTGATCTTCAAACAGGCTATGCACATTCTCATCTCGGGGTTTGGCATTATCTTCCCTACCTACATACACTTTCCCCAGAAATTTCCTTGGTCACAGTCTGCACTTAATTCAGGTCTCTGCTTAATGTTATCTTCTAAAAAAAAAAAAGTGTGCCTTTCCTGAACACTTTATTGAATGAAGGACTTTGTCATCTGTCCCTTTCCATTCTGTTTCATTTTTCATCAAAACACACAGCGCTACCTGCCATTATTCTACATAGTCACGCATTTATTATTGTCTGGCTCCCTCACTGGAACACATGCTATGGGGAAGGTATGGACAAAACCATTTTGATCATTTCTAACACAGTGCCTACTGTAGTGAAGGTTCATAGTAGGTGTTCAATAAAAAAACTCTTGAATAATAAATGAATAGTGAAATGAATAAGTGAATGAGTGAATAAATGTTCCACATCCTGTAGAACTCATGTAGAACTTTATTTTTTCATGGTCTGAAATGGAAAGGAACCCAAGGAAAGAATATCGAGGAATCTTTCTCCACCATCAAAACCCATATGATTTGCTTTATTTTACCCTGCATGTCTGTATAGAGGAGGAGGCTTTTCCCAAGTAATCCAGAAGGTAAGTTGGTTCCATGTGACATGGACACACTGGAAAGCAAGCCTCAAGGATTGAGAGGAATTCCTACCCATTCAGTAATTCATTTGTCCACCTCTTCCTTTCTTCCTCCCCTATCATTATTTCATTCTTGATTAATGATGATAACTTGGTGGCAGGCTGGACACCCCTCCTCAGGCTCCCATGTGTGCACGTGTAGCTCACAGGCCATCTAACACGTGACATGTGGGACTGCTGCCTTCATGTCCCCTGCCATCACTCCTGCTCCAGACCCCAGCCTTCCCCAATGTGCGACCCTACTGTGAGCTTTATCCTATGGGCAAGAAGAACTACTTTAGATTTTAAGCAGAGTAGTGATTCCAAAAGATTACATTGAAAAGGAAATGGGGTTGAAAGAAGAGGTGGGAAGACATCTTAGTCCCAGCCTCAAATCCTGGTTCTTTCTCTTCACAGATGTGCAGCCTGGGAGAAGTCCTTTAGTCTTCCTGACTCTCGGCTTCCTCATCTTAAAAATGGGCGAGGGGCTGATCATCACTATCTCACACAACTATTACCTGAATTCAGTGACATAGCACACAAGATGGTGAATGTAGTTCCTGGCATAGATGATGTGTCATCAATGATTTCCCAGCCTCTCCCTTGATATTTTACTTAGGGCGAGAGATGAGAATTGGACCTCACCACGGTTCAGATAAGAGCGAGGTGGCTTTATTGCAGATAATATTCTAATAGGACAGGACCAATGATTATTTTCTTGTAGTCTATGATCTTTGCTTTTTTTTTTGGTCAAGGGAGGACTTGTTTGTTCATTTTGCAATTGAAAAGTACCCCAGGAGGGTGCTGCTAGCCCTGGGGGAGGGGCCAAGAGAGCAGCTAAGACACGAGGAGAAGCTGCATCCTCTGAGCCCAGCAATTCCAACGCCGCAAATTCCAGCCCAAGCCCTGTTCTTGGCCTGGCCCCACCTGCCCATCTATAATTAAAGTCGTGTCTACAGTTAGACAGATTATAGGAAAGAGAAGAAGAATGTCAGCAAGTCATAATTTCCAGAATCAAAGCTCCTTTCTCTTCCATCATTTTTCCCTCCCACTTTTGGGTTTGGCAGCTGGTTTCCTAAAAAGTAGGCCATGGTGTCCTTTCCTTCAGTTCATTGCAAGTGGGCGAGAGGGGCCCCCTGGGCTGCCAAGGCCCGGATTCTGGTTTTCGCAGGCAGAGGCAGGGAGCCTTCCTGGAGGCTCACCTCTGGCCAGGGAGGCAAACATTTGTCATGGAAGGCTTTCTATTTTTTTTTTTCTTTCTAAACAAGGGGTTGTAATAAATAGGGAATTATTTGCAAATGTCGGCATAGCCAGCCCAACCTTATTTTTAATTTTGCAGTGCGTGTGTGCTGATGCATTTTTGATGTAGGAAATTGTTACAGATGTCAAGCTGGAAAGAGCTTTCCTTTTGGGGTCTTGGGATTTGAAAGTTGCATTGGAACTGTCAGCCTCAGCCCTTGGGTTGTAGAGTTCATGAAAGGAGAACTTTTCAGAGGCAGCATAGATAAACACTGTTCAGTCTAGTCTGTGGCTCAGTTGTTAGCATTGCCGTCACCCCCCCACCTTATCCATGCCAGGTATGTTTCAAGACCCCCTGTGGATGCCTAAAACCGCAGATAGGACCGAACCATATATATTCAGTGTTTGTTCCTATACACACATACCTAGGGTAAAGTTTAATGTATAAATTAGGCACAGTAAGAGATCAACAATAACTCACAATAAAATAGGATAGTTATACCAATATGCTGTAATGAAAGAAATGTGAATGGCTTTGGGGCCAGTATGAAGTATAATAAAATAAGGGCAACTTGAACGCAGAGGCTGCGATACCTGGACAAAGGGATGGTTCAGTTACCGGGCAGGATGGGGCGGGACAGGGAGAGATTTCATCATGCTACTCAGAACAGTGCACAAGTTAAACCTTATGAATTGCTTATTTCTGGAATTTTCCATTTAATATTTTTGGACTGTGGTTGGCTGTGGGTAACTGAAACCACAGAAAGCAAAACCGCAGATAAGGGGAAATGGCTGTATTTTCATCAAAATATCCATGGACCTGACATGGCATTGTGTGGACACAAAATTATTTCCTTGATAGAGGCTGCTACAGTCAAGGAGAAGCTGCCCACGGGACCCCAAACCGTGGATCAGAGAAGTGGAAAACAGTCAGCCAACACCTCACGGATTGGTTACTTCTTCTTGTCAGGACGCTACGCATGCATGCTCTGTGTTTCTGACATCGTTTGGAAAAAGGTGGAAGCATAAAGCTTATAAAGCAAGTTTTGAGAGAAATTTGGACAATGAGCAAAAGTTTGTTTCCTTTGGTAAATTAGAAGCCTAGCCCAAGAATTGTATGTTGGCTTTTTCTTCCATGTTCACTCTGATCGATCAGTAGGGGATTGTGTAGGACTGTGCGATTTGGAGATGGGAGGGGACAGAAATGGCTCATGTGCTGTGCTTGCCACTCCAACCTGAGAGGGTCCCAAAGTGCTTCCCGATACGCGCGGGGTCCTGGCTCCAACCAGGGATGGCCTTCTTCCTGGTGTCTGCTTGCCATCCTTCTCTTCTTCCTCCTCCTCCTCCTCACCTCCTCCTTTTCTTCCCTCTTTTCCTCCTCCACTTTCTCCTCCTCTTCCTCCTCCTCCATCGTCTCTTGTTCCATCTTTTCCTTTCCTGTCCTGGAAAGTTAACTCACTTTGTCTTAAACACTCACTAAGTCCTTTTACATATTTAATCCTCAAACAACCCTTATAATTACAATCTCATTTTTAGACATCAGGGAGAAGAAACTTAAAGGGACCTGTGAAGGTGACATAGTGTCAGAGCCAGAAAGGAGACCCAAGACTCTCTGAAGCCAAAGCTTTTGCGCACATTCGTGGTGTCTGTGGCCCCAGCAGCTGATCTCTCCCCACCCCGAGGCCGCTCCTCTCCGGTCGCCCAGCAGTGTTTGTTCTCGAGTCATGAGTGACTGAGCTGGTTAATGAGAACTGTGGGAGTGGACGTTTATTATTTGTTTTTCAATTAAAAATGTTTTCTTCTTATGTCTTCTTTGTTTCTATTTAAACAGTCTTGTGAAAGGTACAGTTTGGACCAAATTAGCCCTCTGGTGGAGGTGTCCAAGAAGAATAGTTTGGAATGGCATCTGAGCATCTGACAATTCCCTGGTCAGCACAGCTGGACCATGACGTTAACCAGAGCTGCCTGAGCTCAGATTCCCAAAGTCTCATCCCGAGGGGAGAGCTGGTATTTCAGCTGCTCTGTGTCAGGGTAGATTTGGGCCCGGGAGCAGGCAGGTTCAGGGCTCTGCCAGTTGGGAAGGAGATGGGCGAATTGGCCGAGCTCAGTTCTGTAGAGACTTCATGGCAAGAGTGTTCCTATCACTCCAGAGTCTGTGTTGGCCCATGGCCCTGGCCCCTCCTGCTGGCAGCTTGATTTCCAGCTGTGTCAGGTGGAGTTAAGTGACTGCATGATTTTCTTTCAAGGGTTTGGAGAACACGTTGTGTCCTTCTTCCTTCCAACATTCTGATTTGTGAGGGGCACCAGCCCAGCACCTGAACCATGTGCCATGGTGCAAATGCCTGCATGTTCCCATGGCTACCTTCTTAGTTGGCAACACAGCAAAGATCCTCTCCAGAGGCAAGAGCGAAATGGGAAGGTGCTACGGAACAGGGCGCAGGGAAAATGTTGAGTAACTTATCAAGGCCTGCACATCAGGGCTCGGGTGTTTATTTGCTTGTCTGTGTGCTTGATATTTAGTTTTGATTCTAAACCACAAATCCATAATTCTTTTGCCAATTCTCTAGCTCCAAAAATGTAGACTAGTAGAGAAGAAAGCCATTAGATGCCTGTTTTCTGAATCTCTCTCGGTGTGTCTTAGTCTTAAATGCATATAGGAATTACTTAGGGAGCTTTAAAAATATTGATGTCTAGGTCCCATTTCTAAAGATTCACATTTAATTGTCTAGATTGAAGGTTGTGCATTATGAGATATAAAAGCTCCACAGCTGATTCGGAGGTTCAGCTAAGTTTAAGACTGTTGATCTTGGATGTAAATGGAAAGCTTTGGTACCCTAGTCTGATGTTCTCACCTGTCATCATAACAATAATCGAAATATAAGAGATAACTGTTATTGAGTGCTCATGTGCCAGACACTGTGTGAGGTTGTTTTGCCTTCATCGTCTCGCTGAATTCTCATTAAACAATGTGTATCTGAATCACTCAGGCTTGTTAAAACAGAGGTGTCTGGTCCTCAGCCCCAGAGTTCTGATTCAGTAGGTGTGGTAGGAAGCCTCTAAGATGGTCCTTGTTCCTAGTGTTTGTGTTTTGTGTAATCCCCTCCCCTGTAGCATGAACTGGTCTCATTGCCTTGCTTCTAAGTAGAATGAGGTAAAGGAAATGGGATGCTACTTCTGAAACCAAGTTGTACAAAATGTTGTGGCTTCCATCACTCTGTTGCATCATTTGTCCTGGGGGAAGAAGCTCCCATTGTGTGACACAGCCCCATGATGAGAGCCATCTGGCAAGGATGTCTAGATTTCTCCCACCCAGAGACTGAAAGAATAAATGTTTGACATGCTTAGGCTGCTAAGTTATAGGGTAATGTGTTATGCAGCAATGGAGAAGGAATGCAGTAGGCCTGAGGTGGGGCCTGAGAATGTGCATTTCCAACACAGTCCTCGGTGATGCTGATGATGCCAGTCTGGAGATCACAGTTTGAGGACCACCGCCTTACATCGATACTAAGAAGATGCTATTATTTACTGTTATACAGATGGAGAAACAGTGCTAGATGTTTTAAGTAACTTGCTTAAGGTCACAACAAGAGTATTAATGCTGGGATTCAAAAGCAGGGAATCTGAGCTTCATCCATATCAGAACTACTGTGTTTGGCTACCTGCTTTTCTTAAGTCTATTGCCTTTTGTGTTGAATCGTGTTAATTGAATTGTACCCAATGGTGATGGTTGCCAATGAGCAACTTTGATTTGGGTCTTTATTGAGGATTACAGTTGAAATGGCTCTCCTCTAGGATATAAATGTTCCCCTAAATTAGAATTAATGCTGAAGTAACCCCAAGGACCAGTTTCCCTTTTGATATGGAGGTTCTCAAACTGTAGCATGCATCAGCACCACTTGGAAGGCTTGTTAAAATACAGATGGATGGGACTCATCCTCACAGGTTCTGACCTAGCAGGTCTGGGGTAGAATTGGAGGATTTGCATTTCTAACAAGTTTCCAGTCAATGGACCCAGAGACCACCAGGGACCATACTTAGAGATCCACTGTTTAAATCAAAGAGCCAAGATGCTTAGTGCATGACAGATGTGCTCTTTAGGCTAAATCCTCTGAGTGGTTTGGTGCAGAGAGGAGCAGGCAACTGATGGGCCCTGTGCTCCCCCCATGCATATTTCCACCCCACACGCCTTTCCCGATGGCTGGGACATATGGTTGGAGGAACCATGCTGCTGGGTTCTTCGTGCACGTCCCATGCATTCCAGGGCGAGTTAGGATTCCAGGGTAACGATCGAGGGCAGAATGTGGTCATGGGCAGCCAACAGTGCTGCTTTGAGGGAGGTGTTGCCGTTTGGGTTAGGTCTTGAGAAACCGAAGTGGGAACTCTGACAAGTGACTGCTCGGGCATGCCTATCCACATTATCTGTTGCTACAAACAGAGTGAGGTTGGGCCGCAGCCTGGCCAGGTGGGGGGAATGAATGGATTCAGCTAAGCCAAGATCAGCCAAGCCAAAGTACGGAAAACTGTTTCACATTTTGGATGCCAAGAATGTTTCCCTTGCTGAGGGGACCTGTGTTTTTCTTTCTTTTTTCTCCATCTCTGATCATCCCCTTCACTCAACCTGAAGCTCTGGGACCAATTATAGCCTGGCCAGGATGGAGCCCAGGGTGCTGGCGTGTGGAGGGTGAGCCTTGGGCATATTGGAATGTACAACTGGCTCAAGGCATGGGGTGAGGAGACTCACCTTCCTTTGTACCAGTGTGAACCATGGCTGGCTGATACACTAACCTGAGGACACTAGAGACAGTGTGTCCTGTTGTATCAACACATCCAGGACACCCATCAGGGATACTGAGTTCTAATTGTGAACCATGAAAGTGAGTAACTGACCTTCTGTGCTACTACTGGGTCATATGATTTGAGGGGCAATGTTACATAGAATGTCTTATTTATTTATAATGTTTCATCTTCTTCTTGCCCTCGTCATCTTTCCGTTAGACAAAATATTGTCTCCATCCCATTAACTTGGATCTGTGCTGTGATTTATTTTGCCCAATGATCTGTTTGCTGCATCTGAGTAAAAACTTTTAGCGCCATTGAAAGTTTCCACCATCCCTCTTATTCTATTCCCTCAACCATGAGACCAGCCCCCAGCAACCAGAGAGAGATTACTCCTTCTGTCTGGTCCCATAATGGGCTGATGGGCCATCCCCCACAGCTCAAAGGAATCCAGAGCCACAGCTAACGTGTAATGGGAGTGACAAATAAGTACTGGTTTTGGAAGCTAAGATTTGAAGGTTGGTTGTTACACTGCAGAACCTAGACAAAGCTGTCCAACTCAGAGGCAGAGCCAGATCGTGGTCGGATCTTCCCCCAACTTCTTAAGGATCAGGTGCTTCAAATATAGGGCTGAGCTTACTTTGTTTCATTAATTCAGAAACACTTACTGGAGTGACCACTTTGAAATGTGACCTAAATGTGAAAAGCAAAATTTTAAAGCCTTCCAGGGAAAATATAAAATAACATCTGGGTGATTTAACAGTAGGAAAAGTTTTCATAAATAAAACATGAAACATTGATAAATTAAAATGAAATAAAAGCTTTTATATAACCGAATATACATAAGCAAAAAGGAAAGAAGCCTCAGAAATGGAGGAGGTATTTTATATATAATGGATATATCTATTATATATGTATGAAGGGTTGTATGGATAATAAAATCAGAGTATGTAATAATATAGTGAGTTCCTACAAATCAAAAATGAGAAGACAAGCAATAGAAAAAAGGGCAAGGCTGGAGCCAGAAATTCACAGAAGAAATCACAAAAATGGCCAATATCATAAATAATTAGAGGAATATGAGATAAACCACAATCAGACATTATTTAACAACCACCAGACTTGCAAAATTTAAAAAGTTTGACAATACCAAGTGTTGGTGAAAATGTACTCTGTGGCAGCGCTAAGAATTGCTATGAAACAAACCTTGACCTTGAGGAACCTAGCGTGGAATGTGAGCGATGGCTGCAGTGATGGCGCATGTGCTGGGGACGGGAGGGTCTCGGAAGGGAACGTGATTCACTAAGGCACTGGGAGTCAAGGAGGACCTCACCAAGGAAGCGACACAGAGTGGAAAGGAGAATTCTAGGTACAGGGAGAAAAGGAGAAGGAAAAGATAAGGGAACACGGGGTGGAATTCAAAGAGAAATAAGTCAGACAGAGAAAGACGCAGGCTGCATAGGATATTGCTTCTACGTGGAATCTAAAAAGCTGAACTCATAGGAGCAGAGACTAGAATGGTGGTTGCCAGGAGCTGGGGGTTGGGTGGGGGGAATGGGGAGAAGCTGGTCAAGGAGCACAAAGCTCCAGTTTTAAGATGAATAAGTTCTAGGGATCTAACGCACACCATGGTGGCAATAGTTAACAACACTGTTTTATGTACTTGAAAGTTGCTAGGAGAGATCTTAAATATTTTCTCTGCAAAAGAGAAATGGCCACTGTGGGATGTGATGGGGGTGCTGGCTAGCGCTCTGGCAGTTACCGCTTTGCAACGTGTAAGTGTATCAGACCAACACCTTGCATACCTGAAACCTGCACAGTGTTGCATGCCAATTAGAACTCAATAAATCTGGAAGAAGAAAAGAAAAATGGCCAGCAGAGGATTGAATGTACATTATAAACACAAAATAATTGATTCCACGTTGCGGAGAAATGAGTCAGTAATGTGGACGACAGGCTGGCAAAACTCTTCGGTAATATGGGGCAAAGGACAGAGAGACACACATTATCGGAGAGGCATTTTATGACTGTGGAGGAAATCCTACATTAATGTAACTGCAAGTGCTGAAAAAGAGATCAGAAAGAGTATAAGATAAATGAGAATCGAAAATACAATGGAAGAAAATTTCGAGAGGTGAAGAAATATTAGAAAAAAGTCTAACTGGCAAATACCAGAAAAAAGGAAAAGAGAAACCAAAAAGCTAACAAAAACCTAGATATTTGTTGCTTTAAAATTTTTCCAAGGACTTTTTTCCTAATTTGTGAATTTATTCTCATTTTTCTAATTATGAAATTTGTAAATTTCCTGACACTGGTAATATATCACTACCATTTTTATTATTTATATTGTTTCAGTGTTTCTTTATGCTATTGATCTATACAAAATCTAATATATTGTATGCATGAAATATATGTATACATATATACATACGCACAGATATATGTGTATACCTGTGTGTATAGGTACATGTGTGTACATGAAATCCTGTGTGCATATGTATTTACATACACGTATAAACAGTTCATTTTTTAAATTTAACTTTTAGATGTATGAAGGTCTGTCCAGAAATTATCCAACCATATAATATGAAAAATAGAGTCATTTATTGAAGATGATACAAGATACAAGAAACATTGTGCATAGGACAGTGATGCCTCAGTCCCCTTCAAAGTAGGCACCTTAGGACCTTACACAGTTCTCCCAGTTGCCATTAGCCACCCTGTTGTATTTTCCTGAATCTCACTGATGGTCTGGAATCTCTTCCCTTTCAAAGGTAACTTTAGTTTTGAGAAAAGGCAGAAGTTGAGGGCACCAAATCTGGGCTGTCGGGGGGCTGAGTCACCTGGGTGATTTGACGGTTTGCACAAAAAACTCTGCACTAGACGTGATGTATAGTGAGTGGGCATTGTCATGATGAAGCTGCCAATCACCAGTTGCCCATAGCTGTGGCCTTCCGAATCATCCAAACAGTTTTTACAGAGGAATGTTCAAGCTTAATGCAAAATTTGATGCAGATTCATTGTTCTACTCACTCGATCATTTTGAATGAGACACCACACATGCTTACTCAACGGTGTCTACCGCCCCCACTGACTAGATCAGTGAAGTTGTCATTGTTCACACATGTGCATTCCAGTCCACTCTCCTTGGCTGCTGGGTTACATCAATGTCACCCAAACTGTTCTCATTATGTTAACAATGGCTTGACTCATTCTGGACAGACCTTGTATATAGAAAGACCAACCAATGAAACAACCTAGAAAAAACATAGGCATATGAAATCCTAACTTTTTAGTTTTATTTTCAAGGTTTATTATACTCCTTATATTGTGATAATTTTCAAAATATCACAATATAGGAACTTGCAGTTTTGATTTCTTACCCAACCAAATGATTACTTTGGAGAGGTTCTCCCATGTTTTCTCCTGAAAGTTTTTATATTTTGCATTTCATATTTAGGTCACATTTCTAAGTGGCTGTTTGCTTGGTTCACATTCTAGAAACAAATCTCCGATTTTCCTCTGCTGTGGTCAGAGAATAGGACCATAAGAGACTTTTCCTCTTTGGAACGTTTAGAGGTTTTCATCAAGGCCTAATTATGCAATCATATTTTTGTGAATGTTTTAGAACCCTGGAAAAGAAAGCTGTTTTCCTTTTTGTTGTTGATTTTTTTGTTTTGTTTTTAAAATGCAGTGTCTTTATTGGCACTTAGTATTGTCAGACTTTTAAAATTTGTGTAAATCTGCTGGCTGTAAAATAATGTTTTTTTATATTTAATAGCTTGAGAAATTGATCATTATTCATATGCTTTTTGGCCATGTTTGCATTCTTGTCTATGAATTTTTGATTATAGCCTTTTCCTTTTTTCTATTGGTTTGTATTTTACTTAAAAAATGATTCATATGCATTCATCATGTGTTCTGGATTTGACTTTTTCCTGTAAGATGAGTTAGAAATAACTTCAGCATGTCCACAGCCTTCTTTTTCCTTTTTGCTTATGTTGTCTGTTGTCAAACCAAAGCTTTTTATTTTAACTTAGTGAGTGTGTCAATCTTTTCTTTCATGTTTTATACTTTTAATCTTTTTCTCAAGAAAATTTTCCCTTCCGTCATGTTACAAAAATATTTTCATGTATTTTTCTTTTGAAGATGTTACAATTAGATATTTTTTCATTTAAATATATTTTATTGATTATACTATTACACTTGTCCCATTTTTACTGCCTTAATTCCCTTCTACTCTGTACCCCGCTCCCTCCTGCGTTCTCCCCTTAGTTCATGTCCATGAGCTGTATGTGTAAGATCTTTGCCTTCTCCATTTCCCATACTCTTCTCAACCTCCCCCTGTCTATTTTGTACCTACCATTTATGCTTCTTATTTCCTGTACCTTTTCCCCTGTTCTTCCCCTTCCACCTCCCCACCTGATAACCCTCCATGTGATCTCCATTTCTGTGATTCTGTTCCTGTTCTAATTGTTTGCTTAGTTTGTTTTTGTTTTTTTGGGTTTGATTGTTGATAGTTGTGAGTTTGTTGTCATTTTACTGTTCATATTTTTTATCTTTGTCTTAGGTAAGTACCTTTAACATTTCATACAATAAGAGCTTGGTGATGATGAACTCCTTTAACTTGACCTTATCTGGGAAGCACTTTATCTGCCCTTCCATTCTAAATGACAGCTTTGCTGGATAGAGCAATCTTGGATGTAGGTCCTTGTCTTTCATGACTGTGAATACTTCTTTCCAGCCCCTTCTTGCCTGTAAGTTTTCTTTTGAGAAATCAGCTGACAGTCTGTTGGGAACTCCTTTGTAGGTAACTCTCTCCTTTTCTCTTGCTGCTTTTAAGATTCTCTCTTTCTCTTTAATGTTGGATAACATAATTATGATGTGCCTTGGTGGGTGCTTCCTTGGGTCCAACTTCTTTGGGACTCTCTGAGCATCCTGGACTTCCTAGAAGTCTATTTCCTTTGCCAGATTGTGGAAGTTCTCCTTCATTATTTTTTCAAATAAGTTTTCAATTTCTTGCTCTTCCTCTTCTCCTTCTGGCACCCTTATGATTTAGGTGTGGGACATTTACAATTGTCCTGGAGGTTCCTAAGCCTCTCCTCATTTTTTTGAATTCTTGTTTCTTCATTCCATTCTGGTTGAATATTTATTTCTTCCTTCTGCTCCAAGTCATTGATTTGAGTCCCAGTTTCTTTCCTGTCACTGTTGGTTCTCTGTGCATTTTCCTTTATTTCTCTTTTCATAGCCTTCACTTTTTCCTCTATTTTGCAACCATACTCAACATACTCAACCAACTCAACCAATGCTGTGAGCATCCTGATTACCAGTGTTTTGAACTCTGTATCTGATAGGTTAGCTATTTCTTCATCACTTAGTTGGAATTTTTCCTGGAGTTTTGATCTCTTCTTTCATTTGGGCCATATTTTTTGTCTCAACACAGCTGTTAAATAGTAAGGGGTGGAGCCTTAGATATTTGCCAGGGCAGGGCAACCCAGGTGGCTGTGTTGTGGTGATGTATGGGGGGGGGGCGAAGAGGGAACAGTGACACTTGCTAAGCCCTGGGTCAGCTTTCAGTCACTTCCCCTGCTACCCACAATCAAGTTGGGCACTTCTGATGCTGATTCCTTGGTGGATGGGTTTGTGTATGTTCTGGGACCCTGTGGGTCTCTCCAACAAATTCACCTGTGAGTCTGGGAGTTTCTCCTGCTGCTGCAACCCCCACAGATTTTTTTCAGAGGTTTTGAGGCTTTATTTCCCAGTGCTGCAACCTGGATTCCATGGTCTGGCTTGGTCCCTAGTTGTTCCCCCTGGTTTATCTGCATGCAAATATTTTTTAAAATTTATTTTATTTATTTATTTTTAGAGAGGGGAAGAGAAGGAGAGAGGGAGAGAAACATCACTGTGTGGTTGCCTCTCACGTGCCCTCTACTGGGGGCTGGACCTGGCCTGCAACTCAGGCATGTACCCTGACCGGGAATTGAACTGGTAACCCTTTGGTTCACAGGCTGTTGCTCAATCCACTGAGTCACACCAGTCAGGTGTGGGACCACTTGCTCTGCCAGCTGCCGCCTGCCGCAGTCCTCTAGCTAACACCTTGTCACAAGTCCTCTCTGCCCTGACTACCCATCTCCACCCCTCCTATCAGTCTGGATGAATGTTTCTTCTTTAACCCCTCGGTTGTTGGACTTCCATACAGTTTGATTTTTCTGGCAGTTCTGATTATTTTTTATTTTTAAATTTGTTGTTGTCTTTCTTTTGGTTGTGTGAGGAGGCACAGTGCATCTACCTATGCTTCCATTTTGGCCAGAAGCCCTAGGTTTTAATCTATAAGGAATACTTGTATG
Source organism: Anoura caudifer (assembly GCA_004027475.1). Taxonomy (NCBI): domain Eukaryota; kingdom Metazoa; phylum Chordata; class Mammalia; order Chiroptera; family Phyllostomidae; genus Anoura; species Anoura caudifer. The sequence continues at coordinate 136,359 of PVKU01002996.1, read as the reverse complement.
AAGTGTTGGGTAGCGATTCTATTTATTCATTTTTTGCAATTTAGATGACCAATTGCTACAACATCATTAAATAGATCCTTTCTTATCTAATTATTTAATGCTGCCACGTATTGGTAGACTTTTCTTGGAGCACTTTACTTGGTTCTTCGGGTCAACTTATTTTTACCTGTATCAATGCCACACTGTTTCATTTTCTGCAGCTTTATAATAATTCAGATAAAGGGAAGGGCAAATCACCCATTTTATTCTTCAAAATTGTCTTGGCTACTTTTGGTTCTTTACACATCCATGTGAATTTTAACATCAGTTTATTAATACCATGGAAAGTCCTGCCATGATTTTTTTGAAACATGGGCTTATATATTAATTTAAAGGTAGTTTCTTTTATAATATTGAGTTCTTTTATCCAATGGTGTATCTACCTCTGTATTTAAATTCTTTTTATGTTCTTAAATAAAAATGTATAATTTTATTCATAAGTTTCTTGCCTTTTTGCATTTCCTTTGCTGCATTTACTCTTAGCTATCCTGTAACTTTTGTTGCTCTTAAGAATGAGACTTTTGAGTTTATTATAGTTTCTAATTACTTTTATAAGTGATATTGATTTTAATATACCATTCTGTATCTAGCGATAATGCTAAGTATTCTTAAATAGTTCTAATACTTTTTCTATATTGTTTTATAAATTCAATGTTGTCTTTGTGACTAGCAGACAAGTTATTCTTTCTAATCTCTTCTTGCTTTTGCTTGCCTGTCTTCATTGACTGGGAGCTACTATATACTGCTGAGTAGGTACAATGATCACAGCATTGCTTTGCCTTTGTCCTGACTTTAAAGAGAATGCTGCTAAACTCTCACTATTCCATATGCTGTGTGCTGGACCTTTTATCTAGATATGCTGTATCAGGAAGTTCTCCTTTCCCTCCCCCATCCCTGGCTTTCTAAGTCTGTTTTTTTTTTTAAATGTTATCAAACACTTTTGGGGTATCTTTTGAGATGCTTGTATAATTTTTCTTTCTTATTATGTTGATGAGGTGAATTTCATAATAGAGTTTTCCAATGTTTAATCATGCTGACATTTCTGGCATAACTCCAACTTTGTCACCATTATTTATATATATTTGTTACATGATTACATTCAGCTCACTAATGTTTTCATTAAGGGGCTACTCTGCAACCCATGTCCATCTTTTTGAATTTTAGAAGTTAAACTCTAAGTTAGTGTAGAAGTTAGTCTTTTTCAAATTTGCTCCCTTTCCCCCCAGTCTTCATCTTTTCTTTCATTACCATTGTGTTTAATCATTTGTAACATATTTTAATCATCTCTTTTAAATAACAAGCTCTTACTTCCTAATTCTTCTATTTGTTGTGTCTCATGGCTCCCCATAGTTGTGGTGCTTTTTCCCACGACTATGGGTTTGTGATTTTCGACTCTGAGCTTGTGTTTAGCAATGATGACTTGTTCTGCAGATTCCATCGGGCCTGTGTGGTTGAAGCTTCCTTGCTAAGTCTTCACAGTGATGTCTGGAGATTTTCTGGTTCCTTCAGAGTTTGAACAGCTCTTTGAGGATCTTGGCTTTCTCTCCGTTGCTAATTTCACCCTCTACCTTGTGCAGCCTTGAATTATGTATTCACTGTGGACAGTGAAACCTCTGGGCTCCTGAAGCCTGTTACTGAACCTGAACATCTTCTGGCCCCACTGCACCATCAGATCATATATTTTCCCTCCTTATCTCAGAATCTTGGGATTTATTTTCCTTCTAGGACTTCCATGCATTTAAAAAATTCTATAATTTATTTAGGATTTCTATCAGTTTGTAATGGAAAGGAATGCTTTTTCATTACTTTTAGTCTGTCATTTGTCCAGAAGTTCAAAATCTTTTCATTTTATTTTAAACTTCTGTAATCATGTTGTTTATCTTTGCAATTTTTCCTGATCTCAAATATCTTTGTGCCTGACTGCATTAGTTTCACAAATTCAATGTTCTTTTGGGTCTTCTTATGAATAAGAACAATATTTTTTGCCTTGTCTTTTAGTTATTTAATCTGATTCTTCTGAATGTCCATCATTTTTTTGCATCAAAGTATCTTTTCTTAGAGTCAGGGTCTTTTCACTATTTATAAAAGCTATTAGAGCTTTTGCTTCTCAAAATTTTCATCACTGGCTACCAGCATTAGAAGGCTCCTGATTCTTTCTTAAAATTGAAAATTCCTTGACCTTCCTCTTCTCCAACTTAATCAAAATCTTTGGGACAAGATCTTAGAATCTACCTTTTAAACCATGATTCTATACAATTGAAGAATGGCTATTAAAAAAAATTGATGCCTGTTTAACCTTAGCTCCTAGTGAAACAGATACGATAAAAGTTTTTTCATACACAAGGTCTGTCCAGGAGGAATTCAGCCACATAATATGAAAAATAGAGACATTTATGAAGAAGATACAAGATGTAAGAAACATTGCACATAGGACAATAACACTTCGTCATTTGATGGTTCACCAAAAAACTCTGCACAAGATGTGATGCATGAGCGGGTGCGTTGTTGTAATGAAGCTGTCAGTCACCGGTTGCCCATAGCTGTGACCTTCTGAATCATCCAAATAATTTCTGCAGAGGGATGTTCAACCTAATGCAAATTTGTTGCTCTACTCGCTCAGACATTATGAATGAGACAGCCACACAGTACACATCCTCACTCAACTGTGTCTACTGCCTTCCTTGACTTGTACAGTGACATTGTCATTGTTCATGCACGGGCATTCCAGTCCACTCTCTTTGGCTGCCAGGTAACACTGATGTCGCCCAAACCATTCTCATTATATTAACAATGGCTTAAATTTTCCAACAGACCTCGTATAGCCCCCTAAATTTCTTCAAAATCCTTTAGGCCGAAAGTTAGAAGAGAAATGTCTGGATTTGATCTCAATTTCCATTCTAGACTCTGACACCCAGAAGCTTCAGTTGATTCTAAAAGGAGCTCGAGTGCAGCTGGTGGTGGTACAGGTAGGAATTCTGACTAGCGCAATGTGTCACTCTCTGGCCTTACATCTCAGTAGGTATTCTACATCTGATGGCTGATGAGGCCAGGAGATGTGGGGACCATCAAATGCTGCGGTTAAAGCAAAATATTGCTAACACTTAGTGGTGAGAGGGGCTGCAAATGGGATGTCCCACCGTGTTTTGGCTTGCTTTATCTATTGCCGTCAGTCCTACGAGTGGATTTCTGTTGGGTGTCCTTTTACAGAGGAGGTTGGGGCTGCTATTCTTTGTCTCTTCCCTTCTAGGATGTTTCTGGGTCTGGTGCAGACTTTGCTCCATGTTTATGGTCTCATGAATGTTCCAGTGGAAATCTGAAAAGGCAGAGCCTTTATCAGATGCCTTTATATATATTAATGAGTTTCTGGAATTATTTCCTTGATTCTATACTATGGGTGTGAGAAGAAACTATGAGAATTTTCAGTTTGAAGTTGAGTGATTTTTGCATCCGAGTCTGAAAATTATGAAGGTTACTTTTATTTCCCCATGTTTATGGCTTCTCAAGTCTTAACAAATCTAAAGTATGTAGCTCTTTCAAATCTTATTGAAGGACAACTTAATGTATTCAGCAACCTAAGATTTTTATAAAAAACACTCATTTAATAAATTTGGGCTTATTTTCTAGGGAAAATGGTGAAGATAGTATTGTAGGATGAAATAAATATTATCACAATGTTTCTAAAATAATAAAACAATTTTTATCTTGAAAGAGAGGATATTGGAATTTCAAGGGACTCTGATGAAAATTCTGTCTGCAGAGGGGTCAAAAATAAATATTGCTGCTATTTAATGTCTCAAAGTTTTCTGTATTTTTTCCTTCTTCTTTTCTCATGGCATCAACATTTCTGGGCTTTTCGCTGCTAGTTGTCGAAAAGCCATTTGGCCTTTCAGCTCAAATCACAAACCCCAAACTCTCACTTCCTTTAGGTTGCAACTTGAGCACCTGCAAATGTGGCCAACTTCAAGCCAGAGTGAAAATGTTTTTTTTCTTTCATCCCCTTTGACATCGTCCCAAGTAACACCACCGTAAGAGGGGAAATGTCAGATTGAGGTGAACGCCCGGCTCAGGTCTGCTCTCCCGAGCCACACTCCCTGGTACAAATGAGGAAACTTGGAAAGGAGGGGTGATAACTCAGCCATTTCTAAAAGAGGAAAATGATAACAACGTTGGGAAGGCCAGCCACACAAAACAGCCCCACTGGTGAATGTCAAACCAGTCAATCTGCTTCTGCTTAGGGGGTGTCTTGGGACTGGTTCAAAGGAAGGCCTGCTCGGTACCATGTGTGCCTGGGAATGCAAAAGTGGGTGGAAACTAGAGACTGTTCAGGCCTTGGTGTTTACTTAACGAGAGCACAGCCTCCCAGAGAAACATGGGAAGAGCCAGGGGTCCACAAGAGTCTCCTGGACCTGCATCAGCTGTGGTTCACTAGCTGTGTCTGGGCAGCGCCTCTCCCTGCCCAAGGGCTCTGGTTCACTTGCTGGACCACAGCAGTTCCTTGAGACCACCCAGGTCTCCTCCGGTTGCTCCCCCCTCCTTGCCATTCCCTGCTGTCTGTACGTCCTGATGAGGCTGTTTGCAAGGGCTTGAGACCGGGATGACCATGCCCTTTTTGGAAGAGAATTGGGCTCCATCTGGTAAGGCCCAAGGCCAAAAAGCTTGTTAAGTCCTGGACTAAAGTGCTGGCATGACTGATGCTAAATAGTGTGACTTTGGCTAAACCACTGACTCTTCTCAGGCCCTTACTCTCTTCTCTGATGTGGGTTATCATTAAGGCCAAATGGCATTCATTCATTCAACAAATATTCATTGTGCACTAACCCTGTGCCATAAACTCTTATAGGTGTATCAACAACAGCAGTGAACATCCCTGTTTTCATGAAATTTACCAGTTGGTGGAGGAATCAGACAATAACAAAGTAAAGGCAGTGTTAGTATTTCAGAGGGTGGTAAGTGCTAAGAGGGGGGTGGGTAGAGGTGGGGGCAGCAAAGAATGCTGGGGGAGGGGTAAGCACTTTAGCTGGGAGGCTTAGGGAAGACCCTGCTGGGACAATGACGTTTGAGCAAGGAGGCGGGGGAGTGAGCTGCATGGATATTTAGGGGGAAAGCATTGTAGGTGGAGTGAATACACGTACGCTCTGAAGCAGGGGCGAGCCTGGCATCTATCGGCAAGGAAAAGCAAGGTGGTGTGGCTGAAGTAGATTGAATGTCAAGGAGAGGAGAAGGAGAGGAGGTCATAGAGGTCCTGTCGAGGTGGGTGGGGAGGGGCATCAGAAAATAGGGATCCAAAGGCCTTGCCAGGGGATGATGCCCATGAAACACTTTCTGATGGGTGAAGGGATGTCCAAATGTGTGTGCTATAATACAAACAAAACACAGCACCTGCTGCGGGATTTTGGTTCTGAAGTCACTCTACATGGCAGATGTCAGTGTCTCATTCTCGGTTCTGAAATCCTGGCTCATGTAGAGGCATCGTTCTCAGTGAGATGCCGTGATGCGGGGTGTAACTACTCCATTGCAGGCATGTTGTCAAGTTCTTGATCAACACGTCATATATGCTTTTGCTGTAACGGAGTTGGCGGCTGTTACGGCTGGGCATGGACTTTTTAGGTTGAGTGGCAGGATGATGGGGTGCAATGTCTTGTGATTAAAAAGGTAGGATTAATAACTACAAACTGATTGTTGCAGAATAGTCATGGGGCTGTAAAGTACAGCATAGGGGATATAGTCAATAATATTATAATAACTATGTTTGGTGTCAGATGGGTTCTAGATTTATTGGGGATGATCACTTCGTGAGTTATATAAATGTCTAATCACTATTTTGTCTACCTGAAACTAATATAGTATAGTACATCAACTGTAATTGAAAAATAAAAAGAATTTTTTTTTTTTAAAAAAAGCTAAGGATTGTAGCTTAGCGGCAACAAGGAACGACCTCCCTCCCCTGAAACACACGAGAAGGCCACCTAGCGAGGGAGGCCAGCGTGCTCCCGCAGCACCGCGGGCATGAGGACAGCGCAAACACAGGATCCAGTAACTGCGGGGCTTTTAGAGACACCGCAACACGTTTTCCTAACATAGTAGCGACTGTGCCATTGTCATGGCTGGCTTGTGAAAGTCTGCTACCTGGAGGTTTTAATTCTTCTCAGCATGGGGCTACGATTTGAAATAGTCAGAAGTGTGCTGCAAAAATATGCCCCTCCCCCCAAAACAAAACAAAATGGGAAGCTCTGTTTCAGGACCTAGAGAATCATATGACTGTATCTGCTCTGCAGCTGCCGGCTGGGTCACTTTGGGCCAACGAGGCAGTTTAGACACGTAAGCGGATTAGGTGGGTTTGATCATTGCGTTGTACGACTTTTTTCCTTTGCGCTGTTAGCAAGGCAGTTGGTTTATAAAACACCTTACCTTTCCTGATCCTATTTTTCCTCCTAAACCTCATGTTGGGTAGATAGCATTGAGATTGTTATCTGCGTTTTGTGAGTGAGAAAAATGCCAGAACACGGAGATGTGGTGTGACTTGCCCAAGGCCACAGTGCGGTTTAGTGGTAGCGGAGATGGGGCATGGATCCAAATGATCCGCAGACCCCCTCCTTCCTTTCTGCTCTAAACTGATTTCTAAATGATGACAACACACTAGAGAAAGACAGTTGGGCCAAACCAATATTTGTTGTTATGCAGAAAAACAGCATTCCAATAAGTAGACACTTTCAACTTTAACCAATTATTTGCCCCGCATCTATGTGGAAGACTCACAGCAGCCCAAAAAATATTCTTTTAATACAACTGAACAACCGAGTATGTAGCCAGGTTTCACGATTAGCCATGTACTGGAACTTGTGGGCTCCCCAGTGAGCTGCACTTTGCAGGCCTGGTCAGGCAGGAAGGGGTGGGTTAAGCGTTGTGGTCAATGTGAACCCATTATAGGGGGTTCTTTAATGGTCATGGAGACATGATCTTTTCTGCCTTGTAGCTTAATTCTTCCAGCTAGATCAACCTCTCAGAGACCCATGTCCATCCTTGTTCTATATTAGAAACATCCCACCACTCTCTGCCCAACACGATGCTCTAGGATGATGGAAATACTCTCTATCTGCACCAGCCGGTATGGCAGCCACCAGCCACACGTGGCTCTTGAGTAGTTGACTGTGGCTGGTGTGACTGAGAGACTGACTCTTAAGTCTTATTTCACTTTAACTAACTTTGATTTAAGGAGGCATGCATGGCCAGGGCTATGGTCCTCTGACTCTCATTTTCACAGCTGCTGGTGCCATTGGCAGCTGAGAGTCCTCAACGGAACCCTTCTGTGGAAATTGCTCTCAGATACAGAAGGCCTCTTGGCCTCAGGTCACATCGCTCTGTGGGTCAGCCCAAACTCAATGACTGGTCAGTGCAGGGTATAATGGTTGGGCTCCCTTCCCCCGATTTGGGACAGCTCTGAAGGGCTATCTTGGTTCCAGAACTCTGCAAGAAAGTGGCTGGGGCTTCTGTTGCAACTGTATTGCCATTCAGTGTCTCCCCTGCCCAGTCTTTCTTCCTGCGCCCTCCACACATGTGGATCCCAAGAACACTCCCCGAAAATTTGCCTGCACAGAACTTTTCATCTCAGAGCCAGCTTCCTGGGAGCCTTACCTATGACACATCTCCAGTTCTGCCCATCTCAGAATTATCCTGTTAACAAAACAGAGAGAAGCAAATACACTGTAATTTTTTAATAGCTTGTATTTTATGTCACTCTGGACATGGCAAGTCCTCTGAATGAGGACTTGCTTCTGCAAGCCAAGGGAAGGAAACACTTCATGAACAGCATTGCAGTCTGAAGTGTGTCAGTTTCACTTCCTCCCACCCCTGCTAGGTCCTTCCTTCATTCAGTGAACACTGCTTGTGCATCATCTGTGTTCTAGATCCAAACTGAGCTCTGGGAACACAGAGGTGAAAATTCACTGTGATTTTTGCCCTCAGTAATTCATTGCAGAGTGGCAGCGTGAAATATTCAGGTGTTAGACAATCCAGCACCCAAGATGCCTTGTTTAAGGTACAGTGGGATGTGAAAATACAGAAGAAACAGGGATTTTTTTTAGGGCTGGGCTATTTCAGTGGTACTTGTTTCTATATGACTCGCAAGTTTAAAATGTTAAAAAAAATTTTATTGCTAAAAAATTTAAGAAAAAAAGATAGTATTTCATGGTACATGAAAATTATATCAACTCGAAACTTCCATGTCCATAAATAAATTATTATTGCCACACCACCATACTCATTCATTTAAAAACGATCTATGGCTACTTTTGCACTACAATGGCAGAGTCAAATAGTTGTGACAGACACTGTGTGTGTGTTCCACAAAGCCTAAGATATTGGCTCTGTTCCTTCACAGGAAAAGGTTGTCAGCCCTGGGTTCCTGCAATCAAGGAGGTCTTCCTGTAACGAGCTGCCTTTGATCTGGGTTTTAAAGCACTCAGAGGAGTTTGCCAGGTTGAAAAGGGCCAGCACAAGGTCAGCCTGGCAGGAGAACTAGCATGTGCAAAGGCTTGGAGGCAGGAGGCAGGAAGGGGAGCAATGTGTCTACAGATAATAAGAATCTCAGTGAGTTTGGGACATTGTTTGAAGTGGCTGGACTGAGGTGATCAATGTCAGTAGGAGCCAAATATGAAAGTTTTGGTTTTCATGCTAAGGAATTTGTTCCTTATTCCTTAGAGAATAAGGACACATTCAAGGATTGTAAGCAGAGGTACAGCCTGGTCTATTTTGAGTTTTAAGGAGTTCTTTTTGAGTTTTAAGGAGCTCTACGTGGGTGACATCCTGGAGGTGATGTGACCAACAGAGAGATTACTTCAAAAGTGCGGGACACCAAGGGCTTGACATGAAGTGGCTGTGGTGGGAATTCCAGTTCCATGTAAGCCCAAGTCCCAGGAGTGTGAGGAGTTTACCGGAAGTTTGTTGGGACAGGCTGGTGGGGGTGAAGCCAGGATGTGGGGCAGGAAGAGGCTGAGATGGGTGAGTGAATCAGAGGTGGCGATTCCGAGTGTGGACAGGAAGCTGGACAACTGTGGCTAACGCAGATGAAGAACACGGCTTGGGGACAACTCTGGGGCTTTGTGGTTACATGCTGGGCTTTGTATGTGGTGTGTCATGTGCAAGGACCAAGCAGGTGTGGCTAGAGCAGAGGGGTGATGATGGAAACCTCATGCAACGGGGCATTGGGAAGTGAGGAGCTGGGATGCAGGGGGTGGGGGGAAGGATGGCAATGGACATAGAAACAAATGAGGATAATAGTAGTAATAACAGTGGAAGGTCAAAGGCATTCCTCTGAGTCTGGCAAGATGGAGGAGGGGCCAGTGCCTGTCTCACTTTCATAACGTGGGGCTGGAAGTAGTGAAAACCAAGCTTTGTTTGGTAGAAGCAGAGGCCAACGGGCTGCCCCTGCCTGAGGGGAGAGGAAGGTGGAGGCTGGGGCTGGGTATTTTCCGCATACAGGAACCAAGGCAAATATAGGAAATGAAACCGTGAATGCTATTTGAGCTGCAACAAAAGCATACCACAATGACTTTGGTTGAGTTCCAGTGGTCCTTTCGCCTGGCCAGGAATCATTGAGAGGGTCTCTCTCCACTAAGCATGCACCTGAGAGAGAGCTGAGATTTTGAACGGCGCCTTTGTCCTGAGAGTTCAGGGGACCCCTTTGGCTCCCTGATCAAATTTACAGCCTCATTTTGGGAGACAGACATGGGGAAAGTATTTATCAATTTTCACGACAATTCTGTCAGAATATCCACAAGACCCAATATGGATTTCAAACCACTAAAAGCAGCAGGGGAGACTCTTTTTGGGTCATTCGAGTGATCATGTCTGGGGTTCAGAGCCCAGGATGGAAGGAGACGTGAACAAGAGCCTGTGTGGCGGATGGCATGAGGGTTTATGCTCTCTTTAACCTCCCTACACTGAGACGCAATATATTCTCCTGAGTACTAGTGAATGACGTCGTCTCATTTAATGCTCCCCAGCAACAACTGTCCTCAGTCAGAACGAATGTTGGCCCCATTGTGCAGATGGAGAAACCGTTACCAAGAGGAGGCAAAACTCCTTGAGTAAGCAAGTTGTAAACCAGCTTTGAGTTGGAGGGATTGAGCTTAGGAGATTCTGCCCTTGTTTGTTTCCAGGGAGCTTGGGGGGTTGGGAGAGCATTTTTCAGGTGATATCCCCATTGACCGTGCCCCAGAATACCCTCCATCTGCCCTTCTTTTCTTTAATCCTTACCTGAGGAAATGCTTAATGATTTTAGGAAGAGGAAGGAAGGGAGGGAGGGAAGAAAGTAGGAAGGGTTGTCGGGGGGGGGGAGAGAGAGAGAAACATTGATGTGAGAGAGAAATATCAATCAGTTGGCTCTTGCATGAACCCCAACTCTGAATCAAACCTACAGCCTTAGGTATGTGCACTGTCTGGGGATTGAACCCGCAACCTTTCGGAGCATCGGATGACACTTAGCCAACTGAGCCACCCAGCCAGGGTATCTGCCCTTCTTTTGTCTGTTTTCCTTTTCATCCTTCATGTCTCTCTCCTTCCCAGAGTGGTCTTCCTTGACCTCTCAGACCAAAAGATAACTTAGTACGCACTTTGTTTCTTTCACAGCACTAATTACAATTGTAATTATTATTTTTTGCCACTGCTGCCCCCTTTATTTTGCTTGTCTTATCCGGTAGAATACAAGTTCTGTGTGTAGCTGAGGACTGTCTGCACCGCTCACCCTCACATCCTGACTCCCAGTGAAATGTTTGATGCATTAATATGAGCGAGGAATATTTTGTGGAGTTAAAGCCCACCTCAGCTTTACAGGAGTGGAGCTGATCAGACGACAGACTCCTCAGGAAGGCAGGGCAGACAAGGTCCTTTGGCATGCTAGTTTCCAGGTCAGTGGGGGAAACTGTCACAGCTGAATTTATGAAAATGAACCAGAAAAACTCCCACCTGTCTCATTTTCTGTACATTAGCACGGAGGAGAGTGGCTGGGGTTAGGGGTGGGGGCAGGAGTCAGAGGAAGGAACCTGCTGTCGTGCTGTGTTGAGAACAGAGTGGGGATGGGGGACACAGGGCTACTGGGCTCACCTCTTTGATGGGTGTGGCGGACTTTACAGACCTGGTCTCACCTGCTCCTCCCAGCAATGCTCCGAGGTAAGGGTTCCTACTGGCGTTTCCATTTTACAGGTGAGGAAACAGGCTCAAAGAGGGTGAACCCTATGGTCCAACACCACGCAGGTGAGATGCTAACCCAGGTGTGTGAAGCGCCATGGATTTTCTCTAGTGATTATGACTACAGGCTCTTGAGCTACACTGCCCAGGTTCACATTCCTGCTCCATCACTTACTAGCTGTGAGGCTTTCGAAAAAATGCTTAACTTTCCTGTGCTTTGTTTCTTCATCTAAAAAATTAGGATATTATTAGTGCCTACCTTGTAAGGTTGCATGAAGACCAGACAGGTTAATACTGTTCAGGTAAAGATCCAGAACAGTACTTGGTGCTATTATATATTATTTTGTCATCATCATCATCATTAGCAGTAGCATATCATCATTATCAATTCATTGGGCCTCCTTCCTCTTATGCTGAGGGTGTACAGAGGCTGTGAGTGGCTAGGATGGGGAACCTTCTGGAAAGATCTGAGTGAAGATTACAGCTTAGAGGGCATCATGAAACAGCAAGAAACAGCTCATCTCTGGTTTTTATGACCAGAATTATCTCTCCTGCACCACTTCTTTCAAAGACTAAGAGGTTTCATTTCAGGTTTCCTGAGTTTCTACACAGTAATTGTGAAGAAACTTCTTTTCTTTCCTTTTTTTTCTTTTCTTTCCTTTCATCTTTTACTTCTGGGGGCAAGGGAGAGTAATGAGATGCAGACTCTGTTAGGAAATGACACGTCACAACAGCACTATTTGAGCTGGCACATCAGAAGGAGCCTCGGGATGGCTCCAGGGAAGGGGAAGCCTGGGCTGGAGCTGTGCCTTCCACTCAAACACGTGTCTCACGTTGATCCTTTACCAGAATCCAGGGTCTTTCCTGGGTTAATGGAGAAGAGAGAGGGAACTGGGTGAAACTGGGGACTCCTACACACCCATCTGGAAGGTGTCTTGAAAAAACAATCCTTTATGTCGACTACAGGCACCATAGGCATTCGTGACCAGTGACACGGGATTGATTTTTTTTTTTTTTTTAGTATTCACTTTACATGCACATTTTTACTTGTGGCATAACTAAGAGATTTTGTGATTACCTGGAGCTGAAACACATTCCCTTGATTTTACCCCAAAGAAGAAGATATTGTTAGGAGTCTTGAGAGCCCACACATCCAACTCTGCAAGTTCCCTGTTCTGCGATGTCCAGTTGACTTTATATTGACCCCCACTGGGGCTGGAGCCTCCCACTCGAGAAATGCGGACACATCTGGGTTCCACACATCTGGGTTCCTACGAAGCTGTAAGCACCATGACCAAGAGAGTGGACTCCAGAAGTGGCCAGAGAATGATGATGTGGAAACATAATGATCTCCCAGCCTTCGCAGCTGGCTTTGGACTCTGTGCTTCCCCAAGCTCAGGACATCTCAAACCTCTGTTCTCTGGAGAACCCACGTGGGCAAGTGAGGAGAGAACCGTGGTCTCCCTGCAAGGCCGTTTGACCTCTTCCAGAACCTTGAAAAGCTCAGAACCTGAGTTCTGTGGTAATCCATCAATATAGGGAAGAATTGTGTGGTTGGTCTAGGAAAAAGCAGTAATCCGACATGGAAACACATATCCGCTAGGATTTTGGAGAGATTTGCTTTGGTCAGTGGAAAATGTGTGTGCCCACAGGTGGAACTACTCAGGTGAGTTTTGCAGAGACTAGAATGATGTGTTAAGGGAAGTGGTTCTGAATTTGACAGCCTTGAACCCGGGCCCTGGTCTGTCTATGAAAATGTCCCCTTTATGACTTCCACACTCTCTGCTCACTAGGGCCAAGGGAACTGAAAACTCCTCAGGAAAATAGGAGAAATCCTGGTATCCTACACTGGCATACATGTTAATTTTACGAAGTTCAATAAAGTGGTTAATTTCACAAAAGAAATAGATTTTTTCAAATTTAGTGATCAACCAGCTGAAAACCGCTTTGGAAGAAATCTGTGCTCAGTTAAGAGAAACAACCAGAGATTCTTCTCAGTGCTAATCTTGAGTTTGGGGTCTGAGCTGAAAGATAACTAGCTCTCATTGCCTCTTGTTTTTTATGCCATCAGTGCACCTGTGGTTTAATGGGATTAGGAATCTTTACATTGCTGATCACAGAAAGGAAGGAAATGGACATCTACTGAGTGGCCCATCTAATATGTGCCCATCACTTTCTCATCTAACAAATACTGACAGCTAGCATATATTTTTGTGGGGCCCAGCCCTGCACTATGCACTTTACAGTCAGCCCTACTACGATGCAACATATGATAGGTGCATTCCTAAAGATCAGCACCCTGTGCAAAATCGTGCAATGACAGGATTAGGGACACAACACTCAGAAACATCAGTGACAGATTCAATAAAAAGAACACAATAAAAGTGGTAGCGGAGTTTTTGTCCATTAAATGATTCAGGTACACCTAAACACTGCCATAAATATGAGACTTTACCTTTAAAGAGATCTGGGAATGGCTGTGACAATGCACTTCAGGTTGCTGCTTGTGAATGATTATAAAAGAGGAAATCAGTTGGAAAGTTGTGATATGAGATGTGAGTGGGTGTGGCCAAAGCATACCCAATGAGCTGAGGGAGCAGGCAGGTGTTTGAGGTGGGGGAGTGTGTGTGTGTGTGTGTGTGTGTGTGTGTGTGCGTGTTTTGTGTTCCCGCACAGCTCAGTTAGTGGAGTGCAGTTTTCTCTATTCACCTAAGTGATTCTTGTGGATGAAATTGAACATCAGTAAAAACAGACTTCATGTTATCCTCAAATTGTCTAATATATCCTGGCAATCACATTGGGACAAATTCCATCTTCAAAGAAAACATTAGAGCAGTCCTGACCACACTGGGATCATCTCATTTAAAGTTCATAACCACACAACTGGCCAACTTCTTTAATATGTTTTTTTGTAGATAGACCTTGAGTCACAGTTACTTATATGTAAGTGTTCCTGGTTCATGGACAGTAAGTGGTAAAATTTGCATCTTGTATCATTTTCGAACAGTTCATGGCATGGTATTCTCACTGGTCCATGTGAGGACAATGATGATTTAATCAACCCCTTTATCTTCAGTTCCTATTCTATAGGCAGCATTTCTAATGTGTTTGTGATGTAACCATTACAATAGCCTTGAACATTTTTCAGATTTTTCTGATACAGGGACTCCTGTCTGAAAGAGGGTAAGTTGAAGGTCGTGGTTGTATTAGGTGATTATATAACTTTCTTAGGGTGGCCACAATGAATTAATCATAAAACTGGTGGCTTAAAACAACAAATTTATTCTTTTTTAAAAGATTTTATTTATTTATCTTTAGGGGGGGAAAGGAAGGAGAGAGGGAGACAAACATCAATGTATGGTTGCCTTTCGTGCATCCCCTGCTGGGAACTGGCCTGCAACCCAGTTATGTGCCCTGACTGGGAATCGAACGATGATCCTGTGGTTCGCAGGCCCGCACTCAATCCACTGAGCCACACCAGCCAGGGCTAAATTTATTCTCTCGCAGTCCTGGCAGCCAGAAGTCAGAAAAGTCAATGTGTCAGCAGGGCCATGCTCTAGAGAACCTTTCCTTGCCTCTTCCAGCTTCTGGTGGGCCCAGGCATTCCTTGGCTTGTGGCAGCATCATCCCAATCTCTGCCTCTGTCTTCACATGACTTTTCCCCCTGGGTCTCTGTGTGTCAAATCTCCATCCCCTTTCTCTGATAAGGACACAAGTCATTGGATTTAGGGCATATCCTAAACCCCAAATAACTTCTTCTCAAGATACTGCATTATATCTGCAAAGACCCTATTTCCAAATTAGGTCAATTCACTGTTATGGGGGTTGGGAGGAAGATTAGGACTTGAATGTATTTGGCAGGCGGCAGGGGATACCATTTAATCCAGTACAGTGGTACAACAGGAATTATACTCTGATCCCTTGAAAAGAAGCACAGTGTTCTTTCTGCTAGTCCAAGGAGTTACCAAATTTTTAAAGTGCCAGAAAGTACACTCTATCCCCAAAGATACAGGAAGATTTTAAAACACAAACTGGTAGGTTCTATCTTTGACAGAACCTAGTTTTGCCTTCTTCGGCCAAATTCCCTTTAAATACTCCTCCCATGGGGGTTATCTATAGGGAGGATCAGTATCCTTAGATGTATCTATAGAAAGCACTATTATCCGTAGGGAAAATAGAGAGGGCCATTCTCCTGTGGGACATCTGTAAAGAGGACCATTATCACTGGGGAATAACTACAGAGAGGGCCATTATCCTTGGGGATTATCTAGCAAGAAGACCCTTACAGTATCTGAGAGAGAGGCCTTATGGGAAGGGGACCAACAGACTCTGAAGCAGTCTGGATGCTAGGAAGAACTATGTGCTGTAGGTGGGCACACCTGATACCTGTACATGTGTACAGAGGATGGAATCCAAGAGTTTCTGAGGAGAACCTTCTCTTAGACTCATGGAAAAAACTCTTAGAGCCTCAAACAGGCCACCAAAGTAGGTAGGTTAGTGGTTCTCAAATTTGAATGTATGGAAGAAACACCTGGAAGGCTTGTTAAAACACAACTTTCTGGACTCCACCCCCAGAGTTCCTCTTGTGATAGGTCTGGGCTAGGGCTTGAGGTTTCACATTTTTGACAACCTTCCAGGTAATGTTGCTGCTGCTGGTTGGGTTGGGGGGGCATTGATTAGACACAGGGCCAGGTAGGTCAGTCTTTGCACGTACTGTGGTCAAAGACAGTACAAAGGAAAACAGTG
This sequence comes from Anoura caudifer, assembly GCA_004027475.1. Classification (NCBI taxonomy): domain Eukaryota; kingdom Metazoa; phylum Chordata; class Mammalia; order Chiroptera; family Phyllostomidae; genus Anoura; species Anoura caudifer. Next base: position 120,390 of record PVKU01002996.1, on the reverse strand, counting down.
GAAAGTATTTAAAAGGAATTCTCATGTGGATTCCTGTTTCTCAAGGAACATTAAAAAGATGGAATACCTAGCCCCAAGCAAGTTCTCAAAATCCTTTACGTAGGCTCCCAATTCTCTGAACCTATAGCAGACCTTGGACTTTTCATTCAAGTCCTGCCATCCCCCACAAAGAGCTCCGACCTGCCCTCTTTTTCTGCCTTTTCTTCTCTTTGTCCTTTTCCTCTGACTCAGATTTCCAAAATCCTGGGATCTAGGCTGTTACAGAAAAAATTCTTCTAGAAGGGTGGTGGAGGGTAAGGCCGGTAAGGCAGATAACACTCATGGCTGGTCAATCTTGCCTCTCTGAGACCTATTAATATTTTCATCCAGACTCTACAGGGACACTTCCCTGATCCAAAGTGACCTGCAACCACTCAAGAGGATGTTTCTTTTTAAAATAATTTAACTTCTTATGGTAAAAAGCAAGGGCAGAAGTGTCCCGAGTAGCTCCATTAACCTATAATTTTTCCTACAATGGCACTGAAATTGGAAGTGTTATTACTTCTAAAAGTCCACTTGAGACAAACTCGGTGATTATATTATCCAGCCTTATATTTGGTTTTAACTGGAAAGAGATATATGAATATAATATTATGTTATAAGATTATAAATGTATTTTAAAGAATTTTAAACATACCTTTTATTTTTTAAATTTTTAAAAAAGACATTATTTATTTATTTTAGAAAGGGGATGGGAGGGAGAAAGAGAGGGAGAGAAACATTGATGTGTGGTTGCCTCTTGCATGCCCCTACGGGGGACCTGGCCCTCAATCCAGGCATATGCCCTGACTAGGAATTGAACAGGTGACCCTTTGGTTCACAGGCCGACACTCAATCCACTGAGCCCCACCAGCCAGGGCTAAACACCTTTTAATTTGGTACTGGGGTTAAGAGGCAAGAATGGTAGCAGCAGAGTCTGGGATTAGAAGACTTAATAAAGTGGCATTAAGTCAAGTGGTGGTATCAGAGAAGGCAGCACCTGCTTGGGAGGGTAAACCTCTGAGTACTGACCCAGCATGGCCTCTACCTTCCCCTCTTCCACATCTGGACCCACCAACCATGGGCTGCTCCCTGATCACGGCTGTAAGTATTCAGCAAGATTGTAAGAGGAATAGGCACAAGATTCACTTATTGAGGGTCACAGCCTGGCCCAGCTCATAGCCTACATACAAGGATGGCTGGGTCACTTCTGCCGTCACCATGTCTGCCGACTGAAGCCAGGCCAGGTCCCACTCATGGATGAGCTTGTTTCCCCTGGAAGTCTGTTGTCTGGATGACCTATATTCTATGGAATATACACATAGAGTATGTGTGTTCTATATATAATACACATACACTATACCTGCATTTGCCAGAATACATGTATGTATTCATATACAAGTAGGAAGCAGGTGCATTGTAATCTGCTTTAGTGTATGTGTGTGTCTACTTGCTAACGCAAACTAAAACACACGCAGCTTCCTATGCACCCATGTCTCCCCACCCAAGGTCTTTCTATGGCCATACACAGGGCAGACAGAGGTACCTGGGATTCCCTCCAAGAGCTCTATTGCCAATGATGGACAAGAGTTGGTAGAAAAATACTCTGGCTTCGCCACTCATTGGAATAACTCTAAGGCATGTTCAACCTGCTTTTTCCATGGGTCCCAATGAGACTGAGTCCCGGTGCCCACAGTGGTAACTGGCTTATTATCACACCCTTTCTTACTGGCTTTCTTCCTTCCTTCCTCCCTCACTGTGTTGCTTGGATTCCCGGGATTCTGCAGGGTCTGCTCTTGGAGGAAGTTAAATTAAGACAATACACTGCAGATAGTCCCCTCACATGTCTTCCAAACTTCACAAAAATCCACCCAGGTATTTTTTCCACTTTATTTATTTATTTATTTATTTATTTATTTATTTATTTATTTATTTTTAAGTTGTTATTTTTCAGTTACAGTTGTCCCCCCTGCCCCTCACCCCCATTGCTCTCCCTTGCACTGTCCAACCCTGGCTCCCGAAGACATTCCCCACACCATTGTCCTTGCTCATGGGTCCTTTGTACATGTTCCTTGACTTTGCATTTTTTTAATCATGCAATTCAGACAGGTACTTCTTTTTATTTATCTAGCTATATCCTTCATATATGCATAAATGTACACTGTTATTAAGTGCTCTTGCAATAAATTAATTTAAACATAATTTGTATGCTCATTTCTTATTTGTCCATATGTTTTTTTCTGTAAAATAAAAGACATATTTTTCATTTTCACCAATAACTTTATTGATTTGGATATTTTGAGCATGTTGGCTATCTCCCACGTGGTATAATGTTGATCGTTCTCAATTAATGTCTCAATTTGATCGCTATTAATTTCAACTGGTCTCCCTGACCATGGAGCATCATCCAGGGAGAAATCTTCAGCGTGAAACCTCACAAACCATTTTTGGTATGTTGATCAGTCACAGCACCTTCTCCATACACTGCACACATTTTTTTGCCTTTCAGTTGTGTTTTTACCTTTCTTGAAATAATAAAGCATAATATGCCAAAAATGTTGCTTATTTTCTTCCATCTTCAACATAAAGTGGCTGCACAAAAATTTACCAATTTTGATGTTTTCTTTTTAAATGTACACTGATGTGACAGCTGTCACAATATAATCTAAAAATTGTTTCAAATGAAGCTAAGACAACTAAGCGCTACTAGAGCCACCTTATCGAAAAACCAAACAACCTTTGTGGCCAACCCAATATTTACAACTTTTAGAAGAATTCGAGTCTGATACATTTTTAGTCACTTTGTGTGAAATCCACTTTTTTTTTCCTTTAACATTTTTATCTGGCTCAAGACTTCCTGTCCCATATGGTAAGTTCATGCACAAAGTCCCACTGGGGGAAAGTGATTTTTTAATTTGACTTGTTTTCCTAAAAATGTATTGTCAGAACATTTCTTTGGAGTATGTGTAATTCCTCTAGGGGTGGTTAAATGTTGGGGGTGAGCTTTTTAGAGAAATTCTACTTGTGGCTCATCCTGGTCAGGGATATTCTCTTAACTGGTTTCGAGTATATAGTTAATGTTAACCAAATGCTAATTACTAATAACCTAATAGAAAATGGATTTAGGGCAAACAAATGCAGTGCATAATGACATCCTAGATTATTCAAATAACATTCATCACGTTTATTTTGGTCCTCTCAAAACCAAGCCAATATTTCAAGTTGGATCTGTAGGGAGATGGAGGTTAGATTTGGGTCTGCTCTTTCTGGAATGTTTCATCCCGTAGATGCTTGTGGTTCCTGGGCTGAGACAGAGGCTGCTGTGCACAATGGAGATGCAAAGGATGTGGTAAAAAAGTTGCTCCATAAGGATGGGGTGCTTTCCTCCCCAGAGAGAATACTCACTATGGATTTAGTGCACCATTCAGGAAATTGTGTCATTCTAAGAGAAGATAAAGGTTTTATTTAATTAATAGGACGGATGAAGCTACAGGCTCCCTCGTTTATAACCTGGATCAGGGCCAAGACTAGGGTCAATAAGAAAGCAGATGTGGCTTTCACACTTTCTTCCCCTTAGTAACTTTTCATTCCTCCCTGATTTCCATCCTTCATAGAGCATGGTTAGATCTGGTTACCACGCCCCATACCCACTCTCTCTCCCAGCTCTTCTTCTTGGTTCTGGACCTGCCCTATGTTATAGCCATTGTTTCTAAGAAAATGTGGTCTATACAGACAAAGAAATATAATTCAGACTTAAAAAGAAGGAAATCCTGTCATATGTGACAACACAGATGGACCTGGGGGACATGAGAGTAGTGAAATAAGCCAGTCACAGAAGGACAACTATTGCATGCTTCCACTTACACGAGATAAAAATAGTCAAGCACATAGAAGCAGAAAGCAGAGTGGTATTTGCCTGAGCTAGGGCGGAGGGAGGAAAAATGAAGAGTTTCCACCCTCCAGGAATTCTTCCAGTTGTGCCGGTTGAATACGTGTTAGAGATGTGTCCAACACTGCGCCTATACTTGCTAACACTACACTGTACGCTTGAAGATTGTTATGAGGGTAGATGTCATGTTAAATGCTCTTACCACAGTAACGAAATAAAAAAGACAAATCGCAGCAAGTTCTCTGAGCTTCAATTCACTTCTCTGGAAATAGGGACCATGCCAACTTAGTGTCGTTGTGAGGACTAAATGTGTGATAATGTTTATCAGATGTCTGGCACGTCACTGGTAGAACATGAATATCAGTGTTTTGTTCATCGGCGTGGTGTGCATGGCCTGGTGCTGGACCTGGGCTCTGAAGCTCGGCGGCTGCTGAGTCTGAACTCCGTCTTTCCCACTTGCTGGTTGTGTGATTTTCGAAGGACATTATTTAATCTTTTTGGTCCTCAGTTTCCCATTCAGGTAAGTGGGGGCAATAATATTATCTAATATTTGGGGTTGTCATGAGTGTTCAGTGAGGCAATGCCTATAAAGTTCTCAATAGATGTTACATCATCATCATCATCATCATCATTATTAGTTTTCTAAGGAAATAAATTATGCCTCTTCTTTATCTCCTAACTCTGTTCTATTGTACTATGATTCTTCCTTTCCAGGTGGGAAAAATGGGTCCTCATTCCTAAACTTACTAAAGAAAATGCTGATGTCTCAAAATAGCTATTGAGCTGTAATTTTCGAAACACATAGTAAAACCAAGCTATACATGAAAGGCTCTTAAAGTAGGTCATAGCTATGGGGCTGCTTAGAGAGGGTGCCGCTGGGGTGATTTATGTCTGGGGGGATTATTAATTAAACAAAAGAGGGCCTGTGTTTTTGAAAAATGCTTCTGCCACTAAGGAACCACACATGAAGAGACATAAAGGAATAGCTGTGATTAAAGAGTGTATCTCTATCTATATTTATATTCAAAAGATTATGCATTAAACAGATTTTTTCCCCTGTATTTAGTGCTTTGGGTGTTTTCACAGATCTCTGTTTTGAATTGGGATGATTTTGGCAAACTTGCTGCAAAGGAGAGGATTTGCGCACTTGAAATAGCTGCGTTAATAGAGCCATCAGCCCTTGTGTCTGAAGAGGAGCCATGGGGGACACCGATTTGTGCGTGTCATATGTGTCTGCCAGTTCTGGACGCTTTAAGCAGCTGACCTTTGGATGCCTGTCCACACAGGGCTTCTTTGGGGGGATGTGCTAAGGGCAGGGATTTAGAAGTATTTCCTTTAGCACATGAAGTTTTTCTTGCAGGAATGTCGAAGTTTGAATAATCATTTTCAAACCCTCCCCTTACCCACCTGCTCTATTTTTCCTGCGGCAGCAACTTCTTTGTCATTGTGTTCTCAAGTTTTCTTTTTCCTCTGACTTCATTACCTTCCAACATTTTCTTTCTTAATCTTGTCCTCTAGTCAAGATGAAAATATCTTTGTTGATTTTTTTCTCACTATAAAAATAAGGCATATATGTAGAGGTCCCCTATATTTTGGAGATTAACCCTTTATCAGATATATAGTTTGTAAATATTTTTTCCAATTCCATTGATTGCCTTTTTCATTCTGTCGATTGTTTCCTTTGTTGTGCTGTTTCAGTTTGATGGCGTTCCACTTGTTTTTTTGTTGTTGTTGTTATTGTTGCTTGTGCTAAGGGCTGGAATAGATGTTTCTCCAAAGAAGACATACAAATGGCCAACAGGTACATACAAATTTTCAGTGCTACTAATCATCAGGGAAATGCAAACCTAAACCACAGTAAGATAATACCTCACGCACAATAGCAGGATGGCTATTATGAAAAAGACGAAAGACAAACGTTGGTGAGGATGCATGGAAACTGAAACATTTGCACACTGTTAGTGGGGTTGCAAAATGGTGCAGCTGCTGTGGAAAACACTGTGGAGGTTCCTCAATATTAAAAGTAAAGCTACCATAGGATCCAGCAATCCCACTTGCGGGTATTTATTGCAAAGAATTAAAATCAGGGTCTCAGAGAGATATTGGCACTCACATGTTCATGGCAGCGCTCTTCACAATGACCAGGATGAGGAGACAACTTAATGTTCATCAACAGATGAATGGACTGAGAAAATGTGAGGGACATATAGAACGAAATACTATTCAGTCTTAAAAAATAAAATTCTGTAAATGTGGTCACATGGATAAACCGCAAGAATATGACGCTAAGTGAAATAAGCTATAGATGGACAAATGCTGCATGATTCTACTTCCATGAAGCATCTAAAATAGTCAAGTTCATAAAATCAAAGAGTGGGTAGGTGGTTGCTGGGGGCTGGAGAGAAGAAGAAAAGGGGAGGTAGCAATCCACAGACATGGAGTTTCAGCGATGCAAGATGAGCAGGCTCTAGAGATCTACCGCACAACATTGCACCTGTAGTCAACAGCAATGTACACCCTGCTGATGGGAGATCTCATGTCCAGTATTCTTACCACAATGAAATTAAAAAATCTTTAAAGCTGAACAAAGTAAGGCATAACTGTGAAAATTTAAATGATACAGATAGGTAAAAAATTACATCTAATAGCAATAAGTATGATTAATATTTTGGGACACAACTTTCTAGATTTTTCCTGTGCATGTGCACACACGCAGTCATACATACAGAGTTTTGTAACCTGCCTCTATCACTTCATGCTACAGTATTATTGCATCTCCATGTCAACACATGTAGCTCTATTGCATTTGTTTTAAAACATGCACAATATTTTTTTTAGTGTAATAATTTACTTGCCAGCCATATGGGTAAACCTCCGAGTCCCCCCCCTGCAATTTTGTTGTTATAAACAACCCTCCTATGAACATCCACGTATGAACAACCTGACACAATTGCCTGAATGTTTCCTTAGAATGAGGTCCTGGAAGGTTGATGGCTGGAGTTAGGTGGATAAACATTCATATTGGTAAATTGTCCTTCAGAAAGATCCTTCGAGGTCATATTTCCACAATAGTTTAAGAACGCATGTTTCCCCACATCCTCAACAAGTGGATAATTTTGATTTTTTTATTTTTTGACAATTCCATAGGCATAAAAAAGGTATGTTGAAATTTCAATTTGTATTGCTTTGACTGCTGCTGAGGCTGAACATTGTTTTCCTCTGTGTATTGCCCTTGTATATGTCTTTTGTGAATTGCCTGTTTGTACTCTTTCCCATGTTTTCTACTGGAATGTTTGTTTAAAACTGATTTCTATGATCTCTTTATTGATTAATAATATTAGCTATTTTCTGTCATATATCTTGTAACTATTTCCCTAAGTTTTATTTAATGTTTTATTTTTGATTACATTACCTTTTTCCATGTGAAGTTTTAATGTTTTATGAACAAATTTGTTAATATTTCCTTTAAGATTTTTGGTGTTGATGTCAAGCTAATAATGGCTATCCCTGTCCCATGATGATAAAATTAAATGCACACGAATCCAATATTTTATATATAGGGCAATTATGAAGCTCACCGGAAAAATCAGACTGTAATGTCTGGAATAGGGACATGTAGATGCATATAAGACCTTGGCCACAAAGTTGAAGACTTTTGTATCACATGTCAATGTTCACAGTTGTAAAAACATTCACTGTGGAATAAACTTTGAGCAACCAAGTAGAGAAAATGACTTAACCAGTTGGTATTAGCCAGCTGTCATCATTGGCCATCCCAGAACTGGTACATATATGAATGAGGGATCCTAGTGGCAGAGATGGAGGCTGCAAACGAGCTCAACAGTGCAGGCTACCACTTACTAAGGCTTATCTAGCTCATGCTGCATCCAAATGCCCAATCTGTCAGCAGCAGAGATGAACACCCAGCCCTTATTACGGCACTCTTGTTCATGGAGTCCAACTGACCGATCAGTGCAAGAATGTTCCCATGACCTACTGATCATATCACGTGCCATACCATCCAGAATCAGTAACTATATCAAGCCTCCTCCAGTCTAGAAAGGACAAGGGTTTGTCCTCACAGGGATAGATACTTATTCTGAGTATGGGATTACCTTTCTTGCCCAGGCAGCATCAGCCAACACTGTTATCCTGAACATTGAGGAATATCTAATCCACAGGGATGGTATTATCTTTCCCATGAAACTGAGGCTTGGAAAGGTCTTATAACTTGCTCAAGGTTGCACTTTCAGAATGTTTGAGAACTCTAATTGAAAGCCAAATCTTGAGTCTTCAAAGCCCATTCTTGCCCTAGCCTAGCAGGACCGGGATATCTTCCTGCAGAAGATGCATTGACTCAGGCCTGTGGGATTTTGTTTGGTCACTAGGCAACCAAAACTGAACTCAAACATTCCCTGTGAGACATGGGAACATCTTGGGGAAAGCCTTCATGATTGTTTCATTCAAAGCAAAATGGAACAACAAACAAACATCTCCTTTCACTACATCGAGTATCCAGAATTTCAAGTGTAGTATTGGTGGCTTTTTCTGTAACTGCCCCAGAGATGGGTGGATGACATGAAAAAAATCTACACTAGAGTCAGACTCAGTTCAGCTCCCAAGCTACTGGGTTTTCTTTCTGAGACCTGTTGGGTCATGTGCCTTAAGTTCTTTCATCTCATAACAGGCTTGTATTGGACAGGACACTTAGTGAGAGAAACCCAGTGTAAACTATCATGGGATTTAACAAGCTATATAAACAGAGCTTCAACTAGGCCCAGGGCCAGTGGAATAAGTGTCTTGAAAAGGAATGTCAACAAGATTCCTTTTTTCCATCTCTTTTCTTTCTTTTTTTAAATTTTATTTTATTTTAATTGTTGTTCAAGTACAGTTTTCTGTCTTTTACTCCCATCCCAGTCCACCCCTCCAGCCCTCCCCCTCCCTCCCATTTCCACCCCCTCCCCTTGTTTTTGTCCATTTGTCCTTTATACTTGTTCCTGTAAACACTTCCACTTTTCCCCTGAAATTCCCTCCCCTCTCCCCTCTGGTCACTGTCAGCCTGTTCTCTATTTCAGTGTCTTTGGTTATATTTTGCTTGTTTGTTTGTTTGTTTGTTTTGTTGTTTAGGTTCCTGTTAAAGGTGAGATCATATGGTATTTGTCTTTCACAGCCTGGATTGTATTGCTTAGCATAATGCTTTCCAGTTCCATCCATGCTGTTGCAAAGGGTAGGAGCTCCTTCTTTCTTTCTGCTGTATAGAATTCCATTGTATAAATGTACCATAGTTTTTTGATCCATTCATTTACTGATGGGCACCTAGGTTGCTTCCAACACTTGGCTATTGTAAATTGTGCTCCTATGAACATTGGGGTGCATAGGTTCTTTTGGATTGGTGTTTCAGGGTTCTTAGGATCCTATCAGCTTTATACTGTTAGATTGGCTTCCTCCATTGGGCTGGAATTATTGTTGATAGTCCTCATGCATCCCAACTTACACCTTCATTATTCCCAGTTTCAGTTGAAAAATCTCCAGGACAATGTTGTTGGGTAGGCATGGCTTAGGTGCCCACCCCAGGACCAATGAAATACTGCCATGAAGGTGGAATACTATAACTGGAAGCTCTTCTGCAATCAGTGGTTGGAGTGTGGGGAGCGGAACCTCCTCAGAGGAAGGGAGGGTGTTTTTGGCATCCCAGAGGAAGCAATGTCGAACAGACTAAACAGTGAAACCCACAATGGTCACCTGGTGACTTGCATGAGTCAGCCAAACCAACCATACTACAAGCACCTACCAAAAAAGTGCATACTTTTCTTTTCAAGGAAACAATTTTTCAGCACAGTGAGAGATGACTTAGTTCACCTTTGTACTTTCCACGATGATTAGCATAGTGCCTGAAACTGAAGGGAGAAGGAGGAAGAAGAAAAACAGAGCCGGTGATAGATTGCTCCATTGGGACAATGACATTTATTCTAGCCACCAACTCCTTACTTGGCATCTTCAGTTATTTCTTGATTGTACTTACCTCCCCTTGTTCTGCTAGGAAAAAGCAAATAGGATTTCCTTCATGTTCTGTTAGCCTGTAGGTCTTTGAGCTGCTTGTGCACTGAATCATGGGTAAAATTTGGGTTAAAGATAATTGTAAATATGGTATTGATATTAACTGATGTTTTCCCAACATTGCAATAATGCTTGTTTTGTTTGTTGGAGAGTTTATTACTTTTTGATCAATAGAATGTGAGATTTGTGGGGGCAATTAGCATAGTGAATAACAATTAGGCAAAAAATCAATGACATTCAGACAAATATGGGACTTGGAAAAGTCCCATAGGCACATCAACCTTCACACACACACACAAGCATGCACACACACACTTTTAAAACTGTAATGCATCTCATTTACAATTCTAAAGCATGGGTGGGGGTGGGGATGGGGGTATGTGTTACTCTTTGAACAGAAAAGGAACAGGTCCAGAGAAGCTGTCTGAATTTTCAGGAAACTCAAGATGTTTGCATTCTGAAAAACCTGAAACATCAATATCCACTAATTCTATCTGCACTCTCTTTATTTTTGGCTTAATTAAGAGTCACTGAATGCTTCGTTTTCGCCAGCTATCTGGTGGTGCTGGGTGCTGGGGAGAAGAAGCGAAGCAAATAGAACTGTAGTCCTCTCGTAGATTCCCTTCTATTTCTTTTCCTCCTTCAGCTTCATTCCTTGGGTGGCCAGAAGAAAGCATTTATATTCTGTGCCATTGACCCATAGCCAAATAAATTAGAAGAGACCTCAGCAGTCATATGGTCCAATTCACACTTAAGCACAGGATAGAAACCCCTGAAACTACAGTGGGTCCTCACTCCCTTGCTTGAACACATCTAGTGACAGGGAGCTCTTTATGTCTGAGCGCGGTCCCTTGTAACATGGCACAGCTCTGACAGTTAGAATGTGCTTCCTAACGCTGACCTGAAACCTGTTTCCATGCACATTCTTACTGGCCCTGGTTGTGCCTCTGGAGTCAGAAGGAACACGAGAGGAAGGAAGCTGTGATTCATTTATTGCCTTGGAAGGTTATAGGCCACATCATATCTTTGCTCTTCTAGGACAAATGGTCAAGACCAAATATTACATCAGTTTTTTGAATATCATCATGTGCCAGACACTGGGGTAAGCTCTTTACAAGCATATCTCATGCACTCTTACAACAAATGCTGATTGCTATCACTAACCCTCTCGGAGGCAATGGCTAAACTGAGATCTGATGAGTTTAATTAATACATCCCAGAATGTGTTAGAGCCAGGTTTCAAACCCAGAGAAGTGTGATTCCAGAGCCTGTTCTTTCAAATATGACTCCCTGTGAATTTGTTGTCGTAAGCACAGGAGGTAAAAATACGTAAAACTCAAACATGTTTCAATATATGAATCGGGGTGAAAGCATTTGGTTTTCCTCTGACTGTTGAATATGGTGTGGACACCTTTGAAGGGATCCACCATGGAGCATTTCCCAGTTCCCTCCCTCCCTGCTTGATGGACAAAGGAAGCCGTAGGAGTTTGGAGAATGGGAAGAAGAACTTCCATTTACTTAACAGATTTATTTTTCTCTGGAGCTCAGAGAGATTCATGCCATGATTTACAGCTCTCTGTACCTTGTATGTTGTCAAAGAAGATGCGCCCCATGTTTCTGTGAATGTCTTCTCTCTGACGTACACCTCTTGGTGAAAGACGGAGACCTATCTGCAAAGGAGGACCTTCTGATTCGGTAGCCACACTCCAAGTACCCATCCTTTCTGAGTGAAGGACTTTTGCAAAATTCCTTGAGGAGCACATGCTGACTGTTAGCTTCTTTTTTTAAAAAAAATTTTTATTGTTGTTCAATTACAGTTGTTCCCATTTTCTCCCATTACTCTCCCCTGACCTACCCACCCCCACCTCCCACATTCAATCCTCACCCTGTTGTCTTTGTCCATGGGTCCTTTATACATGTTCCTTAAGGGTCGGGCCTGGTTAGTACTTGGATGGGAGACTGTTAGCTCCTTGAAGGTAGAGGTGCACGTTTCCTTCTTGTCTCCTGAGCCTCCAAAAAATAAAGTTCAGAGAATTGAAGTGTATGTTTATTGGATTAAATACAATGTTTGGCATACAACACTGATTTCAGCTCTTATATTTGATGGTGCATCTAAGACATATTTCCTGAAAACATTGCTAACGTGTATTCACAGTACCGCTCAGTCTCCCCGTGGGCCCTGCCATCTGTATATCATGGTATTTGAGGATTCTGGGGGTTCATTGCCATGTCTGAGAATCCTCACTATATATCATCCTATCTGATAATTCCTTATGGAATACCTCTGTAGCTGAAAATTTCCTTCCCCTGCATGCCTGTTCAGAAATCAATGTTTAGAATAATGGTCTTGCTTGGCTCTGAATTGGGCTGGTTAATAACCATTGCCAGGGAAATCAATCAAATCTATGATATCTTATTACTTACACTAATTTAATCACAGAGAACGGATCACTGTTCCAGTTCAAAGGGCAAAGAGAATGTGTGTGTGTGTTTGAGGGAGGAGAGAGAGACAGACAGAGAGAGACACACACATACACAGAGGTGGGGCTGGACCTTAAGAAAGACAGTAGTGAACAATCCTGGAGGGAACGACCTATTGCTATAAATCTCTATGCTGCATTATTGTGGCAATATTCAGCTGAACTTCAATTTATACCTAAAAGCATGCCACTTTTATTCCAATTTTATTCTGAGCATATTTTGTTTTGGATAATCTTTGAGATCAGAGGAGACACTTGTTAATCCCCTAATCATACAAATTAACTGAGTGTGAGCTTTACTAAAATGGTTCACGTGTGCTTACTGCAGCCACCCCAGCTGCCTGAGTCCTAGGCAAATGATTTGGTTGTAGATGGGCAGGATGGGGCCTGTGAATATGGGGCATCCATCCCGGTTCTGTCTCTCTGTGTACATCACTTAGTCTCACAGCCTCTTACACTCCCTTCCATCTCTGAGCTGGGAAGCAGCACCTTTCTATCCACTCTGTTCTCAAATGTCCCCGCCTCCAGGAAGCCTTCTCTGAGGCCCCCAAACAGGTGAGAGCTCTTCCTTCTCCCAACTTTCTCACACTTGTTTGTGCCCAGTAGTGGGCACTGGTTATTTGGCCTACCCCTGTCTGTTTCTCTTGGGCAACACCAGTCTCCTATGCCATGTGGGCTCTGGTGGGGCTTTAATCAACCAAGGACCATTCTTTTTTGTCCTGGGCTGGCAGGAAATGATGACCCCTGTCCACCTTGCCCAGTCAGACAGGGCTGGTCCTGGATGAGCCTGTTTCTCAAGCAGGGCAAGAAAAATCATCCTTGGTGATCTGTAGAGTTTGGGGGAGGAGACACTCCTGGGACTGTAAATAGTAAAGATCACGAAGCCGTAGCTCCTATCCTGCTATCTCAGTCTCTGTCCCCATTGCCATGTCTTCCTTCTCCTTCCTCTTCCATAACTTTGCTTTAGTCCTTTGCTTCTGCTTCACAAGGTATTCTACTCTCTGATCACTGTCTCTAAAGCAGAAATGACAAATTTTATCTCAGATTCCCAAGCCTGATCAGCAGTGGCTGCTGGAGTGTTGTGTTAAGAGAGAACCTAAGGTTATGCCTGGGGTCAGCAGGAAAAGAGATCTGGGATCAATTAGTTATGCCTGACACAGGAACGGGATCTGCTGTAAACAAGCCAGGAGTTTGCCATCCTTTATCTAGTGACACATCTTATTTCTTCTCAGTGATTGCTGTGAGTCTTGGATTTAGGCAGCAGCTCATTTCCACCACGTGTCACATTTTTCACCAGGAAAGCTGACAGTGGCCACCACATGAACCAGGCCAGTCAGAGTTTTGCCCTTCAGATTTTGACATTAATTCTTTAGATCCTCAAAGGCTGCAGTCAGTTAGCAGAATAAATGATATTAAAGAGTATAAATCCAAGTGGGGCAGGAACATAAAGAATGGAAAAAAAGAACAACTAAAGCCATTCTGACAAATTTAAGGAGAGTGCAGAATAGGCCAGGAGGCCCAGGGTGCTATGTTCAGAGAACCGCATGAAACAAATCCACTTAGATTAGCTTTTCAATTTAATTTTCAATTGACTGATTTGGTGGCATCATGATCCATTGGGGATTTATATGTGCACATGTAGTCATGGACCATGTATGTCTTCTTTGTTATTTGCCTCTTCTGTGCTTAGTGCATATAGTATGTGCTCAATAATGTTGTGTTGAATGAAGAAATAATTGTGTTGAATTGTGTTGAATAATTCTGTTGAATGAAGGAATGGGTCAATTAGCAAATTAATGCACAGACTCTTCTGCTCATATCAGAAGTCAGAATTGATCAAATATTGTTTGAACAGAAGCAGGAGCATCTAGAAAACAAATTCCATTTTTTGAGAGATATTTGGAAGTTGGAACGGACAGAATTTTGTGGTGGATGGGCTGCTGGGAGATAGGGAAGAGAAAGAGGAATAGAGGCCTCTGAAATTTGTGACCAAAATAACTGGGTGGGTGGTGGTGGCATTCACCAATATGGTCTTCTCAAACACCTGCATGGATCTTAGCAAAACTATGTCCCACACTCTATTTATATTGGCTGGTTATTTGTCTGCCTTCCTCCCAACCCAAGAAGTGCATTGAGGGAGGCACTGCGTCTATCTTGTTAACTCTAGAGTCTACCAAAATGCTAGCATGTAGTGGGCTTGCAAAAATACCAAGTGCATGCATGAATTAGTAACACAGGCATTGATGATGACAACCATTTAGTCAGTACATAGGATGACACTGCATTTCTATTCATTGTGGCAAGAGAACAGGTTATCCAAAACAACTTTCAGCCATTTATGATGGGGAGCAGGATACAAACCTCATTCCACACAGCTCAGAATTACTCTCTGCTGTACTAGAGACATGCCAATATTACCATGGTATTAAAATACAAATTTTGCAAGAGCTTCAATTACTGCAAGTCTATATGGAGTTTATGAGGCTTAACCCATAGCTGGTTCCTGTTGCAGTCAAAGGCCAATGAATAGTCAATAAAAGCTGTAAACAGTTTTCCATTATTCCTGATGGACTTCTCTATGAGATGACAGAGTATAACAATGATCAATAGTGGAAGGAATATTCCTGAAGGCCTTTGTGCCAGATATAATATATTGATAAAGAGGAGGGCAGCATAAAGTTTTATTGGTCCACAGACATATGTTTTTGGGGTAAACAGAGGAAGGCTCTCCTTGAAAATAGAACAGACTGTGTTTGAATCCTTCCCCTAGAAAGTACCCCATAGTTGGGGCTCAACAACTGTGTGGCTGTGATGATCACAGCAGAAGAGTTGGTTTAAAGGGAGCTTATTAGAATGGACTCGAGTCAAGAAATAAGAAAAGTTCTTGTGGAAAAACTTCTCAACCTGGTGTCACTAAATTTTAAGCTTTGAAAGCAGATGAGCTAAATGAGGTTAAGAAGAAGCTGTGACCTACAACAGGATCTTCTCACCTTTATCTTGGATAATTTCTCAGTAGCATTGAAACACTTAAATACTGTCCTTTTGGCTAAGGTCACTCCAGATGATGTCCCTAAATCCCTGGTATGGGTTGGGATATGTTCCCTTCAAAATTATATGTTGAAGTCCTAACTCCAACACCTTGGAATGTTACCTTATTTGGAAATGGGTTTACTGCAGACAGATGATGTAAGACATAAGATGTAAGATGAGGTAGCCTCTAGTCCAATATGACTCATGTCCTAATAAAAAGGGGAAATTTGGATACAGATACACGGAGAATGTCAGGTGAAGATGAAGACAAAAATTGGGATGATGTGTCTCCATGTCAAGGAATGCCAAAGATGGCCAGCACACCTCCAGAAGCTAGGGAGAAGTCATGGAATAGATCCTTCCCTCTCAGCCTTCAGAAGGAACCTACCAGCAGACACATTGATTTCAGACTTGTAGCTTCTGGAACTGTGAGACAATCCATTTCTGTTGTATAAGCCACCAGTCTGTGTACTTCATTGGGGCAGCCTTAGAAAACTAACACAGCACACAGTCCCTTTCTTTCCTCCCACTCCTTTGTCTGCTCCTTCTCAGACTCTTGTGTGGATGCCTGTTCCACCGTCTTCCCTTATGTGGTAGGATTTCTTAGAGCTTTGTTCTCACTGAACACACCCAAGTGATTCTCCCTTCATGTACCATTTCCCCTTCAAGGCTCTGTCTTTATCCCAAATCTTTTCCTGTGCTTCAGATATGTGTGCATACATACATTTGTGGACTCTAAAATTGGAGCCTTCTTTCCTTACACCCATGGAGTTTGGATCTTCTTTGACTTACATGTTTCTTCCCTGACTGTATAGGTTGACACTTTCTCTTCAATATTTTCCAGGGCTAAAGTACTAATCACAATTACCCATCACATGAGTGAGAGGACACTTGTCCCAACTGAATTAGCATCTACATTAGCTAAGAGGTTTTCATCTTGAGGGTCCCTTAGCAGACTGTTAAGGTAACATCCAGCATCCCTTTTTGTTGCCAAGACTGTCTCATTGTAAGTTGTCCTTTTCCGCATTTCTCCAGTGTGAAGCAGGCTAGGATGTCAGGTGCTCCGGCTCTGATGGAGAGCAGACACTTAGATCTATGATCCTCAAATTTTAAAAGTTCCACTTTTTCAGTGTGGGGTCAGTTCTATCACTTCTGCAGATATGGGAGGCTGCCATTCAACCTGGCCTGGAGGCTACAATAAGTTATTGGTCAGTCTGAATATTTAAAGCAATTATTCCTTCAATTTCTAACAAGTTAAGAGATAGTGGTAAAATCAGGCATTGTCTGAGCTTCCATCATTAGGGAAAATTTGGGAAAAGTTTCTGTCATTAAAACAATGATTACTATAACTTAGTGGCTTGGTTGGGTTGAAGTTAAGAATATCGAAGAGCAGAAAATTAATGGAAATCAATTTCTACACTTCTTTTAAAAATAGTGGTCAAATACATATAACAAAATTTACCATCTTGACCATTTTAAGTGTAGCATTTAGTGGCATCAAA
Organism: Anoura caudifer; assembly: GCA_004027475.1. Taxonomy (NCBI): domain Eukaryota; kingdom Metazoa; phylum Chordata; class Mammalia; order Chiroptera; family Phyllostomidae; genus Anoura; species Anoura caudifer. The sequence goes on along the minus strand of PVKU01002996.1, from coordinate 103,414 downwards.
TACATTCACATTGTAGTGCAACCATCCCCACCACCTGGGTTTAGAATTTTTTTCTTCTTCCATTGAAACTGTACCCATTAAACACTAACTCCCTTCCCCCCTCTTTTCCCATCCCCTGGAAAACTTCATTCTACTTTCTGTCTCTATAACTTTGACTGGGAACCTCATATAAGTGGAGTCATGCAGTATTTGTCCTTTTGTGACTGGCTTATTTCACTTAGCATAATGTCAAAGTTCATGCATGTTGCACATGTGTCAGAATTTCCTTTTTTCAAAGGCTGAATAATATTCCCTTGTGTGCATACACCACATTTTGTTTATTTATTCATTGCTCAATGAACACATGGTCTTCTTACACCTCTTGATTATTGTAAATAATTCTGTTGTGCACATGGATATACACATGACTCTTTGAGTCTCTGATTTTAATTCTTGTGGATATATATCCAGTAAAGGGATTGTTAGTTCATTCTATAATTGTATGACTCATTTCTGGGGGGGTGTCCACACTCTTCCACAGCAGCTATACCACTTTACATTCACCCCAATAGTGCACACATTTTCCTATTACTCTACATCCTTGCCAACACTTGATATTTTCTGTTTTTTTTTTTCGATAGTAGCCATCTTAATGAATTCGAGAGGACACATTTCTTTTATTTTCTGAAACATTTCCCAATATTTATTTAGATTTAGAACCAGTTCTATTCCTTTGTTTACAAAGACAGTGAAGCAGCCATCCCAGAAGAAGCTAGGGTTTTGAGTGAGTAGATTGCATGCTGAGAATTTGAAATAGGCTCATTATCCTGCTACAAATGTCCCTTAGCACTTCACGCCCAGTAAGTCCAGACAGGACTCAGTGTTTCACTCAGAAACCTGCTCCTCCCACCATGTGTTCTCCGGACTAAGGAACCTCGGCGTTGCTCAGTCTGGAAAGCTGGAGACATTTCTTTTTCCTCAGCTCCAGATACACATGGCTGGCCAACTCCTGCCACTTTCCCTTCTTTGCTTAATATTGCCCCCCAAAACTTGCTCTAGGCAGCAACTTCCTTTGTTCAGGATACTTGGATCTCTTGCTACAGTGGCTACAATAATGATCTATCTCCAGCCCTGCCTCCCAAACCCAACTGTCTCCCTCCATTTTCCCCAGCTTCCGCATTGCAGCCCGGTGACCTTTGTAAAGTAAAAAGTTAACCACGTGACACCTCGCCGCAGTTAAAGCCCACAAGGCCATCTCCTTGCCTTTGGAATGAAACTGGACATCTGGCACAAGGCCTTGCTTCATCTGGTCCCCACCCACCTGTCTTATTTTTCTCCATGTCTTCCTGCCCAGCAAGACAGTGGATGGAAAAGTATTTTCTGTTTACTAACCAACAAAGACTGCATTTCCCCCTATTCATTACATAAATGCTGAGCACTATCTGGCCGAGGTCTGGCCCTGGTGGGGAGGGGTGTCAGAAACGAAGGCCTCCCCCAGGGTGCTGCTATGCAATGGATGAAGGGTGTAGAGCGCTGCCCCCATCTTGGGGGCACCCAGCATCACCTGATGTACCAATTGGCTAATTCATTAGTGTCTCAAAGATTTTCTGAAGGAAGGCACATAGGTTTGAATATCTAGTTTTAATACTCAGGAGAAGCAAGGAAATAAGAGCTTGCATGCAGACAAAAGAGCAGTATGTCCTTTGTAGGTGTAGTAATTGTCACAAGTTACCAAACAGCAAAGTTAGGCTCAGTCCATAGTAGTTACGAGACTCATTATAAGTCTGATGAAAATCAGTCGGGAATCTCTGCAAATACTAGTGTGGGCGCTCCATCCTGGAACATGGTCTTTGTGGGTTGGGCTAGGAATCAAGATTTTAAAGAAACTCTTCTTAAAAACTTTACTGTTACCTAAAAAAAAGTAATACAAAAATGACTGATTTAGCTCCATAGAGGAGCTGTTAAATTCTCCAAATACTCTTGTACAGAGAAAACCTGTTTGACTTGTCAGCTAGTTAGATAGTGAATTACCTTAAACTGAATTTGGAGCATCTTAGCCATCGTTAGCTAAATAATAGGTAGCTTGACCTTGGGATCACTAATTTCACTTCTGTGTATGCCCTGGAAAGGAAAAAACATTAAAAAAAATTATTTGATCCCTCGTCTAGACACCGGCTACAATCACTGGCTAGAGTATCCGAACTTTGAGGAGGGCAGATTAGCAGACAGGGATGAACTGGACTCTACTTATCTGTAGCGAGTGCCTCCAAGTGTGCACTCCCTCATGAAATTTTACCCCAGGCAGACACAGGAGGGGACAGACACAGGTGGGAGCAGGGAGGAAAAGTTGAACGCAGGGGTTCAGGCTTCAGAATGCAACCAGAAGAGAGGCCTCTTCTGAATCATCAGGAAAATGGTGGGTCTGAGGAAATAGTCTATTACGCTTGGTGTGGGCCTCCCGCTGCATACTGGCCCAGGGTTAACTCTGTAGGTGGACACTGTCAGTGAAAGCCATCCTGAGACATTGGTGCTTGGGCTTCAAGGCGGGATGAGGGTGACTCACTCCTCTCTGTCCGGGCCCTCGAGGGAGCTGTGTGCAATAGTGGATAAAAGCAGTGCAGGAGGGGCTTCGCTTGCTAAAGAGGGAACTAAAATTGCCCTGGCCATTCAGCGACCCCAAATTTTTAAAAAGCTTGCTGGATCTGAGCATATGTACTTTATTGCCACTGCTTTCAGATTTAATATTATTATAATGGGTATGTTAAAAACTGGACTTGTTTTTATTACTTTAAGTAATCACCTGACTTATAATAAAGAAATCTGCTCAGCAAGTGTTGCTCAGTGAAGGCAAGGATTGTATTTCTGTTATAGCAAGAACCTGTGTGTCTGCGATCATGTGTATCTGGCTAGTGTTGTGCTTTTTCCAGGCCCATCTGAATGGGTTAGTTTATTCTCCTCATTTGACTAATGAGTCTACTGGGACTTGGTAGGAGTTGCCAGAGAGCTATTAAATAATGTGGAAACTGAGCCTTTTCCCAGCAGGCTTCTTTGCAGGGAAGATGAGTGAAGGCAGAAGCTCGCTGCTCAGGAGAACCACCAGGACCTGCAGGATAAAAAAACCCCCATAGACCGAAGGGTTGTCACTGTCCCTTCTCTCTCCCATTGTTCTTGGGACCTTGGTTCTGTAGTCAAGTCCTCCATTCTTCTGCCCCCTTTTCTTCATTCTGTGCCACTCTGTGCAGGTGGATGAAGTGACAGGGGAGATCCATGGAACCTGCATGAGGTCACAAAGTTGGGGACAAGAGAGTGTGCAGAGTGGTGTCTAGGGGCTTGATGGCCTGTGTGTTTTGGATGGAAGCCAGAGAGCCACCCAAAATGCTCCCCAAGGGAACAGATTGCCTGAACTCAAATCTCTGTCCTGCCACTTTTTGACTCTGTAATCTTGACCCCCAGTTTCCCTACCCGTATAATGGGGTGGTGATAACAATACTCAATCTCACAGGGCTGTTTTGAGAGTGAAATGAAGTATGATTTGAAAGTGCTTAGAATAGTCCCAGGCAGGTATATAAAATTTAGTTATTATCACAGACTTTTAGGATATATGCAGGGAAATTGAACACCTCTGCCTTCCTAAAATGGATGCTCGCTCACTCAGTCTTCCATTTATTCATTCCATGAGTATTTGCTGAGTGGTTCTATGGGTCAGGTCTCATGCCAGTCCTCACAAATCAATTACAGATGTCCTCTGTCTCAAGGAGTTGGGGAGGCTGGTCTGTTATTTATGCCCCAAGAACAGACAATCAAAACAAACAAACAAACAAACAAACAAACAACAAAAACAAGAGAGACCTGTCTATCAGGCAGTATCAAGCATTGGGGGATGGAACTTCTCTGGGATCTGGTGTCATGGTGGTCGCAACCCCAGGTTGCAGCTTGAGTTGGGGGAAGGATGGAAATCGGGACTCCAGGCCTTCCTCTTCCCTCCATTTTAGATGTGTGGCTGGTAAAATCATTTCCTAAAAACGTTCGCACTGAACCCAAGTTCCCCATCTCCATCTCAGTGAAGTGGGAAAGTTGTCTCCTTTCACAAACCTTGAGGGCAGATATTGCTCATTTCTCATGCAAAAAACTACCAGCTTCTTCAGGCTCCATAGAAGCTTCAACTTGAGCGAGGCTGGTCATGGATGAAAGCAAACATTCTTTGCCAGGGTCTCCTGGGTCCTGGGCCAACGGCTCTGAACAGCAAGTAGCTTCCTGGGTGCAGGACTGCTGTGTTCTTAGTCTGCTTTAAAGTATAATTAGTTACAGCATCTCTGCTTGGAAAACTGGACTGGATCTTGGAGATAATTTAACTTAATCTTCCATTTTGCAAAGGAAATCCTTAGAACAAGAGAGAAGCAAGTTCTCCTTACTCTCCGCTCAGCTGTTTCTCTCTCAGCAAAAATCTCTTCTCTCCACTAATAATAGTTCATAGGGATTCTGCCTGCTCCACTTACATATGATTTATAGTTTAAGAATTTTTTTTTACCAAATACAAAATCTAACGTTGGATCTAAAAATGTAAGATTTCGTCAGTTGTTGCTAGAGTAGGACATGGGACTAACTAAAATATTTTATCGAATTATACAAAGTAAATTCATATTTTACTTTATTATTTGTATAATAATCACAGTGATCATCATCATCATCACAATGGAAAATGCTACTAGACAGTGGTTCTCAAAGTGTCATCCCAGATCAGCAAGAGGAGCACCACTGGGGAAACTTGTTAGCGATTCAGTCTCAGAGCCCATGTTAAACCCAATCAATCAGAAACCCTGGGAATCAGACCTGGAAATCTGTAGCACTTTATCAATGCTACCGTTGATTCTGATGAACCATTAAGCTACACTGAGCCAAGGACTTTCAATGTGTCATGTCAGTTTTTCCTTCTAATAACCCTCTGTATTAAGTACCGTTATCATCTTCAACTCTGAGAAAACAAAGCCATAGTGAGGTTAGGTAACTCCCCCAGACTGTGAGTGGTGTGGCTAGACCCAGGCCAGCACTGATTTGGTTGCGCCACACCAGGTTTTTAGCAGAGTCGATGTCTGTGTCTCTGCTTATCTCAATAAATTCTCTGACCTACAAAAGGGAATGCTTAGCACATCCTTTCACAACCACCCCCACCTGTGATTTGAAATTGCCATTTATCTACTCAGGTCCATCCCCCCTTAGTCCATAACTAGTATGTGGGGCTTGTGGTGGTGGCATGACTTTAAATTCTGCCTCGTCCCTTGAAGTAAAGCCAGAGATGATTTCCTGACACCTCAAGAGCCTGACACCTTCAAGATTGTGCAGCAGAACCCGGTCATCCTGTTGTATCCTGTTCATTCATGATTCACAGAGTCCAAGAGCATAATAAATGATTGGTTTACATCTGTCCCCTACCACAAAACACTGCCCAGACTATGGGAGGGCTTAGGGTTCCCTGAAGCCACCAGCTTCCAAAGCCACGTAAGCAATAGGAAGCATCTGGCTGCTTCACAGGTTCACCGCAAAGGAAGGTGAATGGGCAGTTTGTGGGGCCAGGTGTTCTCAGAGGCAAAGCTGTTCAATCTGTAGAATGGTACTTCCCTCTCTTTCTGTTTTTTTCTTTTCTTTAAAAAATTTTTAAACTAAAATTTATATCCTCCTACTTTTTAGATCTAAAAATGTCTTTTTAGAAATGAAATAACGAGAATAACTTATTTTGTTGTCTCTGCTGCTGTTGTTTTTTGTGTTGCTAAAAGTCCTTACCAGGCAAAATTAAAAGTTGGTCACTAAATGCTAGTCTCCCAAGCCTTTAAAAAAGTTTTGTTTTTTGGTTCTTAAAAATCTGGGAATCACTGACCCACATAATGAAGTCCAAGCCACTTAGAATGTCATTAATAGCGTGATGCTGTATTAGTTGAATCCTATTCTAATTGTATGATAATCAGGCCCACCCACAGTGTGATTCAACACCATGCCCCTCAGGTAAGTTATGAACTTGTGAGGAAATTAGAGGCTTGGTCGGGCTTTCTTTCTTTGGGAAAATGTGTTTTCAGACACAAACTATTGACTTGGGTTAATTTTTAAAACAGGTGACTGACTTAGAAGTTAGGCATTGCTAGTTCATGAATAATTCACACCAACCATACATCCATTCAGTGTCACTGAATGGACACTCACATGGCACCATTCCCACACTCACACAGTGGCGACACACCACACTGAAGGGGGGATGCACGCACACACAGAGACACACAAGGCATCTAGAAGGATGCAGAACTCAGCCAAGTGATCCAGCGCGGCCACCAAGCTGAGCTGTGCTTCCCCATTCCCATCCAGCTGGGTGGTAATCCAACAACCTGTGCATACCCACTTTCAGGAGCCTTTCCCCCAAAGTCCTTGAAATAAATCTAGGGCTTGATATTTGAGACAGAGCCAATAGACCCTCTGCTTCCATAACTCATCCATGCCCTTGACATCCCCACCTTGGATTTGCCCATAAATAGCTGCCCATCCCAGGACCAAGACCAGACAGACCGTCAGCTCAGGCCCTCTGGTGGAGGAAGCTTTTGTATGTTTTTCTGGACTTGCGGCCACCTGGACTTGCTTCAGCTAATCAGTTGCCTGCCGCATACCCCGGATAATAGTTCGTTACAGCTTTGTTGACCTCTGTCTCTTCCAGTCGCCTGGTGTTTGGCGATTCAAAGAGTAAAAAATAAACAGAGGATTCATAATCACAGCATGCATGATTAGGAACATTTTCCCCACATCCCAGTTCAATTTGCATGTAGGCCTGGCTAACCTGAGGAGCAGGCATGTTAATCCTCACACAATACGGATTGATTACTGTCTTCTCTAATTTTTCTTCCTTCAGATGACAAGCCCCAGCAGCCTGGAATTTGTCAATTTAAGATAGCACCCAAGGAGCACAACTGACTTTAGAAAAAAAGAATTAACTTGGAATAAATACATTACTTCCGCACAGAGCAAGAACATGAAATTATACCCCAAGGAAAGGCGCAGCCTATAACCTACTGCACTCCTGAGATATCTCGGTGCTGCTATTAAATTTATTAATGAGGGTTGGGAGGTCTTAGCAGCGATGCCGGCCCATCACTTCCACCTAGCGCTATTGTTTAATAGGGTCAGTGGACATTTACCAGTCCGGATGATTAATTAGAGAGAGGCTTTATCAGTGTAAGGGTTGGGACTGGAGAGGCAGGTGGAGATGTTTTGCCTTGACCTCATAATCCTTCATCTGTCTTCTTTGTGGTAAGATTTTATTACTCAGAGTGCACAAGGATCCATTGCTTACCCTCAAACATGTTGAAAAATATAGGGATGCCTTGTGATCGCTGTGGAAGACCTTAGGAATTCCATGCAGGTGCCCAGGTTTCTCCACTCTGCCCCAGACTTAACAGTGTAACTACAAAAGAGGCGAGTCTTAGAGGTGTTTGTTATAACTTACTTGCATTTTTTCAAAAGGGGGAAATTAAGCCTTATGGCCCTCAAATATCCTAGTAACTGGCATATTTTATGATCGACAGCAGGTGCTCAGGAAATGCACATGAAATGGATAGCCTGTTGGGCAGTTTGGGGGTTGATGAGTTCCTCACCATGGGTTAAATAAAAGTGGTAGAGAATATCTCACTGCAAGAGAGGTATCTGTATCGTCTCTGCAACATATTTCTTTTCTCCCTATTCCTCTGCCATCATCTTTCACTTGGTCCATAAGAGCAGACTCTCTCTCAGCTGTCTCTTCCCGTCCCAGATCTCTATCCCTCCTCCTCTCCTTGGTTTTCACAAAATGATGTTACCGCTCTCCTGTCTGCTGTTGGTGGCACTTGGGGCCACATCCGAGTGCAACATAAGATCACTTCATTACTATCACTGACCAAGGAGTATGATCTAGTGATCAGGGGCCTGTTTCTTTCCCAGCCTCTGCAGAGAAATAATATTTAAGAAGGATTGCTTGCTTGGAGGGTCTGCAGTCCACTTGTTCTCCCAAGTCTTCTAAAAATATTTTGTTGGAATAAACTAGGCCAATAGAAAGCCGGGTACCTGACAAGCTGCTAATTCCCTGGAGATCTGCTTCCAATAAATGGCCTTTTGAGATTCTGATAAAAAACAGATCTGTGAAGCTTATAGTTATATCCATTTTAATGATGCTGTAAAAGGGTGTTTATTGTACCATACATTGTCTTCTTTATGAAGACTCCTGGGAGAAATTTTCATCTGGTCCCAGTGCCATGAAGGGTTGGATAATTAGCAAAGTACAGGACCTTTACCTTTTATGAGACACATAAACTTTCATATGTGTTTAGTGTGGTGAGGTTTTATTGCTCATTTTTATTTGTATTTTTATTCATTCATTCATTCATTCATCCATTAATTTAAATTTATACTTATTACACACGTATGTACGTGTGCTTATTTCAGTCAATTCCTGAAGCAATTTAAGGACAAGGTTTTCATGGAAGAAGAATGTGTATCCACCTTTTGGACTTATCTTAAACACATGTCTTTTGAGAAGCTTTTGCAAACAGCTACTAGGTAGCTGAAAGTTCCTGCCTGTGGCTCTCCAGGTCACCTTGTCCTGTAGATTCATCAGCTGCACTGTGCTGGGGTTCGTGCGTTCACGGCTGTCACCCTCACTCCTCAGGGAGCTTGTCACAGAAAATGAACACAGCACATAAGTAGGGACATGTCGCTCCGAAGTGTTACCTGAGCCTCTTGATCTTCATCTGACTGGTGGATTCTCCACTGTGCTTTGTCTATGCGCAACTTTTGTAACAGAATGTGGGAGGAGGGGTGGGTGGTTGGAGAGAGGGTTCATCTGCTATTGAGGCCTGGTAATTCTATTTCCTAGAGTGAAGAAATCTGTGTGTGTGTGTGTGTGTGTGTGTGTGTGTGTGTGTGTGTGTGTGTATGTGTGTTTATGAGAGAGAGAGTTGGGGGGCGGAGAGAGAGAGAGAGATTGATCAAGACATACCTCGGTTACTGAACGGGAAAAGACGTGGAAGTTGGATCTGACCCGCTAAGTTACAATGTGTCTGTGTTATAGAACTAGGTGCTCTTTTGTATCTTTTCTTAATAAATCTGTGACCCCGTCATTCTCTTCTTTGGATTTCGGAGCAGGTCTATGGGAGATAAAAACCATGTCTGGGAGGTTTGCTTTCTAAACCACAGCTGGTTCAGACTTTTTTTTTCTTTCCTGACTTGCTTTGAATTCCATCTTTTCTTCAACCACTTCCTTTTTCCTTTCTAGGAGCAATACAAAATTCAGACACGCTCTGTGGTTGAGTTTTGGTGACTTTAGCAGAATGTCAGCAGAAAGCTGAGAATTCTCCTCCCTTCAGGCTGGTAATGGCGGGTGATGATGGCCATGGTCCCCAGCCCTCCCTCTGGGCCTGTGCTGGGGACCATGCTGCCATGGAGTGGACCTTTAATATCCCGGGATTGTGGAAGAAGTCAACTTTCAACAGCATCACCGACTGACCATGGGAAGAAATGGGTATCATGGACTTGCATCACGCCCAGGGGCTCCTCACTCAGTTGTGGGCTGCTTTGGATGCGGAGCCCCCTGGGGCAGGAAAAATTGGGGAGGGCACAGTGGAGATCCCCAAGAGGAAAGTACTAGCTGTCTTGCCAACATATTAAAGGGAACTCAAGACTTTAATTTGACTTGAAAACTTTTATAATAGCTATGCTCTCTGAGCTTCTAAAAATGGAACAAGTCATTCTGGTTATTCTTTTTAACAAAAACAACCTGGGAAATTGTTACAAAGTGAATGTGCGTGCCCCCCCAAAATTCATGTTGAAATTCCAAGTCCGTGCGTGGCTGTATTTGGAGATGCACTCTTTACAGTGGTAATTAAGGTTAAATGAGATCATAAGGGTGGAACCTTAATCTAACGAGATTAGCATCTTTATAAGAAGACTACACAAAGAAGATTGTCATGTGAGCACACAGAGAGACTGCAGTCGCTTGCAAGCCAAGAGAAGAAATGTGAGAATGAAATGATCTTGCCAGCACCTTGAACTTGGACTTCCCAGCCATCAGAACTGTGAGAAATAACTTTCTGTTGTTGTTTAAGCCACCTAGTCTGTGGCATTTTGTCATGACTGCTGGGGCAGAGTAATACGGTAATCCTAGTGTATCTGCTGTTTTTACAAGGGAGTAAAGTGTGTGCAGGCTTGGTAGCTAGAAAGACCAGGGTTCAAGTCCTGGTGCCACCATTTGTTTGCTGTGATTTTAGGTGGCGTTTCTTTTGCTTCTCAGCTATGTTCTACCATATGTGAAATGGAAAGTATTATTTGGTCTTCAGGTGAGGGGTACATGAGATAACAGATAAAATGCAAACTAAATGTGGGACTAGCACAACAAATTGTCTAGCAGATGACATTTATCAAGCATCTGCTTGGCTACAGTAGTGCCTCCGGATGTGGCCACCTCTCTGACCCTCATTTTGACCCCAAATTGGTGGCAGGAGGATTGAGGGTAGGAATCTTGCTTCTGATTCCTTTATCTTCATAAACTGGAATCAAAATTAAAAAAAAAAAATTCCCCTAAGTAATTACCCTATTACCTTAGGACAACAAGCCTTATGGACTTGCTGGGTTAGTACGAAGAGAAATTTTATCTTTTAAGTTTCCCGCGGGAAGGAGAGGACACCTTCAAACAGGATAGGAGAGGCTTGAAGGTAGCTTAACAAAGAGACTAGTTCCAGAGCGATGGGTTCCAGGAAATACCACGGAGTAGTGAGGCATCCCGGGCATAGCGACAGTGGTGAGCTGACACCACCTCCGGGTCCCCCGGAGCGAGGGGACGGAGCAGTCCACGCAGATGGCTGGGCTGATTGCCCAGACGGGGAGATCTGGCAGGAGCTGTGATGGGCTAGAGGAGCTCAGCCCACTCAGGGCGCCTCGGCCGGGAGGGAGCTAAGGGTTCGTGATACCCAGCTTCCTTCTCTTTGTAGCTTCTGCTCCCCTGCTGTCCTCCAACGGGCTGAACCCAACCTGCAGCCGAGGCCAAGGGAACTAGCTGATAGATCCCATCGGGGCACCCAGCAGAGTGGGGAGGGGGAGGGCAAAACTGGGAGGGTAAAAGGAAGTGGTTCCCGACAAGAGATCTTCTCAGCTTCTTGGGAGAGAGAGAAACTCCACATTGGATTCATCCGGGTTTGGTTCTAGATGTATTAAAAGGATATAGAACCACCTCTCTCCTTCCCAAAGTTAACTTTCAAGTTTAATGTCTGTCCTAGAGTGATAAATTTCTACCTTAGAGCAGAGAAGACTGCAAAGGCACATGATTTAAGAGAAGAGTTAAAATGAACAGGCTTAATGAGTGGAACACACTTTCTCCACTACACGGGCTTGTCCGCTAGTTCGCCCGCGGCTGAGGGTCCCGTCGTCGTTGTGTGCCGGGGCATCACACGGCCGTACCTCCTGGTCTCCGGAAGTAAAAGTGCATCTCTTCGGACACTCGTCCTCTCCCTTTTTAACCGAACCTTTTCGCTTGAGTTCATTGCAGGCTCACACAAAGTTATAAGGAATACTACAGAGAGATCCCACGCACTCCGTACTCAGCTTCCTCAGTGATAAGGTACTGCAACACCGTAACGCAGTGCGACACAGAACGATGTCACAGCCAGGATACTGACGTAGGTAGAACCCACTGATCTTGCTCGGATCTCCTCAGTTTTACTTCTGCTCCTGTGTGTGAGCGTGTGTGTGTGTCTGTGGGTGTATTAGTTCCATACAACTGGATCGCGTGTGTACATTTAGCGGTGTATCAAGTTATCAGATGCTTCGGTTTGTGTATCGACAGCCCATCAAGTTGCAGATAGTTTCATCAGCATGACGCGCTGGCTGCTCTTTTATACAGTCACGTCTACCCCTTCCTGCCTCCACCTCACCGCATGTCCCATCTTTAATTCATAGCAACTACCAGTCTGTCCTCCATTTCTGTAATTTTGTCATTTCAAGAGTGTTATATAAATGTAGCCAGTAGGGTTTTTTTTCTCAGCATGATTCTTGGGAAATTCACACAAATCGCTCTATTTATCAGTAGGTCATTCCTTTCTATTGCTGAGCAGTATTCCATTGTGTGGATGCTCTATGTTTTTTTTGACTATCCATCCATCCTCCACCCAAGGTCATCTTGTTGGCTTCCAGGTTTTTGCTATTATAACAAACAAAAAGCTGTAAAAGTTAGTCTTGTACAGGCTTTTGTGTGAACATGGATTTTTATTTCTCTGGGATAAGTGCTCAAGTGCGTAATCACTGGGATATATAATTTCATGTTAGTTATAAGAAATTGCCAAACTTTTTGCCAGAGAAGTTGTACCATTTTATATTCCCTCCAGCAAAGCATGAGTGGTCCAGTTTCTCTTGCATCCTCACCAGCATCTGGTCTGTAACAATTTAAATTTTTTTTTTTTACCCATTCTAATAGGTGTGTGGTAATATGATATTGTGATTTTAGTTTTCATTTTCATAATAGTTAATGAAAGAACATCTTTTAGTGTGCTTCTTTGCCACCTGTATATCCTTTTCAGTGACAAAGCTGTTCCTGTCTTCTGCCTGATTCTTAATTGTTTGTTTTTACTCCTTTGAGAGCACTTTATATATTCCAGATGTCAGTCCTTTGTCAGATATGTGATTTTCAAATATTTTCTCTCAGTCAGTAACTTGTGTCTTCATCCTCTTAACAGGATATTTCACAGAGCAAACGTCTTTAATTTTGGTGAGGTCTAATTTAGTTTTTTTTTTTTTTTTTGCTTTTGATATTGAAACTACAGCTCTTGACTTGCCACTTGGCTGGCCTAAACCATTATCCAGTTCTTATGCTTTTGACACTATGCCATGTTTTTGTAAATAGAGCTTTATTGAAACACAACTGTACCTGTTTGTTCACATCTTTGTATGGCTGCTTTTATGAGTTGAGGATTTGCTACAGAGATGATATGGCTCTTTAAGAAAAAGTTTGGAAACATCTGAGTTAGTACATACTAATTATGTCAAAATTATAAAAACTATTTCGTAGACAACAGAAAACTGAACCATATTCATTCTAACTTTAATAAAAACAATGTAAAATTCATACTCATATGTTATAGTCAAAACTATTTTAACTTACAATTACCTAAGAGTTTGAAAGGAAAACAAAGCTGAGAATTAGATTTGGGGAATTCTAAGTGGTTTTCCTTCCCTGAATTTCTTGTATGAAAAAAACTCATCATGCAGTAATAATTATTTAAAAATTGTGTCACCTTTTCAAGAGTTCAGACTTTGAGGCCATTTCTGGGTACAGCTGTGTCTCTAGGGAAAAATCCTGCAGGCCATTAGGAAGTGTGCTCCTTGGCCGGCTGTTCTGGAAGTTAGGACACTCGCAGACGGAAGGTAAAATGAAGTCCTTTCCTTTCTCACCTTCCAGCCACTCAGGCAGAGCCAAAGCATGTCTGGCTGCAGAATGAGCTTGGGCTTATCTGATATGCAAAATGAGCACTAACAGTAGCAGGAGGCTTTTTAATAGAGTCATTCTTAGCTGTCTGAAGTGAACTTATATCAGCACATCGGTTAGTTGCTGAAGACACGCAAAACTTGTATTTCTGATGAGATCGGGACTATGAGACTGTAGTTAATAGCTTTATTACTGTTGTGTACGCCTTGGGTTTCTGGCATGTGCACGCGCACACACACACACACACACACACACACACACAACCACTAAGAAGGCTAAACAAAATTTACGTGGGATGACTATGTCCCCTAGGCTGAAAGTTTTTAATCTTTGCCCCAGAAAATGGTTTTGAATAAAACTTTTAATGTGACTACCTAGCAGACAGATGATGTCTTTGAATCAGATGCACCATTTTTTCTACCGAGCCTATTAAACATCCGACAAGCCATCGTTGGGACATTGCACTGTTTGTATCACATGCGGTATGTAGTTACATGACAGTAACTCCCTAGCTGTGAGTTCACATAACCTTGGAATTCAGAGGGGTCTGAGCAGCCATCCCCAGAGCTGTACCCTGGGTGGGCCTTTCCTCCACACTCCCCTGGATCCATGGCAGCCCAGCTGTGACTTGTGTACATCTGGTACCGATGAAGTCAGCACCTCGTATGGTGGTTTCGTTCGCTGCAAAGCACCTCACTTATCTGAGAGATCTTCCTTATATTAAACAAACCCAATTTCCCTGTTAAGTATTCTTATTGACCCTTTGGAATTCTATAACAGCATCTAATTCCTCTTTTGCTTGATGGTGCTAATTATTTCAAAAAAGCTACCAAAAGATCTTAAGTCTTATGATCTCCCTGCAAAACAGTGACAGTTCCTTCATGGTTTCCAGAGGCTCCATTTACCCCAGATGGATCCAGGTGTCAGCAAAAGCTGCTTTGAAATGCGAACAGAGTGCTCTGAAATCCTGTGGGCAGCACAGGACACTGGACAGGCAGGTAAATGACCACTCAGCTGGAGACACTATAAAGGAATCCCGGAAGAGTTTCACTTGCTGCCCAGCTTCCTCATCATGGGCTTTTCTCAGAGTGAGCTTAGCATCTCCTTAAGTTCCTTAGCTGTTACACCCACATTTTCTAAGCCATGTTTTCCTTTGTCTTGTCCTTGCCCAGCTGACTTATATATACACTTAGGAGCAGTAATCTGCATGTCAATTTTTAACTCATTTGTTTATTCATTCATTCAACAGATGTGTACTGAGCACCCATTCTTTGGCCAAGTGCTGAAAAAAAAATGGTGGAAATACGTGGAGGTTAATTCCGGTTCTTCACCAGATTCACTGCCACTTCAAGTTTTGTATCATCAGTGAAGGTGATGAGCGTAACTTCATGTGACAAAACGACCAAGTGAGATTATGCTCCAGATGTAGAAGGGGGTTTGGTTTGAGTGTCTTGTAGTCTAATTTATCACAGTAACATGTTACAAAGAGAAAAAAATTTATTTTCAATAAAAATAAATGTAGAAATGCAATTTGATAAAATAATTTGCTTTTACTTTCATGTTAAGATTTAAAAAACCAACCCTTGGTTAATCAGGAAAATAACTCCTTAACCTGATAAAGAGTATCTTCTGCAAAATGACAGCGAGCCTCAGATATACTGTGACTAATATGGAAGCACTTTGTTTAAGGTTCTGAGGGAGGTATGGATGCCTATTCTCATTGCTTTGTCTAACACTGGATTGGACACTTTAACCAGTTCCATGAAGCAACGCAAAGAAATAAAAGGTACAATGATGAAAAAGGAAGAAATAAAAAGATCATCACGTTTAAACAATATGATTGTTCACATAGAAGCTCTGAGATAATCTGTTTATAATATTATTACAAATAATAGAAATCGGTAATGTTGCGATATATCAGATCAATGTATAAAGATAAAAAAAGTTCATGTATAGCATACACAATTAGGAAATATGGCCTAATATATTATTTTAAAGAGCAAATGAAAACTGCAAATGGCTTAGGAATACAGCATTTTCCCTGAGTGTGATACCTCAGGGAAAAATTATAACACTTTGCTGAAGTTCCTAAAAAGCAAAGAAAATCTCAGAGAGAGATTTATTGTGTGTATGGACAGTAAGAACCATAGCATCAAGATGTCAGTTCCGAAGGACTCCAACCTGCAGGGGAAGCACAGCGTCAGAAGCGGAAGAATTTGATTGTGGTTCAGGCCAGCCACATACAGCATCTCGAGGTCAAAGGATCAGCAGTTCAGGTGACAGGATGGCCAACATTTGGCCGATGAAGGGGATAGGGTTAGCTATAAGATAAAGTTCTCTTTCCAGTAGGGAAATGGAGGAACTAAAAAAAATAATCTCAACCGTGTGGATTGTATAAATATGACGGAGTGAGAAATAAAGGCTACCGTCGTCAGGCTCCTAATAGGAAACAGATGGCAAACTCAGCTGTGATAGTTTGGGGAGAGTTTAAAGGACTATTTATAGGAACGTGAGCAAGGTAAAGGAAAGCCAACAGCGATGGAGAAGTAGCTGGGGAATAGCGGTGGATGAAAGCATCGTGCCCCTGGGCTAGCGGAGCATGGGGCAGGTATTGCTGGTGGAAATTAAAGGGAGAGTGGTAGCTGAAAAAGGCCCACAGACTGTAGTTGTGCCTTTTGGTAGAGGAACACAGTCACTGCTCCACGATGGCCCAGCAGAGAGGGGTCTAGGGGAACAAATGTCACAATCTCACCTTCCTCTCACTCTCCAGTCACCTGCTGGGGACTTCCACTGACCGACTCCCACTGGAAGCCAGAGATGCCAGTGGTGTAGCCCACGGCAGTCAGCATCCCAGAGCACAGAGGGAGGTGGAGGGCAACCAGTGGGTTTGGAGAGGCAGACAGACCAGCTCACAGGAGCAGGTCTCCACCAAGCTTTCATCGTAGCAAGTCTGTCTGCAGATGCCATTCAATGGTGAGAATCAGCTTTGAGGAACAGATGGCTCATTTGCTTTATCCCAGAGCAGAGCCTTCTTTGAAAGGGTCTCAGTGCCTATTGCTGAACTAGATTGGGGAAAGCAGGATCTGATCTAAGAATCGGTCCTGTGGTGAAGAGATGCAAGGACCTGAGTATTTGCCTAGTTAGTGTAGCTGTGAGCTCTGAGCAACGAAGTCCGATCTTTTGAAATTCATTTTGCCACGTACCAACGTACCCAGGTAACTCCAATTAGGAGGAGTCCCTGAACTGGACAAGTACTTTACCCTCATTTCATTCTCCTTCCCACCGGTGCACCAACCACAGGGTGTCACAGGGCTTTCTGCATGAATCGTCTTCATTTGGATCTCAGCTCCTGCATTAAGCAAATATTTACTGAGTGCCTGCTGTGTGCCAGATACCACGCAGGTACAGTGGGAATACGGCGATGAATAAGACAGTCCTTGCCCTTGACACCTTCCAGCTCGGTAAGAGATTTTTTAAAAAGTTCCTAAGAAGCTACGATACCAGGCTTTAGTTACTCTTGACTCCCTCACCCCTGCTTTATCCAAGCTGCTTCTCAGTGGGTGATACGGTTGTTGTCCCTCTTGTTTGTGCCTGATGTCTCCATCTCTTGGCAAACCTGTATTAGACAGCCCCTGATTCTGTGGTTCATGGAACTGGAAGCTAGAGGGGCTTTAAGGACCAGCCTGCTGGCCCTGAGCAGGAGACCTCCTCCTAACTGCATCATGCTTTTGCTGAGGCTGGGGTGCGAGTCAGAACGTGGGCTTACTGCCAGGGGTGTCCAACCTGCACCCACAGGCCGCAGGCGGCTCAGGGTGGCTGTGAATGTGGCCCAACACAAAAATTGCAAATGTAATTAAAACATAGTGAAATTTTTGGTTATTATGTGCTGCAATATATTTAATGTGTGACCTAGGACAACTACTCTTCCTCCAATGTGGCCCAGAGACAACAAAATGTTGGACATCCCTGGTACTCCCTCGAGTCTCACACTGAGTAGCTTCACACCCAAAGGAGTGCCATGGGCACAGCGAGAGAGCTGTGCAGACTTGCAAGGTGTGCTTGGGTTAATTGTTAGCTTGAACACACGTGGCTATGGCATTTAACTCTTGCGGCTCCAGACCCATGCAGCGACCTTGTCGGAGGTTGCAATTTTGCCTTCAGCTGTAACAGAACCCACCCACTCAGAGAGAAAGGACGTGTGAAGGGGAAGAGTGTTTTAACAGGGGAAGGTGCCTTTGCAGTGGGCTCTGCTCTGCCTTAATATTTTCTTTTTGCGGCTCTCAGCTCATTAGCCCCAAAATTCGCAGCTCTTTCAGGTATGGCCACCACCCGAAGACTCCAGCAGAAAAAGGTCCCAGCTGGCCACAGGCTCATCTCAGCCTGAGTAAGAGGCACTTGCAAGCTCCAGCACAGAGCACGTTGGGTCTGACCTTGGTTGCTGTTTGCGTTACCAGAAACCTAAGTACTAGTGGGTCTGGGTTCAGGCTGTGCCCCTTACAAAGCTCCTGAAGTCCAACCTGCCCATGTACCTTCTCTCTTCGTTTATTCAACCCAGGGCCCCCTAAAAGTCGTCCTCAGAACAACCTTAAGTAGGATTTAGAAAAAACGGGGGGTTCCATGGTCAAAACAGTTCAGGAGGCACTGCCCACCCTCTCCCCTTCTGAGGGTGCTAATCTATATATTTAAGGCTCTGAGAAGTCTTGCAATCACCAAGAAGAAAGGGAAAGAAAGGCTCATTGCAACAGAACTCACAATTTACAACTATATTTGCTCATATACTCCCTTCCCTTTAAGGAAAACCATACACACTGGGTCGTAAGGCACAGTAAGCACTCAATGGATATTGGCTGCTGCTGGCTATCAAAGATCTGCTGTGAACGATACAGCTTTCAGGAATAGGAGTTCCAGAAGCTTCCTTCATGACTCTGCCTCTCACAGTTGGTCCCCACACCCGTGAGCTTCTGTGACACCCGCCCAGTAGCAGCTTAATGAAAACCCCATAAATGCTTGCATGGGGCAGCACGTTGCAGCCGGGCACAGCAGACACGAAGTAAGCTAGAGGTGATGCCTTGAGGGGTGGTTTCCATGGACACCACCCAGACCCCAGATCCCAGAGGCCCACACAGGCATCTGCATCTGTTTTTCCACTCCACTTGCTCCTTCAGGCCCAGACTGGGGTCTGGGGATTCCCATCTGGGATCTGCTGTTAATGGGTTGTGTGACCTTTGGGCACTTACTTAACTTTGGGGTCCTGTTTCCTCAGCTGTAAAATGAGGGGCTTGCATTGGGCGGCCCCACTGGGCCTGCCAGCTCTGCTGCTCTGTGAATTTTGCAAGCACAAAACTGTACACCCCCTCTCCATGCCTTGTCTTGCAAATAAGAGTGTGAGTCCTCCAAATGGGGTGGTCCATAGCATGGATGGACGCAGGACCACTTAAGCAGGAGTTCCAGTCCCTGCCTGCACTTACTTGTGCCTTGCTTCATTCCAAAGCTGAAATCTGCTCATTTTCAAACATCTGGAAGAAGCACATACAAACAAAATTAAAGATCCAAAGGAGAAGCTGGCCACAGGGAAGCAGAGCCTTAAGCAGCTGCTATAAAGCGAAGAATCAAGAGGCTGCCAGGAAAAGTGTAAGAGCAAGGTCTGGTTTGAATCTCCACACCCCCCGCTTAACCTCACTTGATCTCTGTTTCTTCATCTCCTTAACTCCTAGCTCCCTGGGTCATCCTGAGGAGGAAATGAGAAGCCGAGCTGCGGAGGCAGACGACCCAGGCAATAGACAGCCCTGCTCTGCAACCCACTCTGACCTTGAGTGAGTTCATCACTCACACTGTGCGTGTTTCCCCCTCTAGGGTTTTGAGGGCCCGGGAGACAATACAAAGTGCCTCCTTCATTGTAGGCCTCCAGTAAATGTGGGTGATTGCTGGTAATCTTATTGCAGTAGTCTGTGTGCTACTCTTGCTATTGTTGCTTGTATCACACTCAGTAAGTTTTGGTTCTCTCCATCCATCTTTACCCTGTTCTTTACATTTCCAGCTTCATAGACTATTGCACACTGTTGTCCAGTTTCTTGCTTATAAACATAAGGGTTGGCCAGATGCAAGGGAGGTCCTGATATAAATAAAACAAAATAAAAATATAACCTGATTTCCTGGGTCACTTAAAGTTTCCTTTACAAACCCAGTTCTTGAATCATCTTTGATTTCACTAGACCTGGTATTTATTTGCCTGTGTGTTTCAGTCTCTGGAAGGGTGAGATGAAGTCAAGGAACTTCCTCTTTTGCATCTGTCCGAGCCTGGGGCACAGAGTGTCAAGCCTCCTGGGAGCACAGGCTGAAGGGGCCTCTGGACCCTTGGAGGGGAGGTGGGCGCTGCCTGCTCTCTGGCCCAGCCAGTAGATACATCCTGCCCATGTCTCTCAGCAAAGACCTGCCAACTGACAATTGACACGTTGTGTGAAAATAAAAACAGTGGGCGAGTAGCTGCTGTTTCTAATGGCAGCGTGGGTAGTGGGGGCGGGCCAGCCCCAGCAGGGTGACAGCTGTGGTACCCAACACTGTCACTGCAGATGCTGAAGGCCTCTGTTCCTGGGGCCTGCCCACCTTTGTGCACCTTGTCATCGCAGGGTGACAAGCCCAAACACAAGAGGCCTTCCTTTCTCATGCTAATGTCCCACGATGACAGCTTCCCCAGGTGTGACAGCCTCTCTGTGAGGCCTCCACCCCCACTCTGGGTTTCCCACTGCAGGCTGGTGGTGGCCTGCTTCCCAGTCCCGGCCTGCTTCAGGATGGAGCTAGTGGGGGACAGACACCCCTTCCTCCAGCCAGGAAGCTCTCTTGTCCATAAGTAGCTGACCCTCTGCCTCCTGGATCTTGACCTGTTTCCGCTCACAATGTCATCTTGTCACTGTCCTCTCTGTCTTCCTCTTCTTCCCTCTTCTTTGCTATCTACCTACTCTAACCTTAATAATGTCCTTTATATTCTTAATGCCACCTAAACCATCCTTGTTTCTGGTCTTTCTCTGGCTGTTCCTTCTGCCCAGAGACCTTTGATCCTTGTTCTCTTTCCTTAGTTAATTCATTCTTGTCCTTCAGGACTCTGGTTAATGTCACCTGCCTCCCCTCACCATGCTGTCCCATATCAATAACTCTACATTCTTCCCTCCACATCACCGTTCATTTCCTAGATAATATTGATTTCAGTCTTCAATTACCTTGTCCGCTAATGTGTTCACTTGCTTGCTTGTCTCCTTTACTAGAATACAAACTCCATAAAGACAGGGACCTTGTCTGTCTTGTTCAGAGCTCCATTCCCAGAGCCTAGGCCCAATCTGGGGTGTAGTAGCTACTCAATGAACACATGTTGAGTGAACAAAATAAATTAAGAAAATACTCCCATAAGTGACAGAGGTCTACCAAGCAACAATTTTTAAGCGGGAGCCATGACACACGCTGTCTTAAAAAAGTATCCCCAACGATTCTACTGCTCTCGTGGAAGAACGGATAAACCTTTGAGCCATTGCCTGTTCGTCCCCAGCCCCCTGCTGCTTTCGTAACTCGTCTGCCTGATCCTCTATCCTTGTTCTCTGCCAACTCAAGAGACACTGGTTAAATGTTTAACATTCGCTTCCCCAAACTACTCCAGCCTGAGGGCAATGGGTAAAAATCATTTAGAAATCATGTTTTCTTTCTCAAAACTTGTAAGAATCTCTCTTTATCTTTGAAGTCTAGGAATTTTGCAAGATACCCAGGAGTGGATGTCTTTTTTCACCAGTTCTGCCTGGGGCGCAGGGAGCTCTTTCAGCGTGAAGACCAGACCAGCAAGTGCTCCTGTTCACTGTTTTCTTTTGATTATTATTTTCCTCCCATCCGTTTTCTGTTCTCCTTTCAACTCTCCTGCTAATTACTTATTATGACCCCTGGATCTAGTCTTTAAGTCTCTTCTTGTTTCATCCTAGAGTTTCTGTTTAAAATGTTAACTCTTCTGTATTTATGTTTCCATCGATTTGTGAGAGGTTTCATCTAAGTGGTCTTCTGACGTTAATGCAGATCTCAGAAGTAACTCTCCACTTTTTCCAAACATTCTATTAAAATATATCCTGTAACAATTTCCCCCCAAGAAAGTCTTTCTCTTACTTCAATCACACGTCTTTGAGAGAAAATGTCTCTTTCTTACTGAAGGTTTTTAATCCTGCTTATTACATTTTTTCTGCCTCGTAAGAATCCCCTCTTCCAAGCCAATTCTTCAGCTAGGCCTCCTCTTTTAAACTATTGCGTCTCTTTGAGACTCAGTTTCAATTTTAATTTTTTTCTCAATTGTAATTTTTATTATGGTAACTATCCATAGATACCACCCATGTAAGTGTCGGAGCCTCAATACTTTTGAAATATGTAAACAATCCTGAAGCCAAAAAGTTCAACAGATGTTGATGTATTCATTTACTCAAAAAATATGGGCTTCCTGAGTACCAGGTACAATTTATTGTGGATTATGGGGAACAGAAGAGAATGAAACAAACAAACAAATAAACAAACAAACAAAACAGTGTTTTGATGGACATTCTAGCTGGGGAGGCAGATAAAATGTTAACAATTGAAAATAGAATATAATTCCAGGTGGTGATCAGTGCCACCAAGAAAGCAGAGCTGGGAAGGGATAAAGAATGCCTGGGGCTGCAATGTCAGATGCAATGTCAGATTGGAGACCTGAACGGGTCTAATTCTTTGGGCCATTTCTCCCAGGAGCACCAGAGCCTTCATGTGTCCAGACTCATGGTAACCTGTTAGGACAGAGTAGGGGGTCCTAGCGGGTGAAGCAGTGCCCTTGTCACCCGTAAAATATATAATTCCTTTACATAGATTCATCCCTAGCTCTGTTCAAAATGTTCATTGCAATTATATAAGAAAAACCATTTGTTGAATATTTAATATCTAATATTTACAATGTGCCAGGAACTGTATAAATTGTATTGCATGTTTTTCTCACTGAACTCATACAATGACACTATGGGCTGAGTACGATTCATGTCTCCACTGTACAAAGGAGGAATCTGAAGCCTAGAAATGCAAAGCCTGTCATCGACATGTTTAGTGAATAGCAGATCCACGACTTTCCTGTTTCCAAAATTTATGCTCTTGACTATGAGGCAATTTTGCTAGGCCTGGTGATATTAAAAATAAATGCCCATTTTCTGCTTGTAGAAGTTTGTTGTGTTCTGGTGATAATAGACAAATTTAAAAAGTATTAGACCATGTGGTAAATGCTGGGATTCAGAAAAGCATTGAGGATAGTGGGAGACCAGTGAGGTCATTTAAGTTAAGTGGCAGGAAAGTACATAAAGGAGGCTTCTAGAGAGAGGTGAGCCTGCACTTGAACCCAAAAGATGGGACAGTACCCAAGGGGAAAAGGGAGAGAAGGGTATTCCTGGAAAAGAAATGAACACAAACAAAGATGCTCAGGTCTGAATATTGTCAAGTACCCGGAGAACTCTGGAATGTTCAGTGTTCCTGGAGCACGAGAGTGAGGCAGCCAAAGGGAGAGGCTGTCCCGCTTGCAGACACGTGACCATGGGGACTGCTGTGCACGATGTTAAGTAGCTTAGAATTCGTTTTGTAAAGAATTAGAAACAATTGAAAGCTGTTAAGCAAATACCAAGATAAGACTTATTTTCGGTAAAATGCTCTGGCAACCATGTTGAGGACAATTTTGATGGGGAAGGGCAGGGCTGGGGTCAGGACAATCAGCTGGGAAGCAACTGTAGTGGTCCAGGGAAGAGACGGGCCAGGTGGTCTCCTCTCAAGCAGCGATAAGGGCGGAGAAGAGGAGGAAGCTTGAGAGAGGTTGGGGATAATTTCAGAGAGTGGTGCCTGATTGGAAGTTGAGATGGAGTGAATGGGAACATCAGTGTGAGCCTCAGATTTTTGACTCAAAGGACCAGCTAAATATTGGCCCCATTGGCTGATTCAAGGAACAAAGAGAGGGAGCAGCATGAGAGGGGAGGTTGGTCAGAATGTGGTACAACGGGACCTTTGTGAGAGACACCAGTTGGCGTGAGTCGGGCGCCTGCAGCTCACCACAGAGGTCTGCACTGGAGAGAGGAATCTGGGATTCTCAGCAACTCACCGAATGTTAAAACAATGAAGTGTGTGAGATCATCCAGGGAGCAGCTGGTAGAACCGTGGTGGGAAAACAAAACAGAACAGGGAGGGCATAATAGTTAAGAACACTCAGGCAAAATAGCTACTGTTTTATGAACCAAGTAAGAGAAACTGTAGCTAGAAGGATCTTGGTTGGCAGGGCTGGGCAGAAGGTGGTGTGAGAAAGGTTGTTGAGACAGAAAGGAGCAAAGCAAGTGAGTAAGCAGCAACAGTGGGAATTGATGGGCGGAAT
Organism: Anoura caudifer; assembly: GCA_004027475.1. NCBI lineage: Eukaryota > Metazoa > Chordata > Mammalia > Chiroptera > Phyllostomidae > Anoura > Anoura caudifer. The sequence continues at coordinate 79,568 of PVKU01002996.1, read as the reverse complement.
GAGCAGAGTTGTGGGTTCGGGAAAGATCTACAGAGAAGAGCTGACCAGAAAGTGGGCGGAGTGAGGCGGGGTGAGTTGCTGATCCTTTTAGCAGTCTTTACATTTGAAAGAAGACTATCTTCTTCATTCAAATCAAGTCTGGCCAAGCATCCAGTAGAGACAAGATTGGGGTCTATAAGGCTGCACTCCAGTCGGCTTTGCTACTGCTCCTATCTGAAAGCCATCCTTACCTATCCCTGTGCCACAGTCTGGTAACCTAGGACACAGGGTTATGGAACGCCTGAGAAACCTGGACAAGGAGTGAAGTTAACTTTGGGACTCAAACTACCCTGTTGGTTTATGGCTTTCAGGGAAGCTACACAGACACAGATAGACACCAGTCTAAATTTAGCTGCCTTTGCCTTCCACTGTAAACTTCATCGAGGCATCTGCAAACTGTGGAATGCCCAGTATTCCGTGGGGAAGGTCTCTGCTTTTGGTGTTGTAATGGGAATCAAGTCCTTCTTTGTTACTTGGCAAACTTTTAGTGACAAAAATAACATTAATATGACAGGTTAGGCAGGAGTTTTACTGAAAGATCAGTGACAAGGACTGGCTCCAGAAAGATAAATAATCTTCATTGCACATGGCAACCTAATGACAGATGAGGACAGATGGTGACAACCCTCAACTTGGAATTCTGCTTGAATCAATCAATCAATCAATCAATCAGCAACTATTTATCGATCTCTTATTTTGGCTAAGAACACAGACCTTGGAATCAGATGCCTGAATTCAGAACCCAATTTTCCCATGTACCAGTGACTTATCCTTGGAAGATTTGCAAAACCACTCTGAACCTCAATTTGTTTTTCCTTTAGATAATAAGGAAAATAATTGTATTTAATCTGATGGGTTGTTGTGGGGACCACATCAGATGTGAGGTCTCAACAAGTGTTAGCTACTACTCTTTGTCATTGTCTTTGATATTATTGTTGTGGTTGGTGGTGTTGCTATGATTATTGTCACTTCTGGGTACCCCAGGGTAGTACACGGGCTTCCTTTCTTTCCAAGTTGATGTTACAGTATTTTCCAGAAATCGGTCAGGTGAGCTTCAAAATAATGCCCAAGGTGGTACCCTGCCCTGTGAAGCTTATTCTAGGTACTTAACGTTTCTGGTTTTCTGATCGCCCAGTGAAACACAGCAGTCAGCCTGTGAGGACCCTGTGGGGAGAGAAGGGACGGAAAGGACAATTGGGCACAAAAGTGAGGTGAGGAGACAGAAGAAGGCAGGAGAGAGGGGGAGAGAAAGAGAGAGGGAGCACGGATGGACAGGGAAGGGTTTTATTGTGAAAAAAGGAGGCACCATAGATTGTTGCCTCAATGTTTGCAAAGATTCATTTACTCATTTAAAAAATACTTATAGAATGCTATGGCAGGCATTATTCTAGGTGCTGGGAGGGGCGGGGCAGAGGATGCCAAAATGATTAGGAAATCTGAAGCCCCTACCTTCATGAATTTTATATTTTATGGGGGAAGGAATGGCAACAACAATAAAATACCATCAGATCCATAGTTTCACATATTAGCAAATGCTATGAAAAAAACCAAATCTGGGTGAGTTACTAGAGGCTGGCCTAGGGAGGGGGAGGGGAACTACTTCAGATCATGTGGTCAGGAAAGGCGTTTTCAATTGCTAAAGGTAGGCCCAACCTGGTTAGGGGACAGTTCTTACCCAGTATTGAAGTTTCATTCTATGCCCTGGCTTGAACTGGCTGGTTTCCTCTCCCTAGCCTTTTATAAGCTCTTCTTCTGCCCAGAAGAGGTCTCCAGCCTTTTCTATGGCGGAAATTGGGAGTGAGACTTGAGTATGCAGAGCTCAGCTAACCTCCTCTCCTCTTAAGGAAGAGGAAGGTGCCTGCAAAGAACGTGTATTCCAGTCTGCTTCTTCATGCTTTAAGTTTTATGAGGATGGGCCTCCGTGTTCTTTCTGACTCTGGTGTTCAATGTTAGGAGGCCCTCATGTTCAATACCAGCCTGTATGTCCTAAGGCTCTGATTCTTCTGAAAGTGCGGTGCATGGACCTGTGGCACCAACATCACCTGGGGACTTTTTAGCCATGGGATTTCTCAGGCCCCAGCCCAGAGCACCTGAAGCAGAGACTCTAGGGGTAGGGCCCTCCAGTCTGTGTCTTATCAGTCGCTCCAGGTGATTCTGATGAGTGCTCAAGTTTGAAACCACTGTTCAAGTACAGTTGCCAGTGCTCCGCGTGTTGAAAGGGTTTGCATTCCCATCTGCTTGAAGTCAGCAACAAAGAGCCTAGGACTTGAATGTTGGAAGGTTTTGCATTTCTTTTCTCTGTCTCTCAGGGTTCCTCAACCTCAGCACTAATGCCATTTGGGGCTGGTTAATTCTTTATAGTGGGGATTGGTCTTGTGCATTGTAGGATGTTAAGTAGCATCCTTGGCCTGTACTCGGTGAATGCTAGTAACACTCCCCCAGTTGTGACAATCAAAATGTCTCCATAGATCACCAAATATCCTCTTGGATGCAAAATTGTCCCTGTGTGGACCGCTGGCCCATCTGCATTAGTTGAGTGTATAGCTTTTTGACTATTCTCAGTGATCATCAGTAAGTGAATGGTCTTCCTTAAAGGAAAAAACAACACCCACCTCACAAATTGTTGGGAGGATTAAGTGTAAACATCTAAAAACTCTTGGAACAATACATGTCTTAGCACAGTTGTTACATGAACTAGGTGTAATTGCTGTTATTTCAATTATTATTGTAGATGAATACTATATAGATTATGGAAGTCCATATAAGAGTTAGAAATGGTTAATATTATTACTTTAATTGTTATTAGTCTCTTCATCTCATGACATGTCTACAGAGAAGTTAGTTGTTACTGGTTTATTATTGCTCTCTTTATCACACAAAAGGCCTGAGATTGCCTTTGTTTTATATGTGGCACTCCTGGATCCTCTATGAGGGGGAAGGATCATTTTGCCTTCCTGTGTACTCCTTCCACAAACAAAAAGGCACATTATTAAGCCACTCTCCTATCTTCCCCACTCTCACTGAGGAATACTCATAGATGTCTCAGCCCCCCAAATCCTGCACTTGCTCAACACAACCCGCTTTCAAAAAGAAAAACAGGTTCTTTCCTCACTGCCAGCCCATCCCATGAGCGTTGTGATCCACATATGAATACAGAGACTCTGTTACAATAAATTCCTCGTAGTGTGCCAGGACGGACAGCTGCTGCCCACATCCTTAACTCTATAATAGCAAACATCTGAATAAAGAGGGAAAAAATTAGTAAACCATCCAGATGTTTTGCTCAGGCTTCGCCACACATCAGAAGTTGTGCAACATCTGGATGACAACCTAGTATTTTGGCTTTCTACGGGGCTCCTTGGGCATTGTGTAGACACAGGCTTTATCTTAACGTGGTCATTATTTACGAGTTCAGAATTTCTAATTCAATTCAAATCCTTGGAGCCTAAATCCACTCACCCTTGGCAAAACGTGAGTATGGGTTTTTAAGCAGTAAGACTTGGAAAGTTTATTAAAAAGTCTCAAAAGGCATTTGGACATCAAATAACCCTCAAAACCCAATGTTTTTGTGATTTAAATGAATCAGAAACATATGGATTAAATTTCCTTTAAATTGCTAGCAAGATTAAAAATCAGGAGAGAAAGAGCTCAGGGCCAAATGTGCTTTGGGTCTTCCAGGACAAAGCGTGGATGAACCTGAGCTGGAGACATAAATAGCACCCACACTGCACCCGCTCTCCTCCACTCACTTGAGAGACCAGAATTTTGGGCACAGGGCATTGTTCTCACTCTCAGAGGCAACCACACAGACCACCAAACACCATCGTAATAACAAACACCAACAATTAAGATGCCTGCTAATTTACAGTTAGCCAAAAACAAACAGCATACTTCAAAGTCAAACTAAAGATGTCTCTTTTTTAAAGTTCTGCAGAATCTGAAAGTGATTAAAAGAGAAATTACGTCTGAAAAAGGAGCTGTTTCAAGCATTATTTAACCGTGGGCAGAGGACGGGGCTTCTAACAGCCAAGGAACTCATGCAGCAGCCCAGCTCGGGACTTGTCATCCTTGGGCTCTGCATCAATCTAAATTCAGCTCCGAGGGCTCTAAACTAAGCCAGTGAAAAACCAGCCTGAAGACGCAGCATGGAGGAGCATGGGAACTTAATACTCTATGGGGGGCGGTGTCTCTATTTGGTTTCTACTACTCATACAGCTCTCCCCACTCTTGCCAACCAAACAGCAGGATCAGTTTGATCTTATTGGTGACCAAAATACATCTTCAAATATAAAACATGTGTTTTAATCTGATTGTCTCTTTTATATCAGTTCTTTTTTTGTATAGGGCTCAAATTCTTTGACCTTCCATTTGTGCTTCTTTGGATTAAAATAATAACTCTCTTTTCCTCAGTTCACCATTCTTGACTTTGTCCAGTCCCTGGAGGCAAGAGATCTTTGAAGAATGAAGCACAAAGTCTGACCTTGCTTGATTTTTCCTGATGGTCTCTCCTGCAGGCATTTCCTACACTGTCACCCCTCTATCTCCTACCTCACCCCCACTCTGCAGTATGGCTTACATCTAAGAGTTTTATTATCGTTAAGGGTTGTAATTATTATCTTCCTTTATCAAATTTCCAATCCGATTTCTCAAGTACATTTCAGAAAGCCATTTATTTGTTCAACAAATATTTATTTACCAGGTGTATATTTACTGAAGATACGCCTGTAAACAAGATGATTGACAATACATAAGTAGGTAAATGGGTAAATAAGATAATTGAAAATAATGACATGTTATTTAGAGTATAAAAATATGTTGATGTGATGAGAACATTAGTGAGTGCTTGAGTGGTGGGACAGGTAGATGGTAAATAGATGATAGACAGACAGACAGATATCTTAAGATGGTACAGCCAGGAATAGGTTCTCCAAGTAGATTGTATTAGATTTGAGCCTTGTATGGAGAGAAGTAGTGAGCTGTATATAAAGCTGAAGAAGAATGCCCTTGGCAGAGGGATCAGCAAAAGCCAAGACCTTGAGGCAGGAACCAAGGTGGTCCATGGAAGAAGCACAAGGAGGACTCTGTGACGGGAGTCTATGGTGTGAGTGAGAGACAGGATCGCGAGAGATTGGGAAGGTAAGCAGATGCCAGACCCTGTAGACTCTTGTAAACCACAGCACAGCTCTTCATTTTAATGTGAGGTGAGGATGTTTTCAGTCAAAGCAAGCATAATCTATTTGCATATAAAATATTATTTTGTCTGATATTTGTAGAATGGACTGTAGGAAGCAAGTGTTTATAACAACAGAGATCTGTGGATTCAGGTTGTTCCCTGTCCTCTGTCCCTTCATTTAGCTGGGACATTTGGGCATCTCTAATTCATTATAGTCTCCAACGACAGGAGACACTGAGTTCTGTTGTCCAGCTTCTATCTTTTGCCATGACAGGGGTGTAAGTGCTTTCAAAATCCTTCCCTGGCTGCTGGGCATTAGGATAACGATATTCTACTGACTTCTTCAAGATTGCTGGGACTTTGTGATATATAGACCTGCCTAAAAAATGTATTAGCAGTTGAACCAACTAATGTGTATTCCACATACAATAAAACAACCTTAAATATCTCATCAGAATTGAAGTCTAATCCTCTGAGGCATTTCTCGATATTTGAAATGGGTGTAACAATAGAATTTATGGGGCTGTTGTAAGTATTGGAGTCAATGCAGAGAAGAGAGTGTGTAAAGGGCTTCAAGTGCATGAAGACAGCCTGGCACTCAGTGAAGGAGTCCTTGGTATGTATTAGTTACTATTTCTTGCCTCCAATAGATTAAAATAATATTTGAACTAACCTAATCAAGATAAGGAAAGACATGGGATAATACAATTTGTGACTGATGCTGCAATAATGTTTAATAATAATGAATAAGATTCTGTATTAAAATTATAGCATGTATGACCAACTATGGTTTACTAAAAATTCAGAGGCGTCATTAGTATTGGGAATGCTGTGAACACGGCGCAGTTCGTCCCCAGAATCCTTTCTTAGGGGTCTTTCACTCTGGCTGTCTCCAGACGTCTCACCCTGAGAACACATATTGCAGTTCATTGTAATCATTTCTTGACAGGAGTAAGAACTACTTCGGATTAGAGATTGTAGCTTTTAAATAACATGAAGAGGATAAAAATATTCAAATGCCCCTTTCACGTCATTTGGCAATTTCCACCTGCTCCTGATGCTATGATTTTAGCATTTATAATTCATATTTTCATATACTTTAAACAGAAGCTGACAATTCCATCTATTACTTTGATCTGTTTCAGTGCTGGGGGAAAAATGGCCATTCCAGCAAGGACAATTTCTAAAGGCGTGTTGAAAGTAATTTTGACTTGATGTGATTATTATGGCTTTAGTCATAATAGGAGAGGCTATGCTGTGATAACAAATTAATTTTAAAATGAATGAAGATGTGCTTCTTGTTCAGGTTACAAGTCCAATAGAAGTCCACCCATCACTCAGATTTCTAGGCTGACAGTTTCCTATGTCAGGACTGGCTGGCCTCTGGGGTCATCACAGAAGGGTATGAGAGAACAGAATGCTTCTTTAAGGAACAGGCCTGAAAGTGGCTTGCATTAGCTGTCAGACTTTGCTGTACCTTAGTATCAACAGGGGAGCTTTTGAAAATTTTAATGCCCCAAACTGATTAAATCAGAATTTCTGAGGCTGAGACCCATACATCAGTATGTTTTAACCTTGTTTGGGTGATGCCCATGTGAGCTGAATTTAAGACTCAATAGCTTATATCACTTCTGCTCACACTCCGTTGGCCAGACTGAATCACGTGTCCTTGATCTAACACTAAGAAGCTTGGGAAATGTAGTCTTCCTGTGTGCCCAGGAAGGGGATTAAAAGAGGGATCGCCACACCTCTATCATTGTGTCTGATGTCTTTGTTGTCTTTCATGTTAACTTCAGAATATACCTCCCCCTCCCCAACACATAAATGTAATTCCACTCTAATAATATCATAAAACCCTGGTCTGGGGCAGTAGTGGAAGTAAGGAAAGAAATGGATTTTTATGGCCTGTCAGAAGTACTTGCTTTTCATTCTGGTCTCACTCACATTTGAAGTAGGATCCCCAGTGAAGGATTCTAATCTTTATTGTAAGAACGTTGGGCAGTAAATGAAGAGTTTTAACCGAGGAGATGATCACATTATTTTAATTTGAATCAGCTATGATGTGGGGCAAGTATCGATGGGAGCAAGCCAGTTAGGTGGTCTCTGAGGTCATCCAAAATAAGAGGGCTGTGGCCTGGATTAAAGTGATACAGGTGGAGATGCATTTGAAAGAAATTTAGGGGATTGAAGCCCTGGGATTATAGGCTGACTGTAAAATGAACAGTAGAATGAGAGGCCTTCATCAGGACTCATTTTTCTTGCATCAACAACCAGATGCAGACTGGTGGAGAGATGGGGGAAGACACGAGGTCCAAGTGTGATTGAGAGAAGTTATGGAGAAAATGCACCTAGACACCACTTTTAAGAAGTATGTCTCAGGCCCTGACCGGTGTGGCTCAGCTGCTTGGGTGTCATCCACAAAGTGAATGGTCACTGGTTTGATACCTGGTCAGGGCACGTGCCTGGATTGCAGGCTTGGTCCTTGGTTGGCATGCCAGCAAGAGGCAACCAATCAATGATGTTTCTCTCCCACATCAATGTTTCTCTCCCGCTTTTTCTCCCTCCCTTCCCCCTCCCTAAAAATATTAAATAAATAAAAATTTGTATTTTTTAAAAAGAACTTTGTCTCAGAATGACGTAGGAAGTTGTAGAACTGGAGGCATCGACTTGTCTAGCTATTAATAATTCAATTTTTGCCTTCAACTTGATCATTGCTCTTTTTGTATATAGCTCCTTGGGCTACCGCTCAGATGGGAGAGGGAGGAGGTTGGTATTAGAGCACCATTGTCTCTCTTTATACTTAACTCACGCCTCCTGGCTGGCCCACCTGTCTATCTGCATGCTGCTGGACTTAAAATTCACATCATGTCAATTATGCTGAAGAGCAACAATTGTAGTTGAAGAATAAAATGCTCAGTATACTCAATCGAAGAAAGACTAAGAACCACACTGTATTCTTGACTTGGTCAGCTTAGTCCTGGCTAAAATATAGTGGCTCAGGAAAATTCCCTTGTAAACCCTCGCTTTCCTCTCTGGTCAGAGAATATGTTGTCTTATGTGACTCAAAACTTGGGATGGAAATTTTGAAATATTTTCCCAGGGAGTGGCCTCCTTTTTTACTTGAAATTCCCCTTTTTTCCCTCCATACAGACTCCCTGTTCCCAACACTAGACCTCAAAAGCATCCAGTCTTTCCCTCAGTGCTTAATAGATAATCTGATATACAGCAGGTGTTCCATAATTATTTTTGATGAATGAATCAATAGCTTGTGGCCTCGATCAGACATATCCTTGGAGGTTTCTCTTCCCTGCTCTGGCTGTTTCCCAGGGGTTCTCTGAGTAATACAAGGATGTCCTCACACTGGTTCAATCCACTCTCAACATCTTAAAGGAAAGTTTTTCTCTTATCTAAGAGTTTTTAAAAAATAGCTATAATTCACATACCATAGAATTCAACCTTCTGGTGTATAATTCTGTGGCTTTAATATATTCAAAAAGTTACGTAACCATCTAACAGCTAATTCCAGCAAACCTCCATTATCCTGAGAAGGATGCTCAAATTCATTATCAGTCACTCCTGATTCCTACCTTTCCCTGGGTGGCTGCCACTAATCTGGTTTTTGTCCGTGGATTTGCCTCTTCTGAACACTTCCATGTAAATGAAATCATTCACTTAGGCTAATGTTTTTAAAGTTCACCCAGGTTGCACCGTGCATGTATCAGCGCTCCACCTCTTTTAATGGCTGGATGCTATGCCATCCTATGGATGGATACACCACATTTCGTTTATCCATTCATTCATTGATGAACCTTTGGGTTGTTTCCACATTTTGGCTGTTATGAATAATGCTGCAGTGTTCTAACAGGTTCAGAGAAGTTAGGAAGAATGAACAGGTACCCTTCAGTTTACAGAAGGCTCACAGGACAGCTGGGGTAACCCAGTGAGTCACTTTTTAAAACAATTTTCCTTCACAAACTTACAAATGTTTTGCTTCTAGGTAGATGGGCTTAATGCAGCAAAATCTTACTTAAAATATGGTGAACTTTTCTTTTTAACCAACTCATGGCTAAAGGAAAACTAGAACAAATCCAACCAGACTGCAGCTCCTTTTGTGCAATAAAAATCTCAAGCGGTTAGGAATCTGTGCAATCCTAGTGGGAAAAGTTGTTATTTTTCTCAAACAGGATACAGGAAGAGGGAAAAGAAAATTGTTGACTGCACTAGTGACTTAAATGTCATTTCAATGCCCTCATATCATCCAGTTTTCAGTTTCTAATGAGTCCTAAAAACAGGTCATTCTGATCACGCAAAAAGATCCTCACTCTGAGTTGATAAATTTTTGGATGAGTCTTTCTTGGACCCAAATTATTAATATTTACTTCCTTCCAAATCTGAGCACATGTTTTCCTATGCCATCCCAAGTTAGCATCTCATCTGTCTCCCTCCTTCCTCTGCCAAATATGGAAAGATTTGTTGTTTCCTTGATTAGTGTAGCATTCCATAAGGTTTTAGCTCAGTCATTGCATCTTCTCTCTCTCTTCTCTCTCTCTGAGGCTGCAGCCTCCACACTGATTCAGGAGATGAGCCCTCATGTATAGAGACTGGTGGATGGACATCAGGTTGACTGTTTGGGGCCCAGCGTGTAAAGTTCCTGGGCATGCACCACTTTTGCACATTTCGTGTTTGTGGGTGCAAAATTGCACAAGTAAACCGCGCTGCCCACAACTGGCTAATTGCAGAGGCAATCATCGCCCTGGCTCCTTCCAAATGAGCAGGGAGCAGCTAATTGTGCTCACAATTGGCTGATTGAGCTCACAGTCAGTAAATTGCTGCTGCAACTGTGTGTGCATAGAATTTTGCACCTGGGAGTAATCGCGGGCGTTAGGGTCTAACACACTTTGAAAGCACATTAAACACAACAACATCCGAGAAATCCAACACCATCCAGCCTGTGCGAGGAATTGGAGCTGGGTGGGGGAGACATCCTTCTTCAGCTGGGGTAGGGGGATGTCAGGCCCTGAAGCAACTCCCCAGAGTACGTGTTACCACTTAGGGCTCTGGTTGTGCCACATCATATATCTCTTGCCTCACACTCTGAGCTCACTGCTCAGCCAGCAAAACATCTCGTCGCAGAAGGGTGGTAGAGTGTGCTGCTTGGAATGGGAGTTCTGAACTCAGGATACCTTGGTTCAGACTTAGGTTCTTCCACTTCCTTGTGGGGTTCCTTGGCAAGCTTCGCTCTTTGTAAAGTGGTGGCTGTGATAAAAGTGACTGTGTCGCAGGGCTCCTGGGTGGATTATGTGAGATGCTGCCCGAAAACTGTGAGCATGTGATATTTACCCAGTGGAAGTTTTGTTTTCTTTTTCTTAAAACTCAGAACGTCAGCCCGAGTTTGGACCTGACTTAATGCCCCATGGAGTACCTCCTACTCTGACTTTGAAGACAATTGTTAATACGCTGGTCTCAGCATCGAAGGGCTCTTTGCTTTTCTCCTTATCGGCTGCACCACGGTGGCCAAGTTGCTTGATTTCTCTAGACCACACTTTACCAACCTGCAACATGGGGGTGGATATGTTATCTCTCTCATAGGTCACAGGTAGCCCGTCTCGCAGGCCCGTGGTGAGGATTAAGTAAGACGAGCTATGTGAAAGGGTTAACACTCTGTGAGCGCGCCGTACATGCTAGCTAGCTCTTGCTGTCACTGTTATCGTCACGAGAAAGCTCTGTGAGAGCAGCATGGTGTAGCGCCTGGCATACTGGGGACTTTGAGCTAATATTATTATGTAACTCCTGCCCCAGAATACGAAGCTCCTACCCACTGCCTTGACAGAATGGATCCCTTCGGATGGGAAGGTATGTGAGCTCCGCGGCAAATTGTCTAGGGACCCTCCCAAACCTCTAAGAGGAGACGCATAGATTTTGAGCCCAGAGAGACAGGAGGACCCAATCCTGTGTCTGCCCTGCCCTGGCTCATTTTTTGGTCCCCGAGAGAGATGGTTTTATAGGGTTCTTACTCTCAGCAAGAAAAAAAGAGATAAGGACAAGCTTTGGCAGGATCCGGAAATTAATCCAGGGGAGGCAGACATTGTGTCTCTAAATGTAATTGAATCTCCCTGGTGTCTGGTGGGGGGCGGGGGATGGGGCACAGACCTTCTGACTTTCAAGTCTGTGGGGTGGGGTGGAGGATGGGGGGAAGGAATGAGGGGGGGGTTGCTGCTCCAGGCTAAGCAGGCGGCTCCTTGAGTATTTCTTTCCACCCTCGGACCCAACTTCCTTCCCTTTCCTCCTTAGGACTGCTACCACCATCCTGTCCCTGTGGGTGTTTCTGGCCCGATACAGCTCCAATGTCGGGTACACGTGCCCTTTGCCTGGCTGTCCAAAGATATGAGCACACAGGACTCTGGTAAAATGGGCTGCCCTGCTGACCTCCGCAGGGATGCAGGCCAGGGTGGAGGGCCCAGGTCCAGAATCCCGGGCTTCTCAGCAGCATTGCTCTTGGTTTCCGACTCTCACACCATGGTGTGTACATTTGCCAGGGCTGCCGTAACCCAGCACCACAGGCTGAGTGGCTCAAACAACAAAAAGTTACTTCTCACTGTTCTGAAGGCTAGGATGCCAAGATCAAGGTGTCATCGGGTTTGGTTTCTCCTGAGGTGTCTCTCCACGGCTGGCAGATGGCCACCTTCTCTCTGTGGCTTTTCCTCCGGGTACACATACCCTGGTATCTCTCCATGGGTTCAAATTTCCTTTTCTTACAAGGACACTGGTCAGGTTGGATTAAGATCCTTCTGAAGACTTCAGTTTGACTTAATCACCCTTTTAACCCTCATCTCCATATGTGGTTAGAGTCTGAGGTCCTCAGGGTTAGGGTTCAACTTATGAATTTTGGATACCACATAACTCAGCCCATTATACCTGAGATTCTCAGAAGTCCCAAGAATTGTTCTCTCCTTAGAGGTGGCACCAACTGGACCCAGACCGCAGTTCGGACACTGATTAGAGTTGCGTGACCTCGGTAGGCAAGGCCCACGACAAAGCTTCACAACTAAGGTGACCCCATGTTCCACTTTGCCAGGGACTTCCCTGTTTATTTCTGTTGTCCCGGCGCAAGTACAAGAGCACCCTCTTTCACTGTTAAGTATCCTGGTTCAGATGATAAGTTACGTGGTTACTGTTCTTACTTTCAGACCTAAATCACTAGGTGCTCGGGGTTTTCAGGGGACACCGGATAAGTACCCATCACACTAACCGGTGCTTAGTAAGGGTGACTGCCCCTTTTGCTTGCCCCTTCCCATTCCCCAACCCAACGCCCTTGGTCAGGCAGGCTCATTTTTCAGGAGGAACACTTTGCCCAGGATGCATCAAGGTAGACCTGGAAGACTGGACCGGAGCTCATCCCGGCCCACCTGTGGCACATGCAGCTGGCATTTTCAGGGTCTCCAGCTTGGGTGAGAGCCAAGGTAATGGGCCTCTGCCACCCTAAAAATTTGTTCAGCTCCATCATCAGCAGTTGGCAGTGCACCGGAATGAATTAGGTTTCCTTGGCTGTAAACAACAGAAACAGTGACTTGATTAAGTGGCAGGAAGTGGGGAAAGAACCTAATTATAAGGTAGTTCGCAGACTCAGTGGAAAAATGAAGCCACCAAGCCTAAGAAAAGGAAGAGACCGTAGTGGTTCCTGTGATCTTTGGCTTAGGGATGAATGAGCTGTCATTAATATTTTTTTGAGAAATTAAAAACTTATATGCATAAACAGAAACAATAAGCCAAGCATTAATCTCCCTCTACCCAGATTTAACAGAATGAAGTTGTTTATTTTGCTATATTCACTTCTGGTGAAGTTTGTGTTTTATTATTGTTTTGGTTTGGGGTTTTTTTTGCTCTTATTTTGTTTGCTTAATAAATATGTGACACAAAAGCGAATGGACTTCTCAGGCTCCACTGCCTGTCCCCTCTCCACAGGTCAGAGATGAGCAACACTGTGAGTCTGTGCATCCGTGCAGGGTTCCTGATGGGCACGTGTCTTCGTAACCAACAGGCAGACGGTCTCTGTGCTGGCCCTGGCGTCTTTGTAACTCACCTCCCTAGAGGCACGCTCCTGGGAGAGTGTCTGATGGGCAAGCTTTGTGCCACATGCCTACGGTCAGGGCTACGTTATGACTTTCGGGGACCTGAGGCAATGTTGCCTTTGTGAGTCCAGTTCTCCATTAAAAAAGTATTGAAAATGACATTTTACTATTGCATTGGTATAAAGATGAATGGAATATAGGCTGGTGTATATTCATTTTTTTCCTTCTGATTTTCACAGACATCGAAAGTGTTCCCTGGGCTCCTGAAGGTGTTGTGGACACTAGGCACAGTGCCTGTTGAGGTTAATGGAGAATTCGGCCATCCCCATTTTCAAGGTCATTCGGGGAACAGACAAGGCTCGTGACCGCTATTCCCAACAGAATCACGCGAAGGCCTGCTTCCCTGACATAGTGACACCGAACAGGAGAAGTCAGGAGACTTCCGCTGTGAGTCATTCGGCGCTCCTCAGTGGCTGGAGTCCACGATCCAGGTGCAGACACAGACCTAACCTTTCTTAGAAATTTCTCCACACCCATCCCTTGAGTAGACTCCAGTTTGAGTCAAACTTCTGGAGAGGCTCATCTTTCTACCTGTGACTCTCAACTAACCTTGGTTACCTGTAGTTGCTCTAAGTATTTGTCCCTGGAACTCCTGGTGCAGAAGCCCCTTCTCCCCTTCCCCCTTTTCAGTTTTTTCACTTGTTCATTTAAGAGACGAGAGCCACTGCTGCATGCTCTTTTCCTGGCACTCTGTTCCATCTCTGAGAGATGAGAGGTGAATGAGGCCATGCCCACATGCTGAGGCAGCTCGTAGTCTTCAGCAGAAACAGACAACTGATTGACGTAGCTGTGGCACCATGTAATGAGGACCTGGGGGTAGCTAGAGGTCGTTCTTAGTTCTTCCTGTCATGGAGAGGGAGTTCTATACCTTCCTGCTCCTTCTAGCCAGCCCCACCTCTGCTCATCTTTGGGAGGTCATTGTGCTAGGACCTAGCTTATATCCCTGGACTTCTTATTCATCAAGCAATGAGCCATATTTTATCAATTCTATGATGCACATATTTTAAAAGCTATTTAACCTATCTGAAAATGGGTTAGGATTGATGGCCTCTCACAAGCACTAGTGGCTAGGTGGCAGTTGTGACATAGTTGTTGTCATTTCCTTCCCATGAGTGAACTTGTTCTGAAAACTTTTTGTTGATATTTTCTGATAAGATCAAGAGAGTGTCTGCAAGAAACTTGCAGAGTGGGGGTCAGCAACCTAGAAGAATACCCCAGAGGCTGTAGCTCTTAACCAGTAATGTTGCATATAATTTTTTATGTGTGCCAAGAGCGATAAAATAAATCTAAAAGAGTTTTTAATAATTGGAAAATAAAATTTCTAAGGCTTAAGAAAATACGGTGTCATGATTTAAGTGGTTACATTTTTTTCCCCCTCTCTGAATAGTGAATAAAAATGATGTCTTTAATCAACGGTGACTTAGTTGCTGAAATAAGTCTTATCTGCAAACGTCACAAGGGCTCTCTGGGGACCGAGGTTTTCAGCACAGAGCATAGGGCCTGGTCTGCAGCAGGCGCTCCATATATATGTGCTGGATATCTGTCATTATTATACAAATATTATTTAAAATAATATGTACACAAGAGTGAAGGGAGAAATAACAATACACCTGCAAGAAACCCAGAATATTTTCCTATTTCTCACACTATGGCTTTAACTGCAAACATCATGGAGCATTTTCTGGAAGGAAAGGTTGGTAAACTCTTTCTATAAAGGACCATGTAGTAAATATTTTAGGTTTTGTGGACCATACAGTCTCTTTTTTAAAAAATATTGTATTCATTTTAATTTTAGAGAGAGGTGAAGAGAGGTAGGCAGGGAGAAAGAGAGGGAGAGAAACATCAATGTGTGGTTGCCTCTTGTGAATCCCCCTACACCCCTGGTGCCAAGACCCAGGCACGTGCCCTGACTGGGAATTGAACCAGCAACCCTTTGTTCGAAGGCCGACGCTCAATCCACTGAGCCACAGCAGCCAGAGTAAGACCATACAGTCTTTGTCACAGCTACTCAACTCTGCTGTTCTAAAGTGAAAGCAGCCACAGACCATACGCAAATACATGGGGGTGGCTGTGTTGCAATACAGCTTTATTTACGAAAACAGGCAGCTGGTAAGATTTGACGCATGGACCTTATTTTGCCAACTGCTCAAAAAAAGTAGCTTTCAAACTTGAGATGGTATAATAATGGCCCAGTGAATTTACTAAGTTTTAGATTCTTGAGCACACTTCCAGATGGCCCTGATAGAGATGGTGGTCCTTTTTTTGAGAAACGCTTCTATAACATCTTGAAGAATTAGTCACTCTTGAAGGTACCTGCAACTCCTCTAGAAACTGTCCTTACAGTATGGGCAAGAGCCTGGATTGGCAGAGGTCAGAATCTCCTGATGCCTTACTTACCCTGGCGTACATACAGTTCCCCTTCATTTGGATGGTGTCTGGGGCAGCCATATATTACTAGAAGTTAAATTAAATGGGAGAGTCAGGCAATCTTTTCAAGAAGACAGTTGTCTCATCACCCACGTAAGGTAAAGGATAAATGGTCCAAAATTGAAATTATACCCCTGTAGCTTTATGGTCAAGAGGAGGCTCTTTAATAGGCAACAAGAGTCCTGGTGGCCATGGTTCGGCACAGGCTGGGCTCGTGCCCAGAGAAGAAACCACTGCAGGCCAAGCCTTGTCCACCGATGCCAGAGTCTGATGTGGCTGCCACATGTGCAGAACCGTGCAGACCCACATCAGACAAACACTGAATTCAGAGACCCGAGTCAGGCACCTCTTCAATGAGCCTGTTAGAATGGCCCTCTTGAAGGAGTCACTTCTCTTTCAGGGAATGGAGCCTTAGATTTGTTTGTTTATTTGTTTAAGAGACAAGTAAATGGTTTTGAAATATCTGTGTGAGATTTTAATCTGGATAATTGTCTTTAAATACATCTTGCCTGGGGGTTATAAACCTCTTCAATGCTGCATATAATCAGGAAAATGCAGGGAGTGCAAACCATTTGATAATATAATGAGGATAACTTTCATTTGCTGGGCACAAGGCTAAGAACTACCCTGCATTGGTTTATTCAGCTCTTATAGTAACCCGCGAAGTAGGTTCTACAATCACCCCCTGTTTGCAAAGGAGGACAAGAGGTTCTGAAAGTTTAAGTAGCTATGTAGGGTCACTAGCTAGTAAGCATCAGAGCCATGATTGATGCCCAGACATTCTGACTCTTGATCCTAAAACATTTCTAGTTGACAAAACATTTTACTGAGACAGCACAGCAAGAGAGTAGACCCATTGTAAGTGTTCAAGGGGACAAAGCCAGGATTGCCCACTGACTGAGACTGGGAGAATGCCCAACTAAGCCTGCAGGACAGGGCCACTAGGGTGAGGGTGGCCAAAATCTGCTTGTGTTCGAAGGAACAAGGAGGAAGAGCTGGTGGTGGATGACTGTCAGTCTTGCTGAAGTTGAGAAGCTCTGTGACATCCATTTGTTTAAATTAAAATCTCAGGCATCAGCTTTATTAAAATGGAAAACAAAAAAAATGATATTAGGTGCTGTGAGAATGTGGAGCAATCGGAACTCTTGTACATTGCTGGTGGGAATGTAGAATTGGTACAGTCGCTCCGGTGAACAGGTTGGCTGTTTCTTACACAGTTGCACACTTAATCACAATACCCAGGAATCCCACTCCTACATATTTACCAAAAGTAATGAAAACATACAAGGTATGTTAACATAAAAAAAATGGCATGTGAATGTTTAAATCAGCTTTATTCATCATCATGCCAAATTGGAAAGAACTCAAATACCCTTTGACTGCTACATGGATAAACAAGCTGTGGTGCATCCATGCGATGAAATACTATTCAACAGTGAAAAGAAAATAACACCTGTAGACGCAACAGCATAGATGAATCCCAAATGTGTTTTGATAAGTAGAAAGAGCCAGACTCAATAAATGAAGCGCTGTGTGATTTTAACTATATGACAACCTGGAAAAGATAAAGCTGGAAGAACCGAAAACAGATCGGTGGTTGCCAGGACTGGGAGTAGGTGGTCTCCAAAGGGACGTGAGGGAATTTGGGGGATGGGGTGGGTGATGGAGAGGTGTTCTATGTCTTGACTGTGGTGGTGGTTCCACGACTATACATTTGTCAGATTTCATAGAATTGTACACAGATGGGTACATTTTGCCATATATACAATATATCTCAATAAACTTGACTAAAGTCAAGGGTGGCAGCAGCTGGGATATAATGAAGGTCCATCTCCTGGGACCTAATCTGAAGGAGTTGTGCAATTGAGGACATTGGTCCTCTGGAGAGTACAGGTAAAATTTGCACCCGCAAGTAGTTGGTGGAGGAATGGAAAGGGTTGTGTCTGCTGATGGACGAAGGGAGAAAGTCCAGCTGAAACAGATGTTCTGACCAAGGGCCTCTGTGGTACGGTCTCCCCACTATAATGTACAAGCAGCGCTGGAAGATAAGGAACAGGGTTGTATCAGTGACTCATGTGAAGGGGTGAGCTCAGCTGGGGCTTGCCCTGTTGGGGCCATGTTTCTATTGACAAGCCAACCAAGGGTGACCCTGTCTACTCAGGAAAATGTCTTTGGATAATGAACGAGGTGCGCCCTCCCGTGCACTTGCTTTTTCATTGTTAAATACTCCCAGTGTATCCTTCCTTGTAACTGACAAGGCTCCATTTTCCACTCCGTGCGTAGGAAGAGGGACTTTGGAGGCTGAGAGTAGTGTTCCATGGGAAATGATGTCTCAATTCCTGTGATGCAAGTTTCCAGTTTCTGTCCCCATGACTGCACGGACCTCAAGTCAAACCTCAGCCCCAGTTTTCCCCAATGCATAATAAGGAGCAGGGTCTTCACTTATTTATGATGGACTCTGTTACTTGGATGAGAGATGTTCCAATGTAAGTGTTATTACAAGGTCCAATTTACTGCCCAGAAAGAAGCAATCCTGATAGAAATCTTTCATTTAATTAAAATTGATTTTAAAATTGCCTGATCAATAGTGAGTTAAAAATTCATCCTGACTCGGGGGGAGGAGAGAGGTCTCCGAGCGGTCCTGAGTGCAGTGGTTTTGGCTCAAGAGTCGGGCTGGTCCTTGCTGGCCCTGCCTGCCTGGCTGAAGTCTGGTGGCTTCCCCTGTGGTCCAGATGGCCAAGCACTCCCGAAAAGAAGGAGGACATGTAGAAGAATCAAGTCTTATTTTTTGCAGTCTGAATAAGAAACACTTCAGATTGCAACTGGCCATGCTGGTTAAGCTTGAGCCATTTAATTGACTAAAAACCTATGAGAACACCTACTTACTTTTTGACTCATTTCCATGAAAACTACCTCCCACAGGTACTGAGGGCCTTTTCCCCATGTGCAGTCACTCCTGCCAGAGAAATGAGCTGTGTCCCACCCTCCCGATCCCTTCACTCCTGCATGCAACCTGCTGACCTCTGTCAGTTCAGCCTCCGCATCTCGGCCCTTTTCCATTCCCACGGCTCCTGCCCTGGGTCAAGTTCCCTTCACCTGGAACATTTTTACAGCTATCTTGCTGGTCTCCCTGGCTTCAGTTACCCACCTAACCCTTTCTCCATGTTCTCACTTGAGAGATGTCCTTAAGCGTAGGTCATCTTGGGTCACCGCTGCTCAAAAATCTTTGACGACTCCCATTTTAATACAGAATTCAGTCCAAATGGCTCAGTGAGCATTCTAAGATGGCAGGTAATGTCTACTACATGTCTCCCAGCAGAGTGCCCACTCTCCCCTCTCCTTCCGCACGTCCACGCTCAGCACTTTGAGAAGACACAGGTACTCTGCTGGTCTCCATGGCAATGCTCACACTGGACCCCCTGAGCTCCACATACTTTCATTCTCTTAACAAAGACTCATTTGGAGGATGCTTTGTGCCCGGTCCTGTTCCGGGCAAGGGAAGGAGTCGGGGGGAAGTCTGGCAGAGGAGGACCTTGCTCTCCCGCAGCGGACATTTCCACGAGGAGGTACGCTACTACAACAAACAGATAAAGCAATGAAGAAATACAGATCCTGGTACGTGTCGTGGAGCATGTCAATAACGTAGACTTGGGGTGGGGGAATCGAACTAGGAAGTCAGGGATGGTCTTTTTCAGCCGCAGCCACTTAATTGGAGACGTGAAGGATGAGGAAGTGGTAGATAGCAGATGTACAAGAAGAGTGGGCAGAGGGGCAGGTGATTCTAAGAAGCTGAAGGGGAAAGACACCACTATACTCCAGGAAAGCCGGAGCAATTATTTTGTTTGTTTTTTCTCTCTCTCTTTTTTTTTTTTTAATAAAAATTTTATTTATTTATTTTTAGAGAAAGGGAGGGAGAAAGAGGAGGAGAGAAACATCAACGTGTGGTTGCCTCTCCCCTGCCCCCCAACTGGGGACATGGCCCGCAACCCAGGCCTGTGCCCTGACTGGGAATCAAACCAATAATACTTTGGTTTGCAGGCTGTTGCTCAATCCAGTGAGCCACACAAGCCAGGGTTCATTCTTTTCTTTTATTTTCTTTCTTTCTTTCTTTCTTTCTTTCTTTCTTTCTTTCTTTCTTTCTTTCTTTCTTTCTTTCTTTCTTCCTTCCTTCCTTCCTTCCTTCCTTCCTTCCTTCCTTCCTTCCTTCCTTCCTTCCTTCATGTCAGGAGGTAAGGATATCGCGTCAAGTGCCAGGTCATGTGTGACTGTGCAGGTCATGTGTGGCTATGCAGGTCATGTCAGGGGTTTGAGTTGTATCCCAAGCATGTTAGTTTCCTGAGGCTGCCGTAACCAAGTACCGTAAACCACGTGGCTTTTTAACAATAGAAATGCATGGTCTGATAGTTCTGGAGGATAGCAGCCTGCAATTAGGGGTTCACAGGGTCATCCTGCCTCCCAGCTGCTAGGGAAGGACCCAACCTTGACTCTCCCAGCTTCTGGTAGCCCCAGGCCTTTCTTGGCTTGTTGTTGCCTAACTCCAGTCTCTGTCTTTGTCTTCACATGGCTTGTCTTCCTCCTGTGTCTGTGCCTGTGTCCACATTCCCCATTTCTTATCAAGACACCAATCGCTTTAGACTAAGGCCCAACCTAACGACCTCATCTTAACTCCATTAAATCTAAAAACAACTTATTTCCAAATAAACCGATGCCACATTCACAGGTACTAGGGGTTGGGACTTTCACTTATCTTTTTGGGGGTGGAGGCAGAGTTCAGCACACAACACTAAGTGATATGGGAAGCTTTAAAAATATTTAAGAAGTGAGCAGTTTGTTGCACCAGCTGTGCGGGTATCTGCTGTTACCAGGCCATCGAGGAAGAGAAAGCTTCAACAAGGAATTATGGGTGTGGTCCCCAGGAGGGGCAGAGGAGTCTACTGTAAACACACAGAAGAAAGAGCAATAAATGGAGGTCAAAAATGATACCATTAATATTTTCATATAAGATGCATTATTGTATCTATTTTAGTCTAAAATGCAGGAAAATTTTATGCACAAAGCTGTTAATTGCCATATTATTCATGTTATCAAGAAGTTGGAAATAACCAAAGTGCACAACCGCGGGAGAATTATTAAATTATGTCAAATTCTTGTGGCATCCTGATAGTCACTTAAAATGACGTTTATTACTTTTGTAACATTACAGGGAAAATGAACAGTAAATGCATAAACAAATACAGGTCATGAGGTTGTTTATACAGTGTGATCTCACATATATTTGGGAGGTGATAAGGGAAGGGCGGAGGCCACTTCTGAGTCCTAGGGAAAATTATGGGTATTTTTTCTTACTGTTTTTATTTTTACACATTTCCTCAATTCTCTAGCAAACCAAGGCAAATAATACATAAAACATCATAAAGTATTCATGCAGTTGTTGAATACCTGTCATAAGGTTATGACCCTTTATGTGGCACTAAAGGACAGAGAAAGAAGGCATAAGGCATGTTCAGGACTTACCTAGAAGGACTGTAAAATTTATTTGAAACACCAAAACTAGGCGCATGATAGTAATTCAGGCAACTCGTTAAGAGTTTGAATAGTAACAGCTTGCTTTATGTGAGCACCTACTAGATGCCAGATATGCTGTGAGTACTTTGCACATGTAACCACCCTTTGTGAAGGGGACCAGCATTACTCCACTTCACAGGTGTGATCATTGAGTCTGAGAGAATTAGGTACCTTCGCTAAGGCCACACTACTGACTTGGTGGTGAAGTGGGGTCCAACCCATGCTTGTTGGTGGCAAAGCTATGCTTTTCACGACATGCGATGCCTATGAACAGCTTTCCAGAGAGGACAAAAGTTGGAATTGGCCTTAAAGGAGGATAAGATTTAGGGGGACCCATAGCAGCTACCACAGGGGATGGAACATGCACAGTAGATAAGCAAGTATTCTCTGAACACTTATTGGGGTCCGCTCTGAGCTAGGTACAAAGAGGGATTTATGCGCCACCCTCTCTGCCCACTGGGGACATTCATTCAGTGAATGTTTACGGAGTTTCCACCACCTGCCAGACACCTGCAGGCTAGTGTGCTATCGACACTTATATTACACAAGGAAATCTGTGATAGAAAGGGACATTCTAGTTGGGGAAAGTGAAAGGACCACAAAAGTGTCAATAACATACACATTTACCAAATGATGGACAGCAAAGAGGGGCTGGGAACTGACTCTGGAGCCCATCTTAAAGGCTGCCTTTCAACTCCACGGAGGACGTCTAGGTTCCACTTCAATTCTATCTCCAGGTAGATAGTGTCGGAATTGAGTTGAATTGCAGGAGACTCAGCAGCTATCCCGAGAATTACTTGTTGGTGTGGGGTTCCCCCCTCATGCTCCATTGAAATTAGATTGGTACTAAAACCTATATAGCCTGGCATATAGAAAGTGCTCAACAATGTTGGCTACTGTTATGGTTTTAGGGATAAAAGAGCAAAAAGGAAGGTGAGCCAGAAAGATGGGAGGAATTCAAATTACAAATCTATCTTTGCTTTCCCCTTTGCTGATGTGAAAAAAGCTCCTTCCTCTGGGTCTTTAGTTTCTACGGGGATGAGTGATGGATGCATTCCCTCCCAACCAATGCTGCAGGGTGTAGTACCCACCGAGAAGAATCTGTGTTGTTCTACATTATCGTTATGTTTGTACACCTTTATTCCATTCATGTAATCTCTGCCCTGTTCATCTTCCAAAACTGTCTTTGCAAACAGACACTCAAATAACCACAAAGTCATAAAACGTGCTGTGGCCAGAGCATCATTTCTTGTCCTGGCCTGATGGGAGCAGGAAGATGAAGGGGACTGCAGACTTGGGGACATTGTCTGCCTTTTAGGGGGGCACCAGGATCCTGGTTCCTCTTGGTCAAGCATAAGGCCTGACACAATAGACAGTCAACAAGCATTGTCTATATGGTTTGATCATAACTGGATAAAACAAATACACCTAAATCGCTTGCATTGAAGGAAGACCGGAAGGAAATACAGCGAAGTTATCTACAGTTCACTGTGACTAAGAATTGCTTTATAAACACCCTCACAATTTTATTTCCCTAAAAATTTCTAACATGACTCTGTATTATATTTATAGTATTTTTAAAATATCTTTATGTGTGAAATAAAGTGCAATTGTATCCCACTGCCCAGAGGAAAATGTGTTTCCTGAAAGAAAGAGGTAGAAGGCAGTAGAGGTACCTGCCGACATTTTGCTCTCCGAGCTTCATCGGTTGGTTTAACCTTTCGAGAATGTTGTGGTTGACCTCTCTGACCAATATCCCGGTGCCCTGTACACTTCTCACCAGCAGAGGGACATTGGGGGCAAATGACAGAGGTTGCTAGGCAGGTTAATAAAATCCTCAGCATGAAAATGGTTTTGGACTACAAACCCCAGGCCTGAGTTTGGGGTTTGGAATTTCTTTCCAGGCCTTCTTTCCTGCTCTCCCTAAAGAAGGTGGGCTGCTAACTTGCATTAGTCTCTGCTTTTGTGTATTCTTTGGGGTTCTCTACCAGGAGGGAGGAAGCATCCGTACCAGAGAGGGCAGTGGAGAGATGTAGCCCTGGGTTGCTGCCAGGGGTGAGAGCCAAGCAGCTGAGCTGACTCAGCCTCTGATAAGACACCTCCTATCAGCCCATTTGCTGATCCCACAGGCTGCCCTGGGCCAGCAGCCCTGACTCCGGGACTCACGAGAAACCAGAGGGTGGATTCCACGTGCTGCCCCCAAACCTCAGCCTCCCCTTTATCCCCGCCACGTAATTTCTCATGGTGGGAATGCAGGTCATGTTTATTTAGATAAAAGATATATTGCTATAATAGAATTACTAATTATGTCCAACAACTTTTTCCTTAAACAAAACATTCCACGGTCGGGGCTGGAAAGCATTAGTGACAGGAGGAGGAGGTGGGGGGGGGGGAGGTGAGGGAAGGCGTGTTTTTCTTTCTCCCTGATTGATGATGGCGTGATAATCTTGGCCTGCTCACAAGTTGCTCTTTCCCGTGGATAACTGGATCCTGCTTTGCCAGCTCTAATTTGAAGCAAATTTTGCTCTACCCAATCTCCTCCGCATTAATGTTCATTAAAAGTCGGTCACAGCGCATACAGATGCCTCCAACACCCGGGCCCCAGCCCCCAGGGCCAAGTCCAGGTTACTGGGAGGGAGGTGGGTGTTCCTGCCCCCGGCTTTGCTTTCACAAAGCATGCGTCAAATGGGAGGATGGGGGTGGGAGTCCGTGGCTCCTTAACGAAGTCTGCAGACAATACTGATTTGGGAGTTGCTGGTTGCACAGATGTCACGTAAGGACTCAGCAATACCAACAGTCCCACTGTCTGAAATTCTTTGGGGGAATGTGAGGATAAGCAAGTGTGAAGCAAGAAGCATTGCTAATCATGGTTAGCTTTCCTCCTTATCTCCTGCCTGTGCCTTCCCTTCAAGCTCTCCACTGGGAGGGTTAGCTCTGCCATCTGTCCCTACGCCATTTAACTGATCATCTTAGGTGGGGCTCCCCCAGGGGCAAACCCTGAGGTAAGAATATGAGTGCAGTTAGTTGATTTGGCACGGGGTTTCGGGAAACATGGCCAGGGGAGTGGAGAATTAGAAGGGAAGAGAAGGAGGTCAGTATAGAATCTATTGATGAACAACAGGTTGCTCTTGTGGGCACCTGGGTGGAAATCTCTGAGAAGTTGTGAAGCTCATGCCTCAGAGCATCCAGGACTGGTAGAACTTATCTACCAGTTCTGTCCATCATTGGTTGGGGGCTGCTCCTGAGGTGTTAGTTTCTTGGCCCCCTTGTCCTGTCCTGCACAGAAGGACACTACGGCAGCAGGAAGATGAAGTGTGTGTACTAGTCCCCATTCCTCCCACGAAGCACAACAACAAATCCTGGACATTCTGTATAAAACAGATATAAGAATATTCTGAGCTCTGGCCAGTGTGGCTCAGTTGGTTGGGTATCGTACTGTAAACTGAAAGGGTGCCGGTTTGGTCCCTGGTTGGGGCGTGTTCAAGAGGCAACGGATTGATGTTTCCTTCTCACATCGATGCTTGTCCCTTTCTCTCTCTCCTTTCCCTTCTTTCTGAAATGGATAAACATGTCCTTGGCTGCGGATCAAGAGGGGGAAAAAAGAAAGAATATTCTGAAAGAAGGAGTGAAGGTGGACTGACTCAGAGGCCCTGAGGACTTGAGGAATGACATGGTAGTGAATTCCTTCGAATTTCTCTTCTGTTTCCTGTGTCCTAGGCATGGCACCAGGAATGCTGGCCACCACCTGGAAGCACCAACACCTGCTCTGTCTAGTCAAAGGATGAAGAGAGAGGCAACCTGTCAAGAATAAAACTTTCAGACAGTAACTGTTCTACTTCAGCCCAGCATGACAGGAGAAGCTGTGACTGTACACTCATCCAACCCAGCGAAGGCTGATGGGGGGACCTGGACTTCCGTGCATGGGAGGCTGGAATGAGCTGCCCCAATGCCTCCACCGGAGTGATGGCAGAGAGACCAGCAGAGAGCTGGCACTTCTATCGCTGTTGGTCAGTTACGGGTACCGTGCCCTCCACGACCATCTCAGTGGAGACCACGTGGGAAGGCCGGGTTCCCATCCCTGCCCAACATCCTACTTGTACTTCTGCCTCTGCCTGGCAGGAGTCAAAGGCCAGAAGAAACCCCAGAAAAATATGACGTACTGGTAAAAATTTTAGTTTTAGATTGTAGAATTCTAGAATTAGATTGTAAGTGTAGATGTAATTGTTATAAAAATAATACAGAGAAAGATCCTTTGTAAAATTTGTCCAGTGTCCCCAGTGGTAACATTTGGGAAAGTACAGTATAATATCATAGCCAGGACCTTGGAATTGATACAATTTATCAATCTTATTCAGACTTCCCCAGTTTTACTTATACCTGTCCATGTATATGTGCACGTGTGTGCACGTGTGGAAGTTGTATATGATTTATCCCCTGTGGAGGTCTGTGGGCCCGTTATCACAATTAAGACACTAAACATTTCCACCACCACAAAGATCCCTCTTGTAGTTTTATAACCACCTCTCTCCTGTCCCCCTGCAACTCCCTTCCTCCCATCCCTAATCCCTGGTAACTAGGAATCTGCCCTCCACTTCTAAAATGGTATCATTTCAAAAAGCTAAATAAATGGAATCATACAGTGAGTAACCTTTGGGGATTGACTATTTTCACTCAGCATACTTCTCTGGAGCTGTTGGATGTATCCACGGTTCATTCCTTTTTTATCGCTGAGTAATATTCCATGGTGTACACATATGATGTATCTAATTATTCCCTATTGAAGGGCATTTATTTGGACTTGTGCCAGTTTTGGGCTATTTACAAATAAGTCTGCCATGAACATTCATGATTAGCTCTTTGTGTGAACACAAGTCTTCTGGGAAAAGGAAATGAGACATGACACAGGGAAGGATGCTTGAATAAAATTACTTGACCCTAGATCTAGCCATGCCTGAAGCCATCCTACCCTCTTAAACTTCTTTGCTGGGGGCTTTACATCACTTGCTTTACATTACTAAATAGTACTGAGACATCAGGTACTAGTAGTGGATCATTTGATATGCATTAAAAAACTTCTTACCAGATACTTGATTCAGAGGGAATTCACCTGTGAGGTAGGAATAAACTCTTCAAAAGCAGATGACAGGACCAGCCATGCATGTGATGAGCTGGACACCTACAAAACACACGTCGTTTTTTGTTTTTTTTTGTTTTCAGAAAAATTCACAAGAGTCACTGGCTCCCAAGGAAGCCAGCTTATTTCCCATGAGAGGCTCACGATGTTGAGACCTCCGTTGTCTGAAAGACACCTTCATAACCTAAGAACAGGCAATGCATCCCAGAGACAAAAAATACACATGTTGAGGAAGATTTAAAGCTTTTGAAGATTATCCTTAGGTTTTGGATGATGCAAATGGGGCACTTGGCGGAGGCCTAGTAGGATCACCAGGGCATCCTCTGGATGAGCAAATGCCCCAGGAAGGAGGATCATCAGGCTGTGCCGGAGAGGGGACCCAGGGTCCAGTACCTGGTGTGGGACAGTGCTTACCTTCCCAGGACCAGGGCCCCAAAGGTTAACCCCAACGTGACACACAAACTCCTCATCAAGAGCACGAGAGAGGGCATCTTGGTGCTTTTGATTCATCTCTTCCACCAGACCGGAGTGCCGCCGGCCCAGGCTCTGACCTTCTCCCTCAGTCTCCTTGTCAGACGTCAGATACTCCAGCTATTCCAGGTGAGGAGGGTCTCCTGAGGGCCCTTCCCCCCCGAGGGGCTCCCTGGTCCTGCACATCCTCCACGGCCACACGACAGGCCTCTGCACCAGCACTGCTCACACAGCCTGAGAGCAGAAGTGAGTTGCCCCCGAGGTGACCCCACCCTCCAATGAGCTGATCTCTGAAGATCCTGCAGCACAGCAAGACGCTTTTCTCTCTCGTCTAAAATCATCTTTATTTTTTCTCTTAGTTTTATTGCTATGAAATAACTATTTAATGGCTCAAATGAAAACCTGGTAGGATCATGATTTTAAGAAAATGCCCTCTAATGGTGGATCTTTTAAACAGGACCTTAATGAGTGAGTTGCTTTCATTTTATTCTGTGTGTAGATATTCTGTTACAATAGCTTCGTTATTTACAGGTCCACTAAAATAATCCAGAAATACAGCAAACATTTTGTTTTCCTTCTATTACAATTTTTTTCTTTTGGTTTTATTACTGTTATTTATGTGAGCGTGCAATATCTAGAGATTTGATGGGATGACCACTTTTAGGAGGGCATTTCATAAATATATGTTGCATACATGTGAATCTTGGGATTGGAAGGATCTCAGGGGCCAAGCAGCCAAGAGCTGCCCCTCCCCATGGTGTCACTTCCATCCTCAGTCACTTCCCAGCCACACCCAGTGGGTAGTTCCGGGGAGCCCCATCTTGGAGCCTGGTCCTCGGAGCCACACCTGAGGACCCCGGCTTTGTCCTAGAGACTGCTCCACCCCTGAGAAAGACCGAGGTTGTGGGAAAGGTGGGAGCAGATGCTAAGAAAGGAAACACGCTAGGTGATCACTGGCCTCCTCTACCACAGGGTGGAGCAGCAAAGCGCTGGGTGCTTTTGTGTTAAAGGGAAAGCCACAGGACCTCAGGGACCCAGGTCATTTCATTGGCTGGGAGAGGCCCTAGAGAGCAGGCAGGAGCACACAGCACTGACACTCGGCTCTTACACGGGTGTAGTAACTGACACCGGTGGGACACTCAACTCAGAGCACCGAACGCCACAGCAACTCCACACCATCTTCTAATGTATTCTATTTAGCGCCCCCTTCTGGCCATCCTCTAAAACAGGCATGGCATTCAGAGAGAAGGCAACGGGGGTTCCAACAAGCTGGGGATCACACAGTGGAGGGTGATGGCTGGCAGCTGAGGCACTGGGCCAGAGTGCCTGGGAGCCAAAGCCACCTTTGACACTTCCTAGCTCGGTGACTTGGGACTTTGTCATCTGTGAAATAGATGAAGGTTGTTCTGTGAGTTAAATGAATCCATGTAAAGCACTGAACACACACAGTAACCCCTCTATATAAGTTACTGTTTTCTTTATCACATTAAAGTAAGTGACATGCCTCACATTGAATCTGAGACCTCTGTCCTGGAACTCATTCACCATCCACTCTCTGAGAAATGGTTTTGTCTGTGCTTAACCTGTGTTTGGTTTTACCGATGGCTTCTAAATTTGCTCTTCACTTTTGTTTTTGGGTCAGCTTCTGGGGGAATCACAACTAAGGCATGGTTCCTCTTCTCTGAGGTTACCCCATGGAAGAGCAGGCTTCCCAGAGGTCTAGGCTGGAAGGTGAGATAATTGCAGAACTCCTGACAAGCTCTGGTTAATTACAGTAACAGCAGTCAAGTTGCTGTTCCCAGCGAGGCTGGTTATTCCCAAGGAAATTTGATTCAATTCCACCAACACTCCTCCTCCTCATTAAGACACCTACCACCAAAACATCTGGTCAATTAAATTTAAAACATTAGTCAAACCAGTAGTTGGCATTCCATGGTCCAACATCTGGACAAATAAAATTTTGACTGAATGTTTTGATGTCATGTGGTCTCCGTTTCACAACCAATCCCCAAGTAGAAGTTATGCACCTTTACTTGCAAAGCCAAATTGTGTGGGCTGGGTTTGCTATATCGATTCACTTTTAGAAAATGCACTGCATTCTAATGTTATAGATACAGTGATGGGACTTTTGATTTTTTCACAATAGCCCTGATTTTCTTTTTAATCCCATTCTTTTGTTGGTCAGCTGACACGCCCCAGTTTTTTTGTTAGGTGATATGGCCGGCCTTTGCGTGGAGACCTGGACAAAACGCAGGAAGCCCACGTTGACATGCTGACTGTGGTTGCGTTTACTCTGAAATATCCAGTGGCGCATTTAACACGTTTTTATCTCAGGTTTCCCATCAGTAAAATGGAGGAGTCACTTTTGCATGTCATGGCACAAGGGAAGAAGGCGTTTTGCGGAAATATTCGATGTCTTATGCATACGCGAGTGCAAAAATTCACGACACCCTGTTCTGATGAATTCCAGTTTGCTAACCCCTGATGCAGGTGAACAATCACAGCGTCTGGATTAGGGTCCTCACAGTAAACATACAGAGAGGTGGACAACTTTGTGAGATGCTCAGAAGGCCATTGTCGGTGCCCATGGATGCGTGGGCTCCGGGGTGGGCTAATTTTGGAGTATTCCCACTACGAATAAAGGCAGTGTTGGAAGGGACCTCTTGGTCAACTTCTCATTTTCTAGGCTTCTTTTGACATCTCTGTTTTTTACCCCGAGAGTCCACATAAGTCCCTTTTACGTCTCTCTTGACTTGTCTTGCTTTCTTGATCCATTGAAACCCTTTACCTTGGCACAAGAAATCTATGGCACAAGGTCACAGAATGCTTCAAAAAAAAAAAAAAATTGCCCCCAAACACAAAAACAAAAAAAACAAAAACAAAAGCCCTCTCTGGACATCTGTTTGGCTGTGGCAGCCAAGAGCAGGGCCCACGTGGTGCCAGCGCGGCCGGGAGCTGCAGTTGGAGTGCGCGTGGTGCCAGCAGCGCTAACGATCCAGCGCCCTGCGGAGGGCCGCTCTGCCAGCCTGCTAATTAGGATCTGCTCCGAGCAGCCGGGCCGGGCCGCGCCGCGCCGCCCAGGCCTTTTCTCTGGCCGCCTCTCCCTCCGCGGTCTTCCTTCCACACAGCAATTCAGCACTGTGAGCATTTTTCATTGTGCGCCACTTAAAACAAAGGGGAAAATAAAGTGGGCTCTTCCGGAGGTGCTGCGCAAAGGGAAAAGCTGCCAAAGCGGATGGCAGCACCGCTGACGGGAGTCCCAGCCACCCTTCGTGGGAGGGGACAGACCTCGTTTACCTCCTCAGGTGTCGGGAGCCAGAGGAAGGTCCTGCCCAGGGTGGACCCCAGAGATCCAGACGCTGCTGTGAGGACACGGCCTGGCTCTTTCTCAGTCCCCTCGTCCCAGAGGGTCATCCATCAGTAGGCGATGCCCCCAGGTCTGCTTCCGGCTGATCAGCTGGATGTGGCCAGCACCCACGTATGGAATGGGGTGGGTGGTGTGGCTGTGGCTTACCAAGGAAGAGAATGTTCCTCCGACGGCCTAAAGCCACTCCTGGAGGAAGCTTGGAATGCCATGGGTTTCCCTTGAGCACGTGGTTCTGCTGTAGGTTCTTCAGTGGGGAGGGCAGGGCGCAGGCTTTCAGAGAAAGAGTTTGGGGATCACCTGGAGGAGCTTCTGAAAGGTGACAGGTGAGAGCAGCTCTGGCCACAGCTCAGAGGCCTTGAAGCCTTGACTCAGTGAACCAAGACTGGGAGCTGACTTAGGGCAGGGATTGTGTTTGTCTTGCCTCAATGGTGCCAGCACTTAGTGCAGAGACCAGCACACAGTAGGTGCTCAGTAAATGAGTTAATCAATGGAATTGGCCTCATCATAGTGGCCACCTCCTAGTGAGGATTAAGTGAAGCAGCGGACAGCAAGTGCTCAGCCCTGAGCTTGCACACGTCGCTACAACCACAACAGCCAAGTCAAGCACAAGAGCACAGGTCTGCAAATGCCTTCTGTAGAGGCTTTGTAAGTATTTTAGGCCTTGCTGGCCACACAGTCTCTAGTGCAATTATTGAACTTACTGTTCTGGAGTGAAAGTGGCCAAAGACAATGTATAAATAAGTGAATGTTGCTGGGTTTGTTTATTTTATTAATAAAGTTATAAAACTTTATATATGGCCCTGGTGTGGCACAGTGGATTGAGCACTGGCCTGTGAGCCAGAAGGTTGCTGGTTCAATTCCCAGTCAAGGCACATGCCTGGGGTGCCGACCAGGTCCCCAGGTGGGGGTGTGGGAGAGGCAATCAGTCAACGTATCTCTTGCACATTGACATTTCTCTCCCTCTCTTTCTCCCTCCCTTCCTATTTTTCTAAAAATAAATGAATAAAATCTTTTTAAAAACTTTATTTATAAAAACAGATTGTGGAGTGGATTTGACTTGTAGACCATAGTTTGCTGATGCCTGCCCTAGATAGAGCAAAAGTTAAGAAACCTGCTCTCCACAGAGAGGGTGAAGACACAAATATGCCTTGATTCAAGGGAAGCTCAGGTATTCCCTTCGATTGTAGCTCTAGCCCAGATGAACCAGGCAAATTCAGATTCAACTAACATCCACTCACCCAGGGGACTGATGACATGAAGAATGAGCATCTCCCACTCCCCTCCCACAGCTCTGAGTTTCTGCCAGGAGCAGAATCTACACATATCTAATCTTGACTAATCCACATGGGCTCTGTGAGTGAGCAGCATTCTTATTCATGTGTGCTGACAGCAGAGGATGGAGTAATTAGAAGACTGTACTGGCCTTTGAGGGTCCCTGACTTACATACTCATAGCCCTGCTGGTGTGTAAGACCTCAGCTTACTCTAGCGAAAACCGGAAGCTGGGAGATTTGAAATAGATTAGACCCACGTGTATTCACTCAACAAACCCCGTCTCCTATCTACTAGGTGCCAGGCATTGTGCTTCACGGTGCACATAAGCATATGGATACGATCTTATATCAGACTTGGAAGAGCTGTAGTTGGGGAGACCGGCATCAACTAGGAATTAATTGCAGCACCATGAACAAATGAGGTAGTAGGTGCTGACAGTGTCCCCAGGGGAGGGAGTGGCCATCTGAGCTCTGGTTCAGACTCTTCCCAAGGAGGTGACATTTGAGCTCCATGATGAAGGGCCATTGCATTCACAT
Organism: Anoura caudifer; assembly: GCA_004027475.1. Taxonomy (NCBI): domain Eukaryota; kingdom Metazoa; phylum Chordata; class Mammalia; order Chiroptera; family Phyllostomidae; genus Anoura; species Anoura caudifer. The sequence goes on along the minus strand of PVKU01002996.1, from coordinate 47,453 downwards.
GCACACTGTCCTTAGAATTTATATTTTCTCTGCATGGAGGACACACTTGGAGGCCATGTTGAGAGAACAGTTTTTCTTGATTCTCCCACTGGAGCTTTTTGAAGGTAAAGGAGGAAATGCCAGAGAAATACCCTTTATCTCAATCCAGGTTGTTAGCATGCCCCTGGGCAGGGCTTGGGGTAAAGAAGCTGTGAGTATAAAACACTGTGAGTAGAAAGAGACCCTCCTCTGCCTTGTAACTTAAGTCATCTCTAACCTCATCATTAATGACGTGTATTTGAAACCTAAACGTGGCCGTATCACTCTTTGGCTTAAAACCTCCAGTGGAAGCCCTTGTCACCACCCCCTCCCAAGGCCTTCTGTGGTTTGCCTGTCCTGCAGCTCTAGCCATACTAAACCAATAACGACAGGTAACCTGCAATGACAGTCCACCATGGCTCCCTTTCCCCTCAGCCCATTTGCTTATGTGAGCTACTTGGTCCCTGCCATAATCTTAGGAAGCTCAATTAGCTCCCTTTTGTAGAGGAGGCAGCTAAGTTTCAGGAAGATGGAGTAACTGACCCAGGGCCAAGCAAGTAGGCACGGACCTTAACCAAAGATCTGCCTGATTTCAACTGCTCTATGCCTCTTCTCCAACATTCTCCTGCCAGAACATTCTTCATCCCATTTTTTTTTCTCCTAAAAACCTAAGCACCTTTAGGATTTAGTTCAAACATTTTAACTTGGAAGCCATCCTCCGTTCTCTCACACTTTCCATGTTGAGCTGCAGTACAATTTTCTATAATCATCACAGCGTAAGTACCATTATGTCACTCCTACTTTTTTTGCCTCTATTTCCCACGATAGGCGGTGAGCATCCTGAAGGTTTGGTTGATCTATAATCTATCTTTATATTACAGGGCCTACTGTGGAGATGGTGCATTGAATATGGATCTGATAAATAAATGACAAGAACAGAATATTTTGGGATGTGGGTATTTGGATCAGACTTTTCAAATGAAGAAATAACAATCTTTAAAAACCATCTGCTAATGGAGTCTGGATGCTGAATATAGAATGAAGGCATCTTCTCCTCTTGTTATGCAGTCTGAGTGGTGGCTGGAGCAACGGGCTGGTTGGGGCTGGTTGTGCCGGCCAGCCTCTCAGAACTCTCTGAAGTCCATCCTAAATGTTTAAATGAAGTAAAGTGGTTGGCTTTATAAGTAATAGAAGTCAATTGTGTTTGCAGCATCTAATGCGGAGATGGCATTAGATGGTGGAGATGGGGCCAGCGCCAAGAACTGCTGAGTGGGCAGGAGGCCTGATTTCCAGCCTCCCTCTGCATCCATTTGTGATAATCCAGGTCTGGCTTTCAAGCAGTCACTCTCCTAACGAGACTTGCACAAGACGGCCTTTGCCCCCAGCACAGACATATCCTGAATCAGGAGTTCACGTATGCAGACTTTTAAAAACACTACACATCTACACACACTCACTCACATTCTTTCTAAATACATTTTTAAAGTATCTTCATTGTTACCAACACTCCTAACAGGCTGGCAAACATTCAGGCAGAAGCTGAAATATTTAGATGGACTGGGGCACCTTAACTCCCCTGCAAAATGGACTTTCAGCAGAAAGATGGAAGGAGGCAGATATTCTGCTTTGATCCTGGGAAATGTGAGTTAGTGATAAGAACTTGTTTTTGGCTTCAGGGTAGGACATGAGGACTGAAGGCCAAGATTGAAATTATACTCACCTTTGTTCTACCTGTCACGGGAGAGCCCTTATTGTCTCCCAAGGGAGGTTAGCTCCTGGTGGGGCTGACAATAATGAAGACACTAAAAATCAAGATTAAGTTTCATTGTTTCACTACATTGTTCTAGGATTTTAAGGCATTATGTAATCTAGCCATCATGATACTCCTAACAGATTGGTGCCTTTATTATTTCCATTTCACAAATGAAGGGACTGAGGCTTGGAGGCACTCACCATTTGCTGATGATCAAGTTAACAAGAAGTCCAGCCTGGAATTGGATTCATAAGATCTGTCCCCAGAGTCTGTATTTAAAGCCATGATTTACAGAGCCAAGAAACGGGCTCAAATCTGTTTGAATGAGTTTCCAAGGAACGTCCTGGGAATAATCTCATTCCATAGAAACAGGATATCAGGTTCATCAAGCTTTGCCCCATAAAACCCTAAGGAGTTTTGAATAGGGCGATTATTTGAGAGTGCATCCTGGTCTTTGTGTCTCAGATTTGTCTTCAGGCTGGTTTCTGTAATATTTGCTGGGAGCCTATGATGAATATGAACAGGAAGAACTGTTTTTCTAGAAAATGCCAGGAGGTACAGAGGACCTAAGAAAAGTCATTATGAGGCTCCCAGGAAAGAAGTTGACAATGAAAAGAGACGTTTGCTCCCACTTGTATGCTCTGGTAGCCAGGACATCAGAGTAGACCATCATGGGGCTGCGGTAGGTGAAAGGGCCTAGGGAGGGCTTGGTGTCTGGCAGAAGTGAGTGTCCTGCTGACAGAAGCATTGTGGCTCAGTGGGAAGTAGCAGGCACTGAGGGCAGCACAGACAGGATGTGGGAGGGAAGACAGGGCCAGAGGAGACCAATGCACTTGCAGTAGCTGATGCTGTCGTTTAAATAGCAGGTAGGAGATACTTTCTTGTTGGTGCCCTGAAATACTTTGGAGGGGGTTTCCTTTTCAGGAGACATTGGTTTTCTTTTAATCCTCCCCTGAGGATGTGTTTATTGATTTTAGAGAGAGAGGGAGGGAGAGAGAGAAAGAGACAGAGACGGAGTGAGAGAGAGAAGACGAGAGAAACATCAACGTGACAGAGAAGCATCATCCAGTCAATTGGTTGCCTCCCACATGCATCCCAACTGGCGATGGAACCTGCAACCTAGGTGTGCTCTGACCTGGGCTAGAACCCACAACATTTTGGCATACAGAACGATGCTCCAACCGAGCCACCCAGCCAGAGCGAGACATTGGTTTTCTAATACCAACTTACATGGATTCATAAGAAATTTCCCTAGATATCCCACTTATTCACACAATCACAAATTCTCCTCCTCCCTGCTTCCAAGCCCTAGCCTTGTGAGGTGACTGTGCTCCCAGCAAGAGGCAGAGTCAGTTTCCCATCTCTTTAATGAGTGCGTGGCTTGTTTTGGCCAGTGAGATGTTGGTAAATGTGATTTTTTGAATATATATTTTTTATTTTTCAAAAAGTTTACATTCAACATTATCCTGTGTTAGTTTCTGATGTACAGCACTGGTGCTAGAAAATCATGCCCTCCACAGTGAAACCTGAAAGACTTACATGGCCTTACACTCAGGTTCCTCATTGAAAAATCACCTATGTGTAACAGAGGTGTGAGGACTACAGATGATAATAAGGAAGTGTTCATGCAGGGAGCATTGGGGCTTACTCTCGTGTTTGGAAAGCTGAAACCATCATGTACAAGCCTGAGCTAAGCTGCTGAAGAATGAGAAGCCATATAAAGGAAAACTGAGGCTCTTGAGCCAATAGCCTGGTTGAGATGGGGCCAGATGGGTATGAGGCCACCCTAGATCCACCAGCCCCTGGCCTATCCCCAAAGTGATCATAGTCCAGAAACCCAGCCAAACAACAGGGTTATGAGATAAGTAAAGCGATTGATTGAAGCCAGTAGATTGTGGCATGTTTTGTCACGCAGCAAAAGTTAACCAATACACGCCTTACAACAATGCTGCAAAATCAGGAAGGGCAAGTATTATAAATCCACTATTTAGAGGAAAAAATTAAGTACTTCAGAGGACTTCCCCAAGATGCCAGAGCCAATTAATTGCAGAATAATGATAGGAACTCATGGCAGTTCACAAGCAGCCTTCTAAATCTGTGCAATTGCATTGATTATTAGTTATTATTATTAGTTATTCCAACTAATTTCTGGACATCAGTTGTGAAATAAAATTATTCCTTATTTCTTAAAATGTCAGGATTGTACAATTTCGAGATTGTAAGTAAATAAACTATCAAATTCCACAGACAGCCTTTCCCAGCCTCCATTGCCATCACCACCACACACTGATCTCTCAAACCTGGCTGTCCACCATGCCTGTTTTGTGTGGAGTCTTGGCAAATAGAGGAGAGTAGCCCATACTTCAACACGTGCTCAGAGCCATTGGTGCCCTGGACCTGGTCTCCAGACTTCTGCAGAGAGAAAAGTAGCTTGTCCTTGTAGGCAGATAAATACACTGCTATCATTCATAAATCTTCATAACTATGGTGACTATAGGATTTATTCTTCAAATGAAACATTTTTTTTAGAATAAACGGGATGCTACTAATAACCATGTCAAGAATTTCTAAGCAACCTGAGGTGTATCGTTAATATAGCCCTAACTAATATGCAGAGAGCACTTTGCAGTCTGCTAAACCATTTAAGATAATTTATTGCATTTTACATAAAAATCCTACAGTGTGTTTTATCTTAACATCCCCACTGAGTGAACAGAGCTTTGATCTTCAGAGAAGTGAAGTGACTTTTCTAAGGTCCTTGACATTCAGTAAGTGTTCATTGGCTCGGATGGGTAATTTGATGGATGGATGGATGGATGGATGGATGGATGGATGGATATAGGAGAATAAATGCAAGGAAAGGGGACAGAAAGCCTAATCATAGCCAGATGGATGGTTATCAGACTAGGGTCCCCAGAACACCGATGTTCTCTCTAATGCGAGTAGATGTTCTGAAATCATTCAAGGCCAAGGTTTTCCCCTCAGTTTCTTAATCTCTAAAATTAGGATAAAGCTTCATATACTAGAGGTAGGTGTGAGGACTAAAGAAAACACAAGTAAGGTGTTCAGCACAGTAAAGTGACACACAGAATAAGAACAAAAATAATAGCAAATATGCATTGGCTACTTATTATGTTCCAGGCATCATACAAATACAGTGCATGGATTAATCTCTGTCGGTCTTCCTGGGGTCCCTCTCAGTCAGGTACCACTTATTACCTCCATTTCATAGATGAAGAACTTGATGCTTTGGGAGGAAAATTTCTCACCCCAGGTCACTCAACCACCAAATGGGAAGGTGACCTGGGGACTGCAGTGTGGTGCCCCTCTGCCTCCCGTCCAGAGAATGGCAACCATTGTCAATTTTACCACTGGGCTTTTTAAAGGAAACGCTCCTCACTGTATCTGCAGCATTTTTAATTTGAGTGGGTCCTAACTTTTTTCAGCCATGTAATCCTTAACCAAATCAAAACTAAGTCCTAGTTGAAAAGCCTACCGTGTAAAGCAAAGTCCAAGCAGAATTGTTCCGGTTGTACCAGCCCCTGGGGCCCTGGAGCCCTCCCTTCCTGTGGCAACCGCATAAAACCTTTTGCCCTCTGTTGAGCACAGTTGGAAAATATTGGTCTACAACACAGTTGAGTGGATTTGCTTCCTGGCACATCCAATCTGACTGTCTCCAGGGACCCCAGCCTGTTGGTTACTGACAGGGTCTGAATGTATGTTTAAGCCCCAATGAAGAGGCCCAGGAGGATCATGGAGGGTGGGACTTAATGGAACGGAGCGAGCGTCTTTCTGAGTCTTTGCGGGTAAAATCCAGGCAATATCCTAGGTTACAGTGAGGTTCTTGGAGAGTCTGTAAAAAAGATTTCCAGGAAAGCCCATTCTCACAAAGCCAGGACTTCTAAAGAGCGCTGGCTCAATGGCAATGAGGAATGACCTCCTCTTCCCTCCTCTGCCCCCCCTACTCCAATTAAGTCTTTTTCCTTCCTCTCCACCTGTACCTGGGGTTCTCTCCAGGCTGCAGGCAAATGTGTGCATTAATCACACATGGATCAGCCGGTGCACTGGGATGGTGGGAAGCGGCTGATTTATGAACCAGCCAAAAGTGTGGGGAGCCTGGGAGTGGGTAAGGCGGGCCCAGCTCGGGGAGCATATGGGGGCCCTAGCTCTAGGACCAGACCCATATGCTTCGCTGCAGGTCCATATGCTGTGTGGGCTGGTTGCCCCCTTTGCCTGTGTGGAGGCTGCCTGTCTGCTGTAAAGTGCAGGGAGCTGGATTCACCACACACCGTCCTAGCATTTGAAGACACCCTTTGCAACAATGTGAGACCTTCGGGTGAGATCTTGGAGCTCTTCTTGTAGGTAAGGAGAGCCACATATATGCCCCTGTCAGTATGAGTTATTGTGATTTGCTTACTTAGGGACATTCTACAAGAGACAGGTGAGACTGATTATTTTTTTCCATTATTAGAAGATGAAATTGAGACATAGTACTAGAACCACTGGCACTATTACTACTACTACTAATAACAATGTCTATCTCATGCAATAACTTACAAAGCTCTGTTCTGATCATGTTTCATATGTATTAACCAAAAAAATGGAAACATACTTGCCCAAAGTAACAGATTGAGTGTTAGAGTTGAGTTGATTTCAGATCTATGTTTGCTATAACTCTCTTTGAACTATTTGTTCATTCATTCATTCATTCATTCATTCATTTACTCAATGAGTATTTATTGAGCTCTTACTGCATGTAGACCCTAAAGGAAGTGCTCAGAACACAAAGAATTAAACTGCCAATCATAAGACGTGATAGTGTCTCTCATCAAAGACACATTTTCGTAGGGCAAGACAAACATCATCAAAAATCTAAAAGTAGTTAAGAAAATTTATAGTTACAAAATTTATGGTGACAATATAACTTAAATGAAGAAACTGCAGGGTACCTATGACAGCAAGGGGAGCCAGGAAACACCGAAGCCTTTAGGATTAAGAGAGAGGTCGTGTAGGGGAGAGGAGCTCCCTGCAAGAGAGCAATGTGTGCCGAGGCCCTAGGGGCGGGGGATGAGCCGGGCATGTTCAAGGTGCAAGTCTAGGATGAGCGGAGCCCACTTAGGGGTGGCAGGGATGGGAAAAAGATGGGTTGGTTGTGGAGAGAGGTTTGGGGCTGGTCGTGGTGGGCTTATGGTGCGCGCTGAGCTGTGCCCTGGGAAGTCATTCCGGGGCCTTAACCATCTTGGCAATTATTACTGATGGCTGACATTGGTGAGTGACAGCTTAGCCTGCTCTGGGCAGTTACCATGCACCCCTCACACATGACACCACTTAGCATCCAGTACTGCCTCCCCCACCCCCAGACACTCCCCAGCAGCAGACGCCAACTCAGGGCACAGTTATTTCAATGGGGAGATGTGCTTAACTGCTCTTACGTGCTTCCTGGAGCGTTGCATTGGAACCGCGGCCGCATTCGTGGGACGTCCTTAGATTTTGAAACCACTGCCGATTCTTTAAGGCCGTCCTTGCTTTATGGGAAGCTCTAAAATGATATCATTGCACTACCCCATTAAGTTTTACTATACTATTTGAGCATATTTTTTCCTTTGCATGTTTTATTTTCCTTGAAGATATCAATAGCTTTGGAATATTTTATTACTTTTTTAAAAAAATCATTTTAGAGTTTAGAAACTTTCCATTCCAGCAGGCCTGACCTCAGGGATAAGACCCAGTAGAGCTTGGAAAGATCAGGTTTTATTTAACGAACATATAGAGATTCATGTGCTCAGTGTGGATCTAAGTGCTTTACAGGAATTAACTCATTTCATCCAGTAAGAATCCTCTAAGATGGATAACGTTATCATTCCCATTTTACAGATGAGGAAACTGGAGGAGAGAGAGAGTTTAAGTAAAAGACCCCGAGGCCATACAGCCCTGGGAGTCTGTCCCCAGCATCCGTGTCATTAGCCACTCCGTGCTGGCGGGGATTCGCTTGCGTAGAAGCAAACAAGAGGTCTGAAACACGCGTGTCTTTCGTGGGCCCACGAAGTAGGATTCCGCCCTGTGCTGGGTCTCACCGTCGTTCCTCCGGCGCTTGCTCTCGGGCGGGGCGGGGTCTGGGGCTTGGAGCCCAGGGTCAGGAAGGAAGGGCCAGGAGGGAGGGCGGAGCTGGGGCAGAGGGGCTTTGTTAGGGGTGCAGGAGGCTGCTTTGGAGAGCTAGACTCCAGCTTCAGCGTTGGAGACCTGAGGATGTAGGAGAATAAGAGGGGCATTTTAAGAAGCATGGCTGAAAATTACGTGGCCTTGTGACGAAAAGTTTGAGAAGAAAGGGCGGATGTGCTTGCAGGGCTCAGTTCACCTCTGGTTGTTGTAGTGCATCCCTGGCTGGAGATGAGGCCGGACTGAGCCCTGCGAACCAGCTGTTGTGACAGCAAGGCGGCTGCCCAAACCGTGTGATTTTACTTTTACTCTTTTTCTCTCCCATTTCTTCTCTTTTCCTTCAGCTCTTCCTTCCTCCTTTACTCTTTTCCGCCTTTCCTCCACCCTCCTTTCCTTCCTTCCTTCTCTAAGGTTCACTTCTGAAGCATTCTGGGCCAGACCTTGTCCACAGCCTGACCTCCAGAAGCCTACGGTCCTGATATCTTCCAGGAGAACATTTAGATGATGCACATTTCTGCAGAGATGTGGGGGCATTTCACCTCCTGCAGTCTCCTGGGTGGTCCTTTCCCTGGGGCCTGGTCCGCCAGCGAAGCCTGAACTGTGCCATGCCTACGATTTGAGGATCTGACTGGTTTTGCGTGGCATCTCTTACAGGGTTTTTGTTTGCCCCTTTCTCAAGACTTGGGGAAAGCACAGGTGGAGAAGGAACTCATAGAGTTTACACACTTCTCAAATACTCATCTGTGAGTGCTGCCAGACCTTGCGTAACAGGGTTCAGCAAACTTCTTCGGCAGAGGACCGGATGTTCAATATTTTGGGCTTTGTGGGTACCTTCATCCATGTTATAGCTAAGCAACTTACTACTGCAGCACACAAGCAGCCATAGACAATACGTAAATGAATGTGCACAGCTGTGTTCCAATAAAACTTTATTTACAAAAGCAGGTGGTGGGTGGATTTGACCATGGCTGTAGTTTGCTGACCCCTGTAGTAAAATTTGATTTGACCCAGCTTCTTCGTTCCTCCCCAAGAGAGCCATATGTTAAACAGCAGCACAGCGAGGTGATGCCCCAGCCCTTGGTCTACCCACCTGGTGCTGCTTGTCCCTGGTGCATTGGCTGCGTGAACAGCGGGATTTCCATGGACGTGTCTGAATCAGGATTGCTCCGAAGGGCTTCTTGCACTCTCTCCATCGTGCCCCGCATCCCATTCATGAAGCTTTTCCTTCTGCCAGCAGGTCTGTCCTTGCATGAAAAAAGAATGTGTCTGGTCATCCTTCTGCATTCAGAAATGCATATTTCGTGAGGTAAATCAAACAATATTTGCAACTGGCATTTTTTTCCTTCCAGAATATTTGAATATTTTGGAGCTATTGTCTTGCCATTTTGCTGAGAGGGAAGGAAAGTCGGCCCGATATGTGAATGCTGACACTCACAATGAAGGGGCAGATCGAGTACCCTTGCTTGGTTCGTTAGTTTTGTTTTGTTTTTAGATTTCACATGGAAGTGGAATCATGTGGTATTTTTTTCTCTGACTTATTTGACTTAGGTCCATCCATGTTGTCACAAGTGGCAAGACTTCGTTCTTTTTTATGGGTGAGTAATATTCCGTCGTATAGATTTCCGCTTCTTCTTTACCTGCACATCTGTCCATGGGCACCTGGGTTGCTTCTGCACCTTGGATGTTGTAAATAATGCTGCAGTGATCACAGGGGTGCTTACACCTCTTTCAAGTAGTGTTTTTCTTTTCTTTGGATAGTTGCAATGTTTCTATGACTCTAAAATTCATTCAAAATGAAAAGTTAAAAAAAAAAAGAAGAGGAAAACATCCTCCCTGCCAGAGCATGAGCCTCATTCAGTGGTGAAGATAATAGGAGTGATTTTGAACTAGACGTTTATATATGTGTGCCTGTGAATGAATGAATACGAATACACTAAGTTGCTTTAGTATCCATTCAACAGACAGGAGGTTTATAATGGGAGCTAGCAGCCCAGCAGGGAAGACTAGCATGTAAACAACTAATGACAAGAAAATAGTTTGGTAAACTCTGTGACTCTGCATTACATTTGTATTGTGTGAAGGGGGTGCATGGAAGGAAGCTGGGGTTTTAAGTTAAAGAGGTCTCTGTTTGAATCTCAGCTCTGCAGTTCTGAGTAACCTCAAGCAAGTCTTTCCACTTTGATTTTGTCCTCTGTGATATGGGGGAAATAACACTCTCCTCTCAGAGAAGAAATGGGCGTTCTATAGATGAGGAAGTGGGAAGAAGTCATTCCAGGAAGAGGATACAGCTCATTAAGCAAACCCATGAAGCAATACAATGGGAGAGAAACATGAAAATTGGGAAGATAGGGTATTTGATATTTTTCTTTTCAGAAATAAGTGAATCTATACCCTCTGAATCCCAAGGCCACATGCTGAGAAGAGCCAGATCCTAATTTCTCTAACTGTAAAGCCCTTGGACTTGTTCTCGCTCACTCAGGCTTCAGCCTTTGTGTAAAGGGGAAGGAGCCTCCACCATCCTGCTTTCTGTCCGTTTCCACCCCTGCCAGGTCCAGGCATGAGAGCAAGGCAATGCCAAGAGAACGCTGGATCTACCTTCCCTTGGGTGGGATGGAGCCTTGCTAACTAAGCGTTCCTGACTTGGCCTTGATGGCCAGCCCTCATGTGGAGCGGATGCAATGATGGAAGGCCACAGATTTGTGGTCCTAGGTGGGAGATCAGGAAGAGGGTGGATGATTTGGGGAGCTTTTCCCAAGTTTAGAGACTGAGCTCTAGACTCTTCAGCGGCTGGAGGGGTGTGCCTCTTGTGTTTGTGAAAAGGACCGCGGGAGTTTCAGATGCATCCTTGCTGTGCCCACCTCTCCAACGCCCTTCCCCCATCCACTGAGCCCACCAGAATGGAGTGTCTTGTAGGGAAACCTCACGCTGTAGTATTTGGGGGTGTCATGCTGAAGGGGCAAAGCTTGGGATGTTTCTTTAGATATTTTATTTATTATCCTAAACATTATCCACTTCCCAAATGTAATATTTTACCCCGGAAATAATAAACAGAGGATGTACTCAAAATAAGTTTTTATTTTCCCATGAAAATTGCTCCATTTTTGGTTCAGCTCTTTCATCTTTTATTTTTGTTTATTTATCTTACTTCCAGTGCAACAACATTATAATGACAACAAAAACCCCAAACAAAGCTGTTTCCATTTGTCGTGTTTACTCCAGACTCTGTCCACATGCAGACATGCTTCATAGTTCTACTCACCAAGTACATATAATTGCAGAGTTCACCAAGAACTCTGCTTTGTTCACTTAACGTATGCTAAGTGAATGTTGAGTTGCTCATAGTACTAATTAACATTTCATTGGCTGCATACTATTCCATCAGGTTGATATAATTTATTCAATTAACCACTTCTTTGTTGTTGGATGTTTATGCTATTTATAATTGTTTTTAATAATACATTAAATAACACAGAGATAAATATCTTTATATACAATGCTTTTGCCTTTTTAAAAAAATGATTATGTTCCTTGAATAAATTTTTCAAGTTCTACCAAATGATCTAAAAATGTTTCGGGGTCCAGGTTTATGTACAGTGCGACTAGCAGTGTTTACCATCTAATTAGGCATTTGTCCCTGCTGGATGAGAGCCCGTGCTAAGAGGTGTTACTGATGTTACTAACTGTGATTGGATGGGGAAGGAGATCCAAGGGGAACCAGGTACATTGTGGGCCAGGCAAATACCTGTGCACGCCGAGCTCTCCACTGCAGAACAGAGGTGTGGCACTCATCCCATATTCCTGCTTAATGCATATGACAAGCTTGAGTGTGCTTTGGGGAAATCAAGGGAAGCCTTGAGGGTCTGCTCAGGATGAAGCAGCGTTTGGGAGTTCACATTGAAGCTATCCAGAGCGGCAGAAGCGCAGCACCCACCATGCCCTTAACATCCAACGCACCATTCACATCACATCTGATCATTACAAAGGACACCAGAGAGGCAATGAACAGCAGGAGGGCCTCCCTGGCCTGAAACGGGGTGGCAGGCCCATCAAGGCACTTTCAGGCTAGCAGAGAGGTGGCACCTGTCCTATGGGGCCAGGCTGACGCAGGTGAAAACTGTAGCCATTGCTTGACCCTCTGGCTGAGCTGACTTCTCTGCTCCTCCAGTGCTGAGCAAAAAGAAAAAAAAAAATAAATAAAGGATTCCTTGTCCTTGCTAGCCTGGTTAGGTTAGGAAGGAGCTGATAACTTTCTGCGGGCCTGTGATCTCTGCGAATCTGGTCCTGCGAGGACCTGAGTGCGTGCGGTTGAAAGGCTGGGAGGCTGGGACTTGTTTTGTGATTGTAGCTCATCTTGTGTGTATCTTCCCTCCACTCTCTTCCCCTTGCACGTGCTCCTCCCTCCCTGCCCGCACACTCAAGTTTCTCTGACTCGAAAAGATTTTTAAAAATCATGACTCTATTTCTGTTTCCGTGAATTTACCCTCAAGATGTCAACATGTAGATTATTTGCTTCAATTTGTGTTCCTAGAGAGACTGTGCAAAAGTAAACAATTAAAATGCCATTTGACAGAGAGATGGTGAATTAGATGGTAGACAGAGTGGGCAAATTCCGTCCATTTCTTATGGCAAAGATCTCAGACTATCTTGTCTTTAATCTCTTCTCTCCCAAGTCATAAGGATCTCATATGCTATTTAATTTTCCCCCTCTCTGATCCGATAATAGCTTTGTATCAAGCACAATATTGCCACGAGTGCCAGGTTACAGTGCACGAGAACATAGGCTTACTGACAACTGCAAGCCACCCCCACAAATTCAGAAATTGTTCTGAATCAATAGGACGTATTTCCTTCTGATCTTTTAAATTGAGGGAGTGTAGCTGAATGAAACATTTTTAAATAGAGTGGTTTCTTCATGCGTATACATTAAAAAAAAACCCCACTTTTTCAGAAAAATCATCTGGTTGGGCATTTCCCAGAATTTTGTTTTGAGATCCTACTTTCTTGAACAATTTTTATTTTGAAAAAAGTGGCAAAATAGAACAGAGTCCCCATATACCCTCCACTCAGTTTCTCCTAACATTAACATCTTTTATAACCATAATTATAAAAACCAGAAAATTAACAATAGTACTAGCTGAACTAAATAAATACTTTATCTGCATTTCCGTAGCTTTTCCACTCATATCCTTTCTCCATTCCAGGGATTAACCCAGGACCCCACGTGGCCTTTGGTTGCCGTGTCTACTCAGGCTCCTCAATCCGTGGTAATTCTCTAGTCTTTCCTTGCCTTCCACGACCTTGACACTTTGGAAGAGTATTGGTCAGTTATTTTGTAGAGTGTCCATTGTCTGAGTTTGTCTAATTTTTTCCCCTTATGATCAAATTAAAGTTGGATATTTGGGGCATGAATACCACAGAAGTGATGTTTTGTCCTTTTTTTGTATCAGGGTACATGATGTTGATAAGTCTCATCACTGATGATGTTGACCTTGACCACTTGGTGAAGATAAGACCATGGCTGCCAAGTTTCTTCACTGTAAAGTTATTCTTTTTCTCTTCTTCTTCATACTTAAACATCTGGTGGGGAAAATAAGAACTCTTGTCACTTTGTTTTCTATTAAGTGAGATCAAAATCTTCTCTTTTCTTTTTTCCTTGTTTTGAATCTTAGTTATTTTCAGTTGATGGATCAATAGCCTTAAGACAACCAGAATATTCTGTTATTACTTGGAAAGATTTGATAAGTCAGTACATGAGCCATGAATGCTGCATAAAAATTAGGGGCAAAGTCATCCTGGATGAAATCTAGAAATCAAGAAGAAAAACTTTGTTTCTACAGGAGTCCTTCACCTATGAGCATCATTTCCTTGAACATAGAATGAAGATTATAGTGTCCTTCATAGGGATATGGTGAAAATTAACACCAGACACTGCCTCGACATTTCCTAGCCCGACACAAAATCAGTCACATCACATGGCAATTCTGATTATTTTAGGAAGGCTTGCGCTCAGATTCCAGACCCCACGCCTCTGCTGCTGCTCTGTGTGGGATTCTTTGAGTCCATGGCCTCGTTCACCTGTAATGTAAACTGCTCCGAGGGAAAATTGTTGCCTGCTTCCTCAACGGGCAGCCCTGATTCAAACTCGTTTTAAATTCATGGTGGTGAAAAATGGGTTTGCATCCTACTGTGAATTTAAATACTTACAACCCAGGAATAAACAGATCGCATGGCTCATTTATCTCACAGCCATTAATTAATGGTGGTTAATTGTAGTTATGAGCTGTTGAATGCTAGGCTCTTGCACCCATACATTCTCTTTAATGTATGCAGGAAACTGGGGAGGCAGCCAGTCCGGACAGAAAGGAAGACCATCCTGGAAGGCAGAGGCTCGCAGCCCTGCCCCGATGGATCCCTCGTCTTTGCAGAGAGAACCTGCTCTGTGCAAGCCCGGGACTTGGGGCTGGGGTCCCACGGGGAAACTGCTTCGGGGTCACACCCCTGATGTTTGTTGTCTGCCACATCCCCACCCCCCTACCCCAGCCACCCCCGGTGGGCTTGCTTAGCTTGGCCCTCTTTGTATTTTCTACACAGAAGTAAGTAAATTTGTAACAGACAGTAAAGGCTTTTTAAAAATCTGGCAGTTTGAGAGAGAGGTTGTGATGTCACATAGAATCAGGTCACTGGCTAAAGTGAAAATTATGCTTTTGAATATTTTTATTTTCCTGTGTAGTGAGGAGGCTCCTGAGACTGTGGGGAGCAGCTTGGAGCAGATGAAGTTGGATGTGTCTGGAGGGAGAAGCCCTCATGACCACCTGTAAGACTCTTTCAAGTGAAACTTCTGGAGACCTCTCTGGCCTCACAGCTCAGTAATTAACTCTGGGTTTAGATTCTGAGAGGCAGAATTCTAAGATGGTAAGACTGCTACCTCCCCTCCCTGTGTGTACACCCTGTATGGTACCCTCCCCATGAGTGTGGTGGGCCTGACCTAATCAGGAGAGTCTTATTTTTGTTTTTTGTTTTTTTGTTTTTTGTTTTTTAATTCTTATCCAAGGATATATTTACTGATTTTTTTAGAGAGAGAGGAAGGGACATGGAGGAAAAGAGAGAGAGAGAAACATCGATGCAAGAGAGAAAAATCAATTGGTTGTCTCCTGTATGTGCCATGGCCTGGGATCGAACCCACAACTTATGTACGTCTCATGACCCAGAATTGAACCGCAACTTTTTGGTGTATGGGACAATGCTCCAACCAGCTGAGCTACCCAGCCAAGGCATCAAGTGAGTCCTTTTTAAAAAAAGATACAGAGTTCATCCCGGACTTCTGGCCAAGATGGAGGTGTAGGTGGACACACTGTGCCTCCTCACACAATCGAAATTAAGGACAACAAAGATTTAGAAACAAGAAAACAATTTTCTATCAGTTCTGACTGATAGAAAATTGAACTGTACGAAGTCTAACAAGCATTCATCCAGATCGATAATCCAAGTGAAGGGGAAGTGGTGGAAGGGACTGGAGTCCAAGAGAGAGAGGAGCAAGCACCATTGTTCCCTCTCAGGCCCCGCCCCCACATCCAGCATCACTGCACAACGACTGGGCTGCCCTGCCCTGGGGAACGCCTAAGGCTCCGCCCCTCACTACATACCAGCTGTGACCAGACCAAAAAAAAAAAAAAACCCAAAAACCCAACCCCAAAATGGCTTAAGTGGGAGAACAAACCAAAGCCCCAGAACCAATTCATCTAAGTGACCAAGAGATAGCCAACTTATCAGATGCAGCGTTCAAAGCCCTGGTGATCAGGATGCTCACAGAATTGGTTGATTTTGCTCACAAATTAGATGAACAAATGAAGGCTACAATAAGTGAGATAAAGGAAAACGCACAGGGAACCAATAGTGATGGGAGGAAAACTGGGACTCAAATCAATGGAGTGGACCAGAAGGAAGAAAGAAACAACCAAACAGAAAAGAAGGAAGAAACAAGAATTCAAAACAATGAGGAGAGGCTCAGAAACCTCCAGGACATCTTTAAACGTCCCAACATCCAAATTATAGGGGTACCAGAAGGGGAAGAGGAAGAGCAACAAGTGGAAAACTTATTTGAACAAATAATAAAGGAGAACTTCTCCAATCTGGCAAAGGAAATAGACTTCCAGGAAGTCCAGGAAGCTCAGAGAGTCCCAAAGAAGGTGGACCCAAGGAGGAACACACCAAGGCACATCATAATTACATTAGCCAAGATTAAAATGAAGGAGAGAATCTAGAAGCAGCAAGGGATAAGGGGATAGTCACCTACAAAGGAGTTCCCATCAGACTGTCAGCGGATTTCTCAAAAGACACCTTCCAGGCAAGAAGGGGCTGGAAAGAAGTATTTGAAGTCTTGAAAGGCAAGGACCTACATCCAAGATTGCTCTATCCAACAAAGCTTTACTTTAGAATGGAAGGGCAGATAAAGTGCTTCTCAGATAAGGTCAAGTTAAAGGAGTTCATCATCACCCAACCCTTATTATATGAAATGTTAAAGGGACTTACCTAAGAAAAAGAAGATAAAAAATAGGACAGTAAAAAGACAGCAAACACACAGATATTAACAACCACACCTAAAACAAAAGCAAACTAAGCAAACAGCTAGAACAGGAACAGAAACACAGAAATGGAGATCACATGGAGGGTTAGCAACAGGGGAGTGGGAGGTGGTGAGGGGGGAAAAGGTACAGAGAATAGTAGCATAGATGGTGGGTAGAAAAGAGACAGGGGGAGGGCAAGAATAGTGTGGGAAATGTAGAAGCTAAAGAACTTATGCCACATGGACATGAACTAAATGGGGGAATGTGGGTGGGAGGGGGTGTGCAGGGTGGAGGGGAATGATGGGGGAGCAATGGGACAACTGTAATAGCATAATCAATAAAATATATTAAAAATAAAAAAATCGATGGAAGAAAAAAAAGATGCAGAGTTCAGAAACAAAGTCAGAGAGATCTCAAGATGCAGCAAATGATCTCTTTGTTGGCCTTGAAGGAACAAGTGGCAAAATTGTGGAGGAAACCATGTGTCAAGGCTCTGTGAGAGGCCTCTAGGAGCTGAAGTGGTCACTGGCTGGCAGCTAGCAAGGAGATGGGGACTTTGGTACTATGACTACAAGGAAGTAGACAACCTCAGGGAGCTTGGAACTGAACTCGCCCCAGTAGAACTTCCAGATAAGTGTGCAGCTGCCCAGTACTTTGATTTCCAGCCTTGTGAGCCTCTGAACATATGACGCAGCCAAAGTGTGCCAGACTCCTGATCCATGGAAACAATGAGCTAATACATTTGTGGTTTTCTAAACCACCAACTTTCTGGTAATCTCTTACATAATAGTAGATAATGAATTCGTGGAATTTGCACCATTCCTCATCTTATCTGTATTAGTATCACAGCCTTTATCTTTTCCTTTTGTACTGTTAACTCCTCCAAAGGTCAGAGAGGGTGTTGATGGATCCATCTTCTTGAAAACCTTGAATTACATTATCCCATGCCCTCCAGTGGTCCGTGGCTTGGCAATGCCGACGGCATAAAGGGTGCCCTTGTTAATCTGAGCTTGATTTCATACTGGGTCTGCTCCCTCACCCTGCATTCAGGCCTAAAGGAGTTGCTCATTGCTGCCTCCCAGAGCTTCCACCCACACCGTGCCTTTGCTCGGGCTGCTTCCCAGCTGAGTGCGTTGATTCCCAAGGCCAAGCGCCCATGCTCTCGTTCAAGTTCCAGCTTCCCCTGGGCTGCCTTACCCATCACTCCTCCTTGGTCCCTCCCAGCACCACACACTGTGCCTCCAAAGGTCAGGACCCTTCGTCTGAGAGCTCCTCGAGGAGCTGTTGTGCAGGAAGCTCTGGGAATGAATGACGTTTGATGGACCGTGCGCTGCCCTCAAGAGGACCACACTTCCTATTATCTCGGCAGCTGCAGTCGGCTCTCTGAGAAGCTCAAGATTTCAATTCCTCCAATAAGGAAAAGCTTGATTCTGCCTCCGGGACTTCGCAGTTTCAGTCCCTTCTGTGTGGAACGCCCTGGCCTGGATTCTCACATGACTGGTGCCTTCTCATGACTTAGAGATGGGCCTAAATGTTGCTCCCCCAGGAGGCCCTCTCTGGACACTCCTCTGGAGGCAGCTTCCCTCTCTCTCCCACCACTCTATCCAGTTGCCCAGTTTTATTAACTTCAAAGCATTTGCCGTTGTCTGAAATTGTCTCACTCATTGACGTGTGGCTTATTCGTTTCCTGCCTCCTCTTGAAGGTCAGGAACTTTCTTCTCATGCTCATGGTTTTATTTACAGTATCTGGCATGTTGTGAGCTGGCATCCAACGACTGCTGAGTGAATGGACCCCAAAACATGTCCCATAGCAAACACTCTTGGGGGTCTTACCTGAATGTTTGGGGGAGTTTCTCGCAATCCTTCTCTGCCCAAGCTCAGTTTCTAATTCTTCATCCTTGATCCAAAATAGTAATCCCCTGAACCCTCAAAGACACACTTTTGTTGAAAATTAATGTAGCACAATAAGCAATTTAATAATGATATTCATAATATCATTATTTGTTGCATATTTCCTATAATTTACATCCACCTGGACATTGTCTGGTACCAATGGCCTAGTGCCTGAGCTACTAGGTGCTGTGGGAACATGCCAAAGTACCAGCTGAAAATTACTGCCCATGCTCTGACCTTACCCTGTCCAGGTCTTCCTGGTGGGTGGGCTTCCCCCAGCTCAGACTGAGTGGGCACCCAGCTCCCCAGAGGAGGGGGCAGCATCTTGCCACGCTGTGAGACTAATTGTTTCTAGATTGAGTATTTCCCTGGGACAGCAGCCCAGCCAGTGTTCCCTGAATTAACATACTCACTGAAGGATTGAAGATGGTGATTAGGCCCGACAGCATCCGTTTCGGTGGGACAGTCGCGGCCCCACAGAGCTGCATGGGATGGCGAGGAGATTTATTTGTGTGGAATGGAGACATATGGCCAGAATCATCCGCTCCCTTTCCTCTGTAATTAAAACATCTGGAAGCACCAACGGGCTGGGAAATGAGAAGAAAGCGGTGAACACATATTCCTGTCCAACTCTGAATAATCCAGCGGTGGGGCTGTGACATCAGAGGGTATAGACCAGCTGGCCTGGGCTGGTCCCAAGATTGCCATCAACCCCAAGGCCAGTTGGCTTGCGAACATGACTTTGGGGGGGGCTTTCTCAAAATGGTGCTTTATTTTATTTTATTTTATTTTATTTTATTTTATTTTATTTTTACCTGTAAGTGCACGTAATGACTTTTTTTTTTTTTTTTCCTGAGGATGTTTTTTAGAATGTTTTACAAAAAAAAAAAGAGGCTGAACAACAGGGAAAAGGTAAGGCTCAGTTTGGGGGCTGGTGCAGGCTATGGCGCATTATCTTGTGATTTTTATTTGCATTAGTGACAGTTGTTTCTCCTTGAAATGGAAGGAGGCCTCAGCTCCCCTTGATGCTTTTTGGTCAGGACATCCTTCATCAAAAGTCTATACTTCAAATGGACCTGGTCAGCCTGGGTCCAGGCCCCTCAGCAAATATGTCAGGCTTGGAGGCCTGGCGTCTCTGCTGTAGTTAAGAGGGCCTGAGGGATGACAATTTAGGGAGAAGACCATTCTTAGGAAAACTGAATCAACTAGAACTAGAGATCTGTTCTTTCTCTGGGGATTCACTTACTGACTCATCCACCTCCTCACCTATCTGCTTATTCATTACTCCATCCTTCATCCATTCAAACCATGAACCTTTAATGAGCACCTTCTATACACCAGGTTCTGTACTTGATGCCAAAAAAAATATGAATAAGAACCTTCAAACAGTTCACCTGGTCTTGAATGAGATGGTTATAGAGGCAAACCAAGTCAACACGGCAATTGGTAAGTAGCTGGGCAGGCCATGTCTTGTGAGCGTACAGAGGAGAACATCCACTTCCGATTCCTCTGTCCAAATCCCCAAATCAAATCATATGCATTACCTGAGGCTCTGTTCTATGCTTCACATGGGGAACCCAGTGCCATTGCAGGGAAGTAAAGAGGCCACATTTATAAAATACTTACTATGTGCCTAGCACTTTACATACTTGATTTTTAAAAAATCTTCAGGTCATCTCTTTCAGGTGGGTATTTTTCTGTCCTTTGTACAGGTTAAAGAACCCAATACATGCATTTTGTTTCACTGGGCCGCCTGCCTCAAGGACTTCACCTTTCCTGCTGGCAAGTAGGCGGCCTTCTGTGGACCAGCTTAAAGCCCCTCTGCGCTCTTCCTGCCCAGGATGTTGGTCCAGTCACCTATCCCAGGCAGAGCCTCAGTTCCTTTCCCAAGAACCCAGTTTCCTGTACTTGACCTAGCTTGTGCCAGCCTCTCTCCCTGCCGGGTGGACCTCTTTTCCCTCTGTCCAGACTCCAGTGGACTCCGAGTGAATTGAAGACATGAGTTGTCTCTTCTTAATCTTAGTCTTCCTCACACGTTTATAATTGCTGAGCACAGGGCCTGGCACACAATGTCCACACCCACAAAGTGGGGTTCACACCACAAGGGTCAGGTGAAACTGAGAGTTGGCTGCTGTGTGGGCTTTCCCCACCGAAGCCTCTCACCTTCAGTGCATTTGCTTATCCCACACATGTCGTGAGGTCATCTTGTTCCAGGCAGAGAAGCAGACAGACACCGAAAGAACCACAGTGATCAGGACGTGGTCCCTGTCTCCACGCCTGCTTAAAGTAAGCTCTATTTA
Source organism: Anoura caudifer (assembly GCA_004027475.1). Lineage (NCBI taxonomy): Eukaryota > Metazoa > Chordata > Mammalia > Chiroptera > Phyllostomidae > Anoura > Anoura caudifer. Next base: position 26,769 of record PVKU01002996.1, on the reverse strand, counting down.
TAAAATGGCCCTGGGAAATAGTGCAAAACTGGCATTTTCTGTGTATGGTCTTAAAAAGCCCCACCCTTTTCCTCTAAAACAATTGTCCCCCAACGTATGTAAGTTTCCAACACACCTTAGGAGAGAACCTACCTGTTGGTATAACAGAGGCTCACGTCTTGGAATCCTGGGCACAGGCTGAGGGAGGATCTGCTCAAATAAAGTGAAAAAGCTGTACCATCAACGCGGAGCCTAAATTTGTCCCCAAGATCCAATTAAGACCAATCCAGTTCCTTGACTAAAGAATCTGACATCCATCCAGGCATAAATATTTATGCCTGATAGGCTCTCTCCTTAACAGCAAAACAATCTGCAGTGACAACATTAGATACACGCACACATTCCTGATGAAGACTCCATTATCAGTACTAATAATAACTTAACAGTTTCAGCATGTGTTACCATGAGATATATGCAAATGGAGGGCTCGTCTGTCAGAAGCACTTGGAAGTGGCCCGGCGGGTCTGTCACATGCCTTGGTTGCAGCCGGTGAGACCTCATTTCACATCTGACGGTGCTGTGTACTCATTTGCTGGTATAATGCTCTGCACTCATGTATCACCCTTCGCTCAGAGATCACAAATCAGCTTGGCAGACTCTGCCTGTGCCTCCACGAAGCCCAAACATCTGGATGAGGAGTGAAAAATCTCGTCTTTCAGCAAGTCAGCCAGCCAGACATTTTTCACCATCTATTTGCTTAGTGCCTACCGTCTTAGACGGATGTTTCCTCTACACGCTGTCAAACATGGAGATGAAAGACGGATTGTTTTTCATAATTCATCTAGGAATTTGGGTACCAAGAAAACACAATGCTCCTTCTAACATCTGCGACGTCTGGGATTAGTTTACAGGTTTCGGTTTTCTGGGGGGCACTTTTGCAAGGAATCGGGCTAAGCTCTTGCCAGAAGGATGGTGATGTCTGGTTTCTGTCCTTGTGCTTCTAAGCTCCAAGACTTCTAAAGGTGTAGCTAATGAGGGTCACACATCATTTGTCTAAATTTATAAAGATTATTTTCCAAACTCTGAAGAGTAAATCTAATTTGGGGTTTATGGATAAATGGTATGGTGAGTATTAATAGTTACCACAGTACCCAGAGCCCGACTGCTCACCAGTGGGCTGTAATGATAGATTGTAAGTCAGCAATGGGAATGAGGGAAAGGTGCCACTTATGTGTCAGAATTATCGAAGAGTTCCTGCAAGATGTAATTCAGAGGAGAAGGATGAACCTACCTGAGCAGTTGCTTCTTATATGGAAACCAAGAGTTCACCTAAGTGGTACCTGGAAAAGACACTGGTAGAATGACATTCTCAATTGACAAGAGATGATTGGAAAGAAAAACTGTGGTTATATTGGAAGGTACATCTGGGTCCCACCAATAACTCTGGGTGGTCACACCAGGCACTATACACTAATTCTTGGCCAGGAGTCTGGACAAAGAACGTTATCTCTGCCTGGGCTAACTCTCAATTATGTAACTGTGCCTGTCAAAGAGGGTGGGGGTTGTGTAATTAACTTCTGGTCATTTCCCAAAAAGGAGGGGAACTATTGAACTAATGGTGGAATGATGAGACTTATCTTACTTGGGCTCCATTTCCACTTCTACCAGGCTACTGGGTTTCTGAAGTAGCGATGTTAAAGAACAGTAAATCTAAATTGTTCTCTACTGGAAAGAGCCAGATAGGGATCTACACCATCTGCCGAAATCTGTGTGAGCTCTAATTCTCTGTCTCCAAATGAGCAAAGGGAGAACAATTCTTCAATCATTTGAGAGAGTAGAGCATGTCAAAAGTCAGGGGTTGATTGGAATAATCAGAATCAGCATCTCCCAGTTAAATAATTATTATAAAAAGAGTTTAAAAAGTTAAAATTTGCATCTTCAATAATATTTCAGAGGATATGACATCTGAAAAGTGTGAGAAAGCAGGAAACAATATAAGACAAGTAAAGAAAGGATGTAGATGAAGCATAAGATTGTTGAATTTAAAAGTTTGATTGAGTCCTTAACTAACCCACTTGACACTGAGAGCATTACCTGAGTATCAATAGGTGTTTCTGCAATGGGAACAATGCTCTGTAGGGTAGGCAAACTTTTTATGTAAAGGGCCAGATAGTAAGCACTGTTGTCTTGGAGGGCCATATACAGTGCCGTGCGTATTTGTTGTTCATTTTACAAATCTTTAAAATATTATAAAAACTATTAGCCCATAGGATATACAAAAGTGGTCCATGGACATCATTTCACATCCTGTAGAATGGTTATACTTTGGGGAAAAAGGGAAATAATGAGTGCTGGTGGGGATGTGGAAAAATTGGAACTTTTATCCACTGCTGGTGGGAATGTAAAGCAGGATGGTCCCTGTGGAAGAGGGTTTGGCTGTCTTCAAGAACTTACGCGTAGAATGATCATGTTACCTGGAAACTCCACTCTGAAGTATACTCTCCCCAAAACTGGAAAAGAGGACAAATCCCAGAGGAATCCTGAGAGGATGGGAAGGGAAGACAGAGGAGAGATAATCAAAGGAGAAAAGAAAAAGAAACATTGTAAATCTGAAGAAATGGATCAACTCATCGTGTTAGTAGTATCAAAACATAGTAAAAAGACAGCAATGCAGAGACACAGCTGATTAAATTACTTTGAATATGAAAGTTAAAATAAATTTTGCTATAAGCACCCATGCGTGGATATAAATAAATAAGTTACTTGAAAAGGAACAAACACAGGAATGATCTCAGATCTTTTGGAGACTCCAGATGCTTTAGACAATGGCTCTAAAGTTCTGAGGAAGAAATACTTAGATTTAAAAATTCTTTATTTGGCTAAGATGGATGTGATGTGCCTGTTCAAGAGCAAAAGAAATTCATTTTCAGAATGACATGCTCAGAATGAGGCACTTAAAAGGAAAATTTCTCACGTAAGCAACCTGATAGAGAAAACTCAACATAAACAAACAAAAAAACCCATGAATGGGAGGTCATAGTATTGAAGAAATCATGGTATTAAAGAATTGGAAGAAAACAGCTAAAACTGTATAAATAATTCTTGTTACTATGGTTATAATATAGTGTACCTGTAAAAATAAAGAAATGGTGTCAAAGATGTATGTTAACAATCTGAAAATCTCAGATACATCAATCAAACCTGGATATAAATGAGAAGAAAAGAGTGTAAACTCGTCCAGACTATCTCAGATGTGTCCATGTTTCATGTGGACTTATTTAGGTCACAGGAAACTTTCTCCAGTGCAACATTTTATGATACGTTCCTGATAGCAGCTTCCTTCGCTCACCAACCTTTCACATGAAATGTGTGATGGAGTTAGAAGCAACCTCATCAAAAGACACCAGCAGAGGTGGCAGCTTGAATTTGGGGATGTCTATTCCAGAAAGTCTGCATTTGTCTTTTCCTCATCATTTTCTGGCTCCTAGTGAGAGTTGCCATTCTCTCATAAACTGAAGCATTCTGATTTTATGAGATACTTCACAGCAATTATATGACTTTTTATCATTTCTCAATCTAGCACAATAGATCAGTTTAATTCCAAAATTATATGTGTTTTTGTATGTCTTCAGGGGAGAGTTAAAAACATCATAAGATATTGAATTAGCTACTCTTATTAATGTGTAGAACATTAAATTGATAAAAAAAAAAAAACCCCAAGGAGGGCCATGTAAATAGTGAGGAGGCCAAAACTTTGTCTAATCCAAAGACTGAAGGAAGAGAAATTTTAAGCATAGCAGATTTGTCATTATTTAAGATGAACATCTGGTACAGCCCTGAAATTTCATTTATTATCTCATTTGTCAGCCTCACCAACATAAACAGAAAGAAAGCATTTTTTAAAAGTGAGAGTAGATGTATCAGTTATTATAATAAATGCAAATGGTTTAAATCCTTTTATTAAAAGATAAATTGAGTTAAAGGATAATCGAACTTTATTCAGCTTACAACGCTATATCTAAATGTTCACTGACAAATATTAAAACTCAAAGTATTAGAAAATATGTTCTAGGCATATAAAAACAAAAAATGAGTAGAGAATTAGTATCATCCAAAGTGTAATTTAAAGTACAGTACAGTAAATAAGATAAAGGGTATTGATGTTGATAAAATGCATTATCTTAAATGATGCTGTAATAGTTTTAATTCACTATAGTTCATATATATTTATCAAATGATAGAAAACTGTTCAAAAATAAACTAAGAAACTTTAAATAGAATTACTTAGGAGATAAAATAAAACACTCATTTTTTCACAGATCATGAAAACAAAAATATGGAATTTGGTATTAAAATTTATTAGGCTGAATACATGAATATTTAGCATTAGGTTCCGCAACAAGGAAAACGTTTATTTCCAATGTTTTTAAAAATTTACTAAAATTTAACATATTTTTGTCATGAAAACTTCTAAATTTTATATTAATTATTCTAATGAGTATAAATTAAGTAGCTCATATTCTCTAGCTAGAGAATAATGAATTCTAGAAATGAAAAGAATAGGTTTAAATAAAAACCACTTTAAACTGTGTAAAAAGAAATTTCTTTCCTGAATTATCATAAAAATATTAAAAACTAACATTATTAACTATTTAGAAAATAATTAACTTAATGCATATCAAATCCTATGGGATATAGTCAAAACTATAGTAGGCAACAAAAACATTGCATTGTTATTCAATAATAAAGAGTGAAGCCCAAGTATTCCACCAGAGAAGTTATTTAAAGATAAGCAAGATCAACAAAAAAGTAACATAAGAAAAATGAAAAACAAAGTTCTCAAAAAAAATTCAAGAAACAATAAAATCTTTTAGCTTGTGTGCAAGCCTGATCAAAAACAAAGACAGATATGCAAAGTCATGATTGAGATTTGTGTAATGGTGCGGCTCCACATCAGTTTTAAAGGTGAGAAGACTGTGTACATTTTTATTAATAACTTTTAAAATTTCAGTGAAAATAACAATTGCTGTAGGGGATACAAAGAACAATATTGACTGAGGAATAATTAGACAGAAAGGACATGTATCCAGCAGCAAGATAAAAAATGTTTTCAAAGTATTTTTACTAAATAAGGCTCCTGGCCCAGAATGTATTATGGGTGAGACCTTTCAAGCTTGTTGCACAGTGCTGCAATTAGTTGGTCTCCTGAAACATGAATTTTTGGAGACATGACACTTGAGCTATTTGTCCTACATGCATACTGCTAGGCTTGACGTAGAATAGACTCTCAGCAAATACTTGCTGAATAAATGAATCAATCAATGGAGAGCCAACATGACACATATTGATTTAAAAAGGTTGTTGGATGGCTATTGCCAATCTTTGCACCAGTGGCATTGCATTTTCTTACATCATCCTCGTCTGAGAAAGAGTTCTTTCTGTCTCGAGCACACCTCCAAGTCCAAGGCTGCCTGATGCTGCCTCCTGTGCCTTTTTTCTTCTCAGTCCCAGAGAGCTCTTTGGTAACTGACCTTATAGAAGAATGACTATAAATTCATTATGTCACTTCTGAGACAACCAATTCACTAGTCAATTTTTATGTTATTTTGTTTACTCTTTGCAATTACATAGGGATTATCATTTCCATTTTAGATTGCAGGAAGCTGGGTTGCCACAGGGCAGGCCAAAGACTGCACAGGTAGGAGCAGAAATGAAATGGTAAGACATGTGGACATTTTGCTCATTTCGCTGATACTTGAGATCCATGAAAGGATTTGGAAAGGGGAGTAACAGGACTGGAGCTATGATTTAGAAAGATGATCTGATGGAATATGGAGTTTCAACTGGTAGAAACAAATGTCATGGTTCAGGTGAAAGACCACAGCCAGTTGAATTAACACAATAGGTAAACGATACCTGAAGAAGGAGGTCATAGATCCAGGCACCACCTTCTTGGAGGAGGTAGTTGATTCCTTGGTCATGGTCAGCAGAGGCATTTTAATAGTGCTGACCTCAGAATCACAGTGACCTGGGCACAAATCCTGTACTCTGCAACTTGCTTCCTTACTGCATAACTTTAGGCAAGTTATAAATTTCTCTGAATCTCAATATCCTTATCTGTAAAAATAAAGATAAGAATAGTTTTTGCTTCTTAATGATGTTTGAAGATTAAATGATAATTAATGTATCTGATGATTTTACATAATGGATCCTTAGTCAATCATTGCTATCTTAATTACTTGATTATCATGAGTGGAAGAACTGAAGAGAAGCTGAACCCCAGGGATGGATGGTCAGAACCTGAGGGGATGCTTGATGCTGTCCTCTCTGAGGCGAGAGTGGTGGGAGATGGGAGAATAAAACACAGAGTACACTAGGGGATGAATAACCTGAAGGGGAGGCGCACCTTGTGCGTTCTACCTGGAGAGAAGCTGTCAATAGGTATTCTAGGTACCCCTCCTGACCACTGGCTTGGAATCCTCCAGACTCCTGCGTCTTGCTTTCCTCATCTACCTTTTGGAGACCCGATGCCCAAGTTTTCAGAAATTTCCTCATTCTGCCCCTATGGCTGTTTCTCTTCCACCCCCACTGACATCCAGATTCTTCCCTCAGTTCTTATGGAATCCTGCAGCCCCATCCATCTGGTTTTATTGGTTCATTTCCCAAAAATTTAACCCAAAGTGTTTAGTAACACATGCCCTTAGCCCCGTGGAGCTCATTCTCTGAGAGACATCACACTTTCCTCTCTAGGTTCAATATTGTCTGTTGTCTATTTAAACAACAGGCAGAGCCTCAGACCCCAGAAGTGGAGGATCTTGGGAGAAGGGCAAGGAAATGAAAAGTAGGAACTTCCGTTCTTAGACCTAAGATTTTATTACTGTACACTACATCCCAGGGACACTGCAGGGCCACAGAGAGAGGGAAGTGAGACAAAGTCAATCAGTCACACAACTACTCTCAGGCACTTGCATTCTACTGGAAGAAACAGACATGAAATTACTAAACAGAGTAATGCCTAGAGCAACTGCAAATTGTGAAGCACTTAAAAGGCTGAAAAAGAGAATAAAAGTGTGGGGGGGGGGCTGCAATCCAATCTGCTTACACTAGGTGGTGACTGTTAGAGGTGGGCCAGATGCAAATTCAGAGCTTCACCCTAGAGAAGAGTTGGGAAACGCCAGATCCAGGACCTCTAGCATAAATAAATGAATAAACATTTGAATAATTCTAGATGTACAGAAAAGGAGCAAAAACAAAGGGCAGAGGGTTCCCATGTGCCCTTGACCCCACATTTTACATGACCACGGCACTTTGGTCAAAACAAGGAAACTAACACTGGTGCAGTACTGATAACTATACTGCCCACTTTATTTAGATTTCACCGGGTTTTCACCTAGTGTCCGTTTTTCTGTTCCAAGAGCCAGTTAAGGATGGCACATTGCCTTTAGTCTAGCATCATTTGGATCCTTCAGCAGTCATGCCTCCATGGATTTATTTGGCTCACAGATATGAAAGCAGACACGGAAGGCATAGTGCTGGAAGGCATAGTGCTGTCGGCACAGGTAGTCCACAGACACAAATGCACCGAGGATCAAAGAGGTTCTCAGGCAGCGGAGAGGCCCTCGCTGCCCCAGCCACCCACGTCAGCCAAGTCTTTTGCATATTTCAGTTGTCTCCCATGGGCAACCTGGGACAGACCGTGCGTTCCCACAGAAGCCTCTCTCCAAATTAAATTCTTTTAGCAAAACGGGACCTGGACTGAAGCATTTATAAATTACCTATGAGGGCCTGTAAACATCAGATTGCTTTTTAAAAATTTAATTGCCCTTTTAAATTTTTAATTCGGAGACAGGGCTGGGGTCGGTGGTGGGGGTCATGCGAAAGGTACACAGGCTGACTCTGGAACTGTTTCCTGTCCATCAAATGGACAGCCCGCCCAGAAAGATTAACCCAGATTCCCCCAAAGAAATCTGTGTCAAATTGATGCTGACTTGGTCTGGCATCTGAGGAGAATCTTGACTTGACAGGATTAACCCTCTCAGTGCCCTGGGGCTCAGGGAGAAGGGCTTTCAGAGGTTTTCTTATGCATACAGCTCTGTGGAAGGCAGAATAGAGCTGAGTTCTGTGGATCAGCGGTGCGGCCAGGGAGGGAGTCTGAAGTAGGAATGAGTGATGAGGAGGTGTTAGTATTCAGGGGGGATTTCCCACCTGATTGCACTAGATTTGTCACTGACGTTTTATCACACCGTCCACTTGCTGTGAATTTACCCTAGAGGAAAACTCCTGCTGCAATCCACAACAACCAGCTCCGACACCCACCAGGCACCAGGTGAGTAATCCAGCTAGATCTGGCCCTCAATGAGACTTTTTTACTTAATGCTAATGAAGCTCTTTCCCTCCTGGGCTTCTGAATCTACACTCTTGCTCCTGGGGGTAATCTTATTCCAATGAATGGCCCCTCCTAATCTTTGCAGAACCACTAAGGCCTTCCTCTAGCTGTTTGTTTTTTGTTTGTTTGTTTGTTTTTTAGAGCCATAAAAGTATTTATCCTTCTTAATCTCATTTCTTTTCACATTCAGTATTATTTTGTATTAGTTTCAGTTGTAAGGCATAGAGGTTAGATAATCATATACTTTACAAAGTGCTCCCCAGATGTTTCCAGTACCCACCTGGCACTGTACATAGTTATTAAAATTGTATTGACTATATTCCCTGTGCTGTACTTAGCATCCTTGTGACTATTTTGTAACTACCAGTGTGTACTTCTCAATCCCTTCACCTGTTTTACTCAGTCCACCAAATCCCCTTCCCTCTGGCAGCCATGTGTCTGTTCTCTGTATCTTTGAGTCTCAGGACCTTCTTCTGGTTCTCAGTTGTTAAGCAACTCCTTCTCCACACCACATGGATTAGTTTATCTTCTTAGGGCTACTCTAGAGGCAAAATTAAGGATAACAACTGCTTGTTACTGAACAAGGGATTCAAAAGAGGAAGATTTGAGACAGAGAAGATGGCTTAGAGCCCAGAGCTCTCTGGTTTTTGGCTGTCAAATCAAAGGTCTCATACCAGTCCTTTTACATTGAACTAGGTACACTGAAGGTCCAGGATGAGGATCCCTGAAGTCACAGGAAAAGCAGCCCTAAGACTGAGTTCTGACGGTGCAGTGACACATGCAGGCCTGGCTCTGGCCACTCCACTGAGCTTTATTTCTTTGTTAGAGCCAGATGTATGGTTTGCACTGAACTTGAATGGCTCTAGCTCCTAACTCATTTGTCAGTCTACATGTGGGATAAGGTCTCTCTGCCAGTTTCTGCCAAGCAAAGAGTGGATGGTGAAGTCAGTTATGAGCTGGACATCAGGTTTTAAGAAAAATCTGGCATCTGCAGCTGCCATTGCAAGAGGAATGTACTATGACATGACTGTTCAGATATTTCACTCTGCCATTGGGGTCTAAGTGCTCTGCCTCAATAGAAGGTGCATATTTCTATCTTAAATTTATGTGATTGGTTTTCTAAGGGATCTGTCTTTAAGATCTGGGAAAGACTAGCAGATGTCTCCATTTCTGAAAATTCATGGAGGTACCATGTTCTCATGGCCATCTCTTGCTTGGAGTAATTAATTCAACCACAGAGATTTTTTGCATACCAGCTACATGTTGTATGCTCTGCTAGGGACTGTCGATGCAGTGGTGAGCAAAACCAAACATGGTTTTTATCCTCTTGTGGTTTATTCTCTATAGCAGGTGTGGTAGACCACCCAGAGATACACCATCCAGATTCTTCCAAGGAAGGAGAGAAGTGTGGTCAGCAGAGAACCTCCAGCTCAGCATCTGCCTCAGCCAAGGTCATGTCCTTCCTAGGGCACCTGCCTCCAGACCCAGCACTGTTTGCTCTGGAGCTCCCTGCAGGTTTGGCAGAGGCTTTATGGGGCTGGCATCAAATCACAGGTGTTTATTACTGTTCCCTAGTAAACATCTTGTACCCTAAACTTCATCATAGCATCTGCTTCCAGAGAATCTGATTCGAACAGTGAGTCAGGAAGCAAACATTGAATATATCAAGAAATGTGAAATTGTTTTTGTGTAAGTGCTTCAAAGGAAAGTTCACTGGATTCTTGTTTCCAGACCAACACTTAGAAATTGTCTCTCTATTTCCCACCTGGATGCTGGCCTGAACATGGGACTCAACTCCTTTCTTTATTTACATATATCCTTATACCTAAACAGAGCCATACATGTTCATCTAAACCCACTATACATTTTTGCACAGGTAGGAGTTCTTCTTCTTCTTCTTCTTCTTCTTCTTCTCCTCCTCCTCCTCCTCCTCCTCCTCATTCTCCTCTTCCTCCTCCTTCTTTTTCTTCTCCTCCTTCCTCTCCTTCTTCTTTAAATATTTTTAAAAATGGAAGAGTTATACAATGAGAAAGGCATTCAAGTGGGTAAAATAGGAAATTAGATATCCCAGTTCTTTATCCCAGTCCTTCTACTATTTGTTCCACCTGGGCTCAGCCTCAAACTATCTCACAGGCATTCTTTGATTCTTTCCTGTCAACACCGTGCATTATTACGCCAACCAGAATCTCTTTCCTGCTTTCATTTTTCTTCCTCAGCCCTTTAAAATTGCCTCTCCTCTTTTGGTTATACAGATGCATTCCTTTGAAGAAAACTCATTGAACTGTAGACTGAAGATCTGTACATTTTTCTGTATGTAAATTATAATGCCTCCATTAAAAAGAACCTGTCCCTTCTGGCCTATAGGAATAAGAAACCATTGTGCTATCTACTGCTATCTATATAACCCTTTGTTATATAACCACCTAGCGAGTTTTCTGAGGTTACTCTTAGCATCTAATTACACTCTTGGGAAAGCTGGAATTCACCTCTCTCAGCTGGATCTGACTGGTTTGGGGGTAAAGTGGGTTGGTTCTTCTGGGAATATCTGTTTCCTACAAAGCATCTTTTGCTAGATTGTGAGCTCTTTGAGTGAGTGTAGGAGCTACCTGTTACATAGCTATACATATGTCTATATCATCTACAACCTTCATCAGGCCTAAACTAGAGAAGGTGTTCAGGGGATACTGAGGACTAAAATAGACCAGATAATTAATGGATGAAGGATTGAGTTCTAAAAACATGTGTAGGCCCCAGGACCAAAAACAGAGACGTAGTCAGGGATCCCTATAGCTATCATCAGGGTTTCAGATGCCATTCGGATAAACATTTATGAAGCCTAAACATGCTAAGAACTTGTGATGTGATGTCTTTGTTCCTATTGTGTCCTTTATGCAAAATCCCCTTATCCTGAACGTTGCCTACAAATGGTCATTTCAAAGGACATGGCTATTGACATTTTGTAGAGGAAGGAGAGAGACACATTCTCTCCACATTCTAAAAAAACTCCTGACTTCTGTACTTTGCGAACTTTTTGAGGCTTTAGGTATATGGTATCTTGTCCGTGGCATGAGTGGTGATTGGTAGGAAATGCAGGTGTCTGCAGAAGTAGCAGGAGTGTCCGATAGTAGGCAGGAATATCTGATGAGAGCCATCTTAGTCCTGCAAGCCCTAGCTCTTGGAACTGGCAAACCATCAAGTCTTGGTGACTTAAGACAATAGGCATTCAGACCTGAGAGAGGCCTGCCATATTGGCCAAATGTTGAGACTCAGGCTTCTTCCACCTTGATTCTCAGAGTGATCTTCATTCTGCCAGTGGAAGGGGGTCACATGTGAGATGTGTCTAGGACTGAAGAAGGTACACATCACCTCTGCTCAGCTTCTGTTACCTAGACTTCAACCACACATGACTACAAGGCAGGCTGGGGGGTACAGTCTAGTTCTTTGCCCAGAAAGAAGAAAAACAGATTAGGTCATCAGTGGCACTTTCCGCCATGGGAGGAAATGTTGCCCAAAGTAGGCAACTTCACTTGCGGTAGAGGCAACAAGAAGAGAGACAGAGCAGAAAAGGCTAAAAAGAGCTGCAACCCTGCCAGGCCCACCAGGAGTGCCTGGGAAATGTCACATGACTTCTACAAGTCTTTGTGGGAGGTTTTGAAGGACCCTAGTGGTCCATCATATTGGGTCAGAGTTCATAACAGCACCTACAATGGGCAAACGTACCCTTATCCTTCCCTGTATGTCATGGACTAAGTTATCCAAAAAAGACAGTGAGACAGGTTGCCACTATTGATAAGGAACCAATATCCATGAAATGGAAGGAGGCAAAATTGGGCAAAGGGAAGGTTTGGACCATAATGCATCCACAAAGACTTGGCCAATTCCATGGGTACTTTTGAAGTATATATGGCCCATCAGAGTTGTCCCATGGTGGGCTGAAATCATACCTCCTGTAATCATTCCTGATTGGTTGATTCTGGCTGTGAGCTGCTCCAGGAAGGATGTGCTCTTTGGGGGGAAACTTCTGCAGCTGAGACAAATGCTAAAGTGTCCCAGTATTCTGGGCAATGAATGAGTCCTTCCTTGCAGGGAAATCTGGGGACCTCATCTTCCCATCCCCTCTCTATAATTTTCGTTCACTGTTCTGCTGTCTAGAGTAATGAAGCATATCTCCTCTATGTTCCCAAGGACAGAGTCTTAGGCATTTAAAAGCAATAAACATGCCCACTCCATTTTATTCATAAACATTCCTGGGGGCCATTTATATACATGAGTTTAGTTTGAACATGTGCAGGTATCTCACCTGGACCTCATGGAATATTTCTGGTTCCCTCATGAGCTGTTCACCACCATTATATGGGACTTTGGTGTTGAAGGTTTGGACAGTCCAACTGGGCATATGGCGCGAGTCTATCTGCCTCTAAATCCAATGATTGCACCCCTTTGATGGGACAAAAGCACCATGGGGACCTTGACCTTTTCAATTAGACTGACACAGAGTGCATTAAAGATAAGTTCCCTCTTCTCTTGCCTTTATTTATCATTAATATGTTGAACTGCTAGCTGGCAAAGGATAAAATCGTTGATAGCAAATGAATTACATATCAATTAATTTCTAAAGCAAACCTAATGGGCATTTAAGAAGAGAATTTAATGTCTCATTTACTCTCTATAGCTATCTTGTTAAATGCCAATTAAGTATCTAAATATTTCCTACAAGCTTAATGAATTATAATAAGTAATAAGTGATTACCACTTTTTCCTGAGATCTTGGCTCTCGGCTTCTGATGTAGCAATAGTAGATTGTTTTCTTGTCCTATTTATGATTCATCATAGATAGACTCAAACCTTCTTAACGAGCATCAGTTACCTTGCTGAGCAAAAAAGAACAAAATTTATAGTCAATTATAAAAATAAAAAAATATTGAAATGCATACAGCTTTAGAGAACATGTGAGTGATAAGGATTTTTACTTGAAAACTAAGCAAGCACTAATTAAAATGTTACCTGTAATAAATGCCCAATATTTGGTGTTCCTTGTACCTTACCATGTCCCATCACTTTCCCTGCAAACCATTTCTAAATGCCAAGACAGAATGTGGATTAACAGACACAAAACACGAGCTGACGAGGCTAGACCTGGGGTCCAGCTCTTCCAGGTTCTCTCTGTCCCTCTGCAGGTATAGGGTAGACCCCAGGTTTGCTTATCCAGGCTTTGCTCTCCGATACCGCCTGACAGCACCAGGTGGAGGTGGAGTGGACTAGCTGCAGATACCTGGATAGCAGGGTTCGTGGAGTGCCATTCCGCTGGTCCTTGGTAGGGGATGCAGAGAGCAAAGATGCAGCCTGTTGAAGTGGAGGTTTGAGGGGATGGTAAGAAATGGTAGGAGGTCTTGATCTGAGCAGAATGGGGGTCCTGAGCAGCCATCTCTGGCACATCATAAATTGGGTATACATGTCTGGCCCAGATGCCAGTGGCACTGGACCCAAGGTCAAGAGTATGGAATTTGGGATCAAACAGACCTGAGTTTGAGACCCAACTTGTTACATACTGGTCCTGTGAGTGAACGTAAGTCACGATCTCTGAGTCTCAGTTTCCTTATTTGCATTGTAGGGGTAATATCTCCCCCAGGCGTTTCTTACAAAGACTGAAAAAGAGGATTTATTTAAAGTCTGCAATATGATGCTTGCCAAATGGCACACATTCAGTAAGTGCCATTATTTTTAGTTAGGGTAAGTGATAACGATCATTAAAATATAAATGGTGACAAGGTCACCTTATTTCTGTTTCTGAGAAGGTGTCAGGTTTGGTGACTAATGGCAGTCAGTGCAGTCGTAATTGTCCTGAAGCTTGTACAAGTCCCACGAAAAGGGCCCGTGTGCCTTTCATGATGACAGGGACACTGTGAACAACATTCACACTGAGACCCTGAGAAAGACAAAGTCCAGTCTGTTCCCCCAGAAAATGCAGGGGGCAGAAGTAACTGCTGCACGGTGCTTGTTACTTCTCCACGTCCTGGTCAGGAAACACCTTGCTCCAAATACATAATGCAAGATAGGTGGGGACCCCCTCCATGGGGCACAGGGGTGCAAGCACCACCCCAATTCCCAAGGACATCCCCGCCCCTCAGGGAGGCCGTGCAACCCCACCCTACACAATCACCGTCGCTAACACAAACAGTGATGAGACATTCAAATGACAAGTGTTAGGCAACCATTCAAGTCACGTTCTTGAAAAATATTTTTATTACAGGAAAATGCTCATGATGTAGCATTAAAAAAGAAGAAGAAAAAATCCCAGGAGGTAAATCAAAAGCAGCGGAGACAATAACTAGTATAGATTCTTGAGTTAAACGAGGCCTTCCTAAGGCTCGCCTCAGCAAAATATCAAAGAGAGGGGAAAAAAGAGACAGATCCAGCTGACTCAAAACGCACTGATTTGACAGGCAATACGGGTCTTTACGATGGTTTCTTTGGGTACAAAAAAAAAGAGTTCCACTGCTCATGACATGGGAAAAAATTCCTAAAACCCTCCCTTTTAATAGCTTTCTCCCCAAGTTTGATAGCCTCCAGTCACTGGCTAAGCAGCACATGACAAAGTAATACCTAAGAACAATAATAATAGCAATAATAATAATAATGGTTACCTTTTATTCCGTTCTTTTTTTAAAATATATTTTTAAACATCTTATTTATTTCTCTTTAGATGGAAGGGGAGGAGAGAGGGAGAGAGGGAGAGAAACATCAATGTACGGTTGCCTCTTGTGCGTCCCCTGCCAGGAACTGGCCTGCAACCCAGGCATGTGCCCTGACTGGGAATCAAACTGCCATCCTTTGGTTCACAGGCCCGGGCTTAATCCACTGAGGTATACCAGCCAGGCTTATTCCATTCTTAAACCAAACGATGTTTTATGTAATTCACACATACTTACTTATTTCCTCCCTCTTGTCTCTCTCTTTTTGTCTCTAAACTATCCTGATTCGTATTAGCTTCTCTGTCCATGCCTGCATTTACTCTCTGGCTAACCTCTTCCTTCTTTTCTGACACTCACCCTTTTCCTTTTTCTTTTGCTTATCTTCACATCTAGCTATGATGGGTAATTTTTGTGTTACCAGTCAGGATAACACAAAAGGTGCCCAGGTTAAATATTATTTCTGGGCGTGTCTGTGAGGGTTTTTCTGCACGAGATTAGCATTTGAATCCATGGGCTCCATAAAAAGCAGATGGGTCTCTCTATTGTGGGTGAGCTCATCTGATCCACCAAAAAGGTAGAAAAAAGAGGAATTTGTCCCTTTTTGCTTCCTGCCTGCCTGCTTGAGTCAGGACATCTCATCTCATCTTCTCCAGCCCTCGAACTGGGATTTATACCAGTTTCCCAGGCTTTCCTGGGCTACCAGTTTACAGAGGTAAATCATAGGATTCTCAGCCTCCATAATAATGTGAGCCAGTTCCTCATGATAAATTCCTCTGTGTGTGTGTGTGTGTGTGTGTGTATGTGTGTGATCTGTTTCTCTGGAGAATCTTGACTATCCCAGTACATAAAAAATGTACATTTGAGCCACAGAGACTGAGTTTGAATCCTGCTTCTGAGATTGCCTAGCTGTACAATCTTGAGTGAGTTTCTTTTTCCTCTTCCTTCCTTCCTTCCTTCCTTCTTTCCTTCCTTTTTCGCAGATTGGCTATCCAGGGATGGTACAGCAGCTCCACATAGTAATTGGGGCTACAGTTTCATCACTACACCTTTTTAAAAGATTTTATTTATTTATTTTTAGAAAAAAAGGGAAGGAAGAAAGATGGGGAGAGAAATATGAATGTGTGAGAGATAAATAGATCTGTTGCCTCTCACGTACCCTCAACTGGGGACTTGGCCCACAACCCAGGCATATACCTTGACTGGGATTCGAACTAGCAACCTTTGGGTTCACAGGCTGGTACTCAATCCATGAGCCACAGCAGCCAGGGCCTGAGTGAGTTTCTTAATGTCTCTGTGCTTCAGTTCCACACCTGTAAATGGGAGTGAAGACAGTAACACACAGGCACGTGAAGTTTGTCTTAGTCTATGTGGGCTGCTGTATCATAAACTGGGTGGTTTATAAACAATAAAAATTTATTTCTCACAGTTCTAGAAGCTAGAAGTCCAAGATAAAGACACTGGCAGATTTAGTGTCTGGTGAGGATGCACTTCCTGGTTCACAGACAACACCTTCTTGCTGTGTCCTCGTGTTGTGGAATGAACTAGGGAGCTCCATGAGGTCTCTTCTTCTGAGGGCACTAATCTCATTCATAAATTATCCACTCTCAAGACCCAAGCACCTCCCAAAGGTCCTACTGACTAATGCCATCAAATTGGGGGGGTAGAATTTCAACATACAAAGTTTGGGGTAACACAACATTCAGACCACTGCAGGGTTACTTTAAAGAGTAAATATGTGAGTATATATGAATTACATAGAACATCAGTTGGTTTAAGAAGTGAATAAAAGTTAACCATCATCATCATTATCATTTCTATTATTGTTGTTAGTCATTGTTGTCATGTGGATTAATTGACCTTCCCTCAACTTCTTCAAACTCTCTTTCTAGCCATAAAAATGGCTTCTCTTCTTACAAAGGAGGGGAGAGAGTATTTGCAAATCATTCTTATTTACTATCTACTTAAATATTGTTATATAAGGCAGAAAAAAATGCCTGGAAAGAAATGCATGTTTGGTAAACAGAATAATGTCCTCCGCACAAATGTCCGTATTCTAGTCCCTGGAGCCTGGGAATATGCTACCTTACCTGGCAAAAGAGGCATTGCAGGTGGGATTAAGTTAAGATTCTTGAGATGGGTTATTATCCTGGATTGTCCAGGTGGCCCAATGTAATCACAGGGTCCGTACAAGTGAAAGGGAAAGGTAGACTTTCAGAGTCGGAGAAGGAGGTGTGACAGAGAAGGAAGTAGAAGTTGGGGTGACGCTGTGAGCTAAGGAACGTGGGCAGCTTTTTGAGGCTGGAAAAGGCAAGGTAGGGATTTTCCCCTGGAGCTTCCAAAAGCAATACAGCTCCCCCAGCATCTTAATTTTAGCCCTATGAGGCTCGCTTTCAGATTTCTGAACTCCAGAATGAATGTGTGGTAAGTTGTTATAGCAGCAATAAGAAGTTAATATGGCTTCAAAGCTATAGCTTGAAAAGATTCTGTCTCTCACGAACTTACAGGAAGTTTTGGGTTTCTTCTTTAAACTGTCTCTGTTTTCCAAATTAAGAAGGAAAATGTGAGTTTAAAAAATAATTGATCAATTGCAGATGCTCACCACATGCCAGTTCTGTTCTTACGCTGTTGTAGAAAACACCCGACCATGTGGATTGAAGTCACCACTAATGCGTGGTCATTCCCCAACACTGAGTTTACCATGATTCCCGGCTCTACCATGGCCCGACCAACCCTTCTGTGTCTGCTCAAGTGCTCTAAACTAATGCTTCTCAAACTTCACGAAGCATATAAAACATGGGGCATCTTGTCTAGATGCAATTCTCTCAACATCGTTAGTCATCAGGAAAGTGCAAGCTAAAACCCTGTTGGAATAATTGCAGTTAAAAAGACTAATAATACCAAATGCTACTGAAGAGATGGTTTAACCTGAACTCACATCCACTGTGAGTGGGAATGGAGAATGGTAAAGATACCTAGAGAAACTAGCATTTTCTTAAAATGTTAGACATACAGATAGCATATGATTGGGCCATTCCACTCCCGGATATTTATCCTAAAGAAATTAAAGGGTATGTCCCCACAATGACTTACATAGGAATGTTTACAGAAGCTTTAGTCACAGTAGTCAAAATCTAGAAACTACCTAAATAGTCATTGACTGACCAACGTGATAGAGTAGAACCCAGCAACTAAAAGGAATGACCTGTGGATACACTCAGTGCCTATGAAACTCACCACAATGTGAGTGAATCTCAAAAGCATTACTCTGAGTGAAAAAAGCCAGATGCAGTGGAGAATATACCACAGGAGTTCATTTACGTGGAGTGTAAACTAATCTATAGGGACAGAAAGCAGATCAGTGGTTACCTGGCACCAGGGCAGAGGGAGGGGGAATTGCCAGGGGATACAGGATATCTTTTGGGGTGATGGAACTCTTGGCGTTTTGATTGTCATGGTGGTCTCATGTGTGTAGATGACCACCACAATTCATCTGATTTTGCACTTCCAATGGATGTAGTTTGTTATATATAAATCATTCCTCAAGTTGATAAGAGGATAAAAAGCAGATTCTGATTCACAAGTCTGGGTTGGGCAGGCAAGCCTACATTCCTAATCAGCTCCCAGTTGCTGCAAAGCTGCTGGTTGGAGGATTTCATTTTGAGGAGGAAGGCTCTAAGTTATCCTCTCTTTACCTCCTCCATTTGCAGCAGACAGATTTGGTTCCTTTTTTGCTAAGAAAATAAAGATCTTCAAAGCTGTGGTAACTTTACACAATAGTATATTACTTGGCTATAAAAAAAGAAGAAAATCTTCCTTTTGTGACAGTGTGGATGGACCTGGGGAGTATAATGCTAAATGAAATAAACCAGACAGAGAAAGACAGACACCATGTGATTTCACTCATACATGGAATCTAATGAACAATATTAACAAATAAAATAGAAACAGACTCATAGATACATAGAACAGACTGACAGCTGTCAGAAGGGGGTGTTGGGGGGGCTGGGTGAAAAAGGTAAAGGGGTTAAGGGAAGAAGAAGAAGAAGAAGACAATGATGACACAGATAACAGTGTGGTGATTACCCCAGAGAAAGGGGGGTGGCAGAGGGAGAGGAGGGTGAAGGTGTGATGAATGGTGACAGACGGAGACATGACTTGTGGTGATGAACACACAATATAATATATAGAATTGTATACCTGAAACTTACATAATTTTGTTAACTGATGTCACCCCAATAAATCCAATAAAAATTAAAAGAAAAGGTAATTTCCTCAGTCCCATGCTACCATCCAGATTCTCACTCCAGTCCACAGGATCCAGAAATCTGCATTTTTAACTACCTCCCCAGGGATTCTAAATCTGATGCCGGTGGTGTAGGGCTCAGCTTCTCCACATATCACCTTGCAGGATGAACGTTAAAATCAGTGTGAACAAATGAAGGACAGGGATTTAAAACTAAGTGCTAAGCAAATGTCTTTTGTTATTATGGAAATAAACTGTTTTTCTTCAAATGTTAAGCCTATATCAAGATAGGAAGAAACTGAGAACTAAAGCTATTGCTCTGATTTGGCCAGGTAATTGAAAGCTAAAAATACTCTGGAATTGAGGGATTTAACAAAGATTGAAACTTGGTTTTTGGAGTCAGAAACACTTGATTCCCAAATATGGTCCCTCTTATGGTGTCATCCTAAGAAACGTATTTCATCTCTCTGAACCACGATGTGCTCATTTGTAAATAAAAATACCACCTCATAGGATTGTTTAAATGCTCAATGAAATAATGCATGTAAAGTACTCAGCACTGTGTGTGGAACAGAACATACTCAATAGATGATAACAGTGTTATTCCTACTAATGTTGGCCAAAAAGAAAATAAAGATCTTCAATAGGGAACTTCCTCCAATACCTGTCTCCTGAATGTGAGCAACCACGTGGATGTACGTAGGGTAAAATACCTTGAAAGACACACCCACTCACCTCTTTGTTATGACACTGCCTTGAGCTTTAGTTGGAAATCCACAGGACGAGCATCAACACTGCATTGGGATTGTCGTACTATCACTCCAAGTCTTTGAACAGATTCTCACCTTTGCTTAAAACATCCATTTCAGGCATGATTAGAAGACAATAAAAATATGGGGTGGGAGGTATTGATGCAACATAATGAATAGTTTTTGAGCCATGGGGATTAGAAATAACTCAGGACAAAACAGAAAGGTTGATGACCAACGTGTGCTCTTGCTTAGTGCACCGGTGAGCCTACAGGACAAGAGGTATCCACGCATAAGATAATCCCTTCACGTTGACACAAATCTTTCACCTACAGGGTAAGGCAAAAGTGGCTTTACAGTAGTGAGTGTGCAAAACAGTTTATTCTTGTATTATTATTGATTAGTTATTGTATTACCTTCCTTACGAACAACGGTAAACATACTTTTGCCCCATGCTGGTGCTCCGAAGAATAAAGCTTCATCAAGAAGCAGTTCCTGGGTAGTCATCAAGATAATCTCACTAGCAGCAGAAACTACCTCTGTCCAGTGGCAATCCAAACTCGTATCTCAACAAAGTAATAAACTGAGATAGTTTAGGGACCTCAGAATTGCACTAAGTAGTTGAAATAATGGATGCTGTACTAATAAATTTTGTGTACTGGCCCAAACAAAACAAATAAACCAGCAGTGACTAGAAGAAATATTGGGTATAGCTATACTTTTTTATAGATTTTATAAACTTGTACCCTGTTATCTAATATCTCTTTAAATATCAGTAAAGCATAGAGAAGAGGGCAGACATTATGTACCTGTCCCTTTAGCTGTTAACTCTTTTGTGGTGTCATTTCGTAAATTCAGGAAAACATGGTGAATTTAAGAATTATAACCCTCCTTCAGTACTTTCAAGTTTTAAATGTATTACTTAGTGCTTAGCCCATAGTGGCTATTCAGTAAATGCTTAATTTCTTAAAAAGTAGTAGTTTGGCTTTTAAAGATTTTTAAAAACAACCTTTGTAATCTGGTACAAGTTTGGACAAAAAGACAGCTAAAATCATTCAGAAGTAGAATGATTCAACCTTTCTATGTATGTCAGACACAATTCTGTCTTCCTGTATTTAAAAAAAAAAAGTAAAATCAGAGTCACCTGGAAAAAATGGTTTCCTACGTGTCCTCTCTTCTTAGATCCTCATGACTTTATGAAACAAGTAACAACAAAGCTCCGCTAAAGCTAAACTAACATGAAATAACCCAGGACTTGAACTTGTCACTTGACGTTGCTTTAAATTTTAATGTGAACTCCGGAATAGATTTGTGAACAGCAAGGTAACGCCAGGGCCATGAAATATTGATTCTGTACATTTTCTTATGCATTTTTATTCTCCAATTTAGTAAATTTTTCATCTTGCCTGCACTTAGAGGTTGCTTATGAAGTCCTCACTACCAATTGTATTAGCTCTTGTAAATAAATAATCGTCACCCGAGCCGAATGAATGACTGGAGGAGGGCAGGACCCCACTCTTTCTGAGCACTACCTTCCCACAGCCCAGCCCATGGAGGATGGAAAGGATGATCACAGTTTTCCACACAGCACAGAAGCAGACACTTTCTGGAAGAAGGAGGGTTTTAAATGAAGCAACAATGAGGAACTTGAATGTTTCAGCAGAAACTAAACCACCATTTTGACAACTGGCCGTTCTGGTGTGGGAGAAGGCAAAATTGATTTTTTTTTGTTTGTAATAGTTTATTTTTTAATGATTGTTTTTTGATCAAAACATCAAGATAAGGTATCCATTGCATGCCTGCTTCCTGAATAAGATAATCAAGTGGGAAACATTTCATATCCCTACTTTAGAGAAAATAAAAGTAAGACTTCCACCAAGAGGCACATTTTATCAATCACATGAAAACACCAACTCCATCAGACATTTACCACTGACTTCATTCTGCAGTGCACATCCCTGCCCTAGAATATATGTCTACACGCCTATACTCAAAGTCCTGTAAGAGGTGGCATCTGAAAGAAAGATGGAAACTGGTTGTGACAGCAAACAGCACGTCCCTTGGCAAAGTAACACATGGACGTGCCCAGTGTGGCTCTGCCACTTGTGAATGTCACCATGACTTTTTTACAGATGTTACACATTAATTATTACTTCTCTGCTGTTGAGTCAGATTGGCTGTTTGTCCAGGTTCATGGTCACATTGACCAGGGATTCATCATGAACTAATCCAAGGGCCCCAGTTTTCTTATTCCGTGTATCCAGAACACAACAGAAGAGGAGGTGGGATAAGAACAGTTTGAATATTTAGCCTCGAAATCGATGAAAATATGGCTCCTTTTTATTTGATCCATAATTCAGTTATCCTATTGGGTGGGCATTAAGGTCCCTCATTCTCATTTTTCTTCCTGTTTTATACTTATTACAATTATATAGGCTTGCTTATTGTAGAAGAAACTTAAACCACGAAAACAATAAAGATTTGTTTAACTCTCTGCCTCTGACATTCCTACCTGGTGAAAAAGAACAACGCCGGAGGAGAATATAAGATCTTTAAAATGTGTTATTTTGGTTTTTTACTTCAGTATACATTTTAATAGTCTCTAAATAGTCCTTTAGTAGTTTTTAAACCTTTCTGAAGCCATCTTTAGTTTCTCTATGTACTTTTAAATCCTTAAATATTTGATTCATACGCTATCTAAATGTACAGTGAAAAAGAAAATTTAATTGCTTAAATAGGCTTGAAGTGGGATTATTTTTCTTAAGTTTGGTAGTTGTTGCGTTTGTTCAGTAAGTCTGCATATTGGAGGAGCGATCTTACATATGTTCACCTGACCACACTGAATGATGTGTTAGTCCATACAGCTAGCACAGGTGCTCACCTGCAAATCCTGTCACCTTGAAACAGGTGTGGTGTAAGCACAGGTACAGGGAAATGTATCATGTCAACCCAAGCTCCACATGTTTGGATTAGACGTCAGCATGAGCACAGGTGTACATCTCTTCTTAAACTCTTTTTAAACTCTTTACTCCACCCCTAGCTAAAACCCAGTTGGCAAAATCACAAACGGAAAGGGCAGGCAGGGGAGAACCAAAAACTAGGGACTGATCCAGTAAAACTGAGAGAGACTGGGAACGTTTTGGTAGACAAGGTGCGGAAATTGTGAGACTCAGGAAAACATTAAGGGTTCAACTTACAGCTCTTTTCTAAGAAAGAACATTATCATCGGGAATAAAACACTGGGTTCTGGCGGGATCTCTGCATGTATCCGGAGAAGTGAAAACCAGGTGCATGGACAGGCCATGTGACAGGTACCGACCTCACGATTTGAGCTTTGTTTGAACTTCAAGGACCAGCATGATGACGGCAGCACTTTAAGAGTCCAGGATTAGCCTGGTGGCCACACAAAGAAGAAAAAAATGAGGACTTGTGCATTATGGAAAAAACTTGAGGATACCCTGGGGAAAATAGTTAAGTTTTCCTAATTAGGAGCAGGAAATGTTGAAGTTGAGGGAAGCTCCCGGTTGGTGACACTGACAAAGATCAGAAGCTTCTGAATGCAGGGGTATTGGGAAGACCTAGGACTCAAGTAGCTGCCACATCAAAGAAAACCCTTTTGGGGTTATAGAGGCATTTCCTCCAAGTGTCAAGCAATTGTACTAAGAAAGAGCCTGGGCATAGCCAAAGTTTACACTGGAGCAGAGGCTGTGCCAAATTAAAAGGGAATAGAAAACACCAAGGTGAGAACAACAACAGCTTCTCTCTATGCATGGAAAGAGTTGCTGCAGAGATAAATATTCTTGTTAATGCTACTCATAGCTCAGGCTTCCTCTCGCCCCCTCCAGCTGCTCAATAACAATGAGAATGTTATAAATTTACACCGAAGAAGCCCTCCAGTTTGAGATGGGAGAAGCCAAGAACAACCAAAGGGAACCAGAAGGGGAAGCAAAGACAATTTACTCAAAGTGTTTATGGAAAAACACCAGCCCTGCTTACATATCACATCACTCTAAGATGAATAACTAACACAGCAACAACATCAGGTCTAAGGAGCATTTCAAATTATGGAATATTGAGAAAATGCATGCCACATGCAAAGGACATAATCAACAAAGACATGTCAAGAATGTCTTCTTGTGTCTCCAATGTTATGCAAGAAATTAGAGGGTCTGTGAAGCCAGAGATGAAAAGTGGAATAATAATAAGATTTGAGGGAAAAGAGAGATAGGCAGTTTAGAAAACTAAATTACATGAGCAACAAGGACGTAAGAACAGACTTCAGTACCTGTTTTAGGGACCTGAAACAAAGAGGCAACACTGCAAGGGTCACCTAAGTGATGTGGGGTACCAGCTGATCAGAGTGCCTGGAAGAGAGATAAAGGGCCAGGACTGTGATGGTGATGAGAAAGAAGATGCTGGGAATGGAAGGCAAGAAGGAAGATAGAACAAATTTCTGAAAAAGATCCTAGAAAAAAGAAAAGGAAGCAGAAATCAGGAATCGAATAGAAGAAATTTTTCTTAGGGGAGAAAACTAAAAGGTTTCATTCCTTGGAAAAGCCACGGTGTTGTTGTTGGGCTTTCGTGAAATATCTAGAGATATCTTAGTAATTTGGTTTTACTCTTAAGGAAAAATAAAGAATGTGGCAAACTTAAAAAGGGAAGAAAGTTGCTAAATAGAAAGAATGAGAAATCTGTGTAGCTCCAGAATTCTTTCTATACCAGAAATGGTAGGAAAAAAAAAAAAAAGGCAAAATGTCTGGAGAACTTCGATAGTGAAAAAGCTGTGATATAAGGATTCTAACATCAACCCAGATTCTGCTCATATATAAAATCAAGAAAAGAAAAAAATGGAGAGGGAGAGAGAGAGACAGAAGGAGATACTGTAATCAACATCCTGATACTATTGCTGCTTACCTTCAATTCATTCTTCTCTAAGTGGCCAGTTGATCTAAAAATGTGTATCAGATTGCATTACAGCTCTTCATGCCACTGAGGCTGACACAAACAAAAGCATCAAAATGTGTATAAAGATCTGCGACCAACTACTTGTCCAGTTGCATTTCAAGCGACGGTTTCGGATGGTCTGCAGACCCCCTTGCCTTCCTTCTCATCCTCCAATGCGCCAAGCTCTTCTCACATCCGTGTTTATGGGTAGTATTCACTCCGACTAGACCCTGCTGATGCTCCACGGTTACCCTTACTGACTTCTACTCATCCTTCAAACTCCACACCCAAACCACTTCCTCAGAGTTGCCACCTTTCCTTGGCGCTCAGTTTAAATGAGGCCACCCCATAGCATTCCATTTTTTTTTTTATAACCATGCTTGTTTGCTATTTAGGTAAAGTTCAGATAACACAAAATCAACCCTTTGAAAGTAAACAATTCAATGGTATTTAGTACCTTCACACTATTATGCAACCATCACCTCTGCCTAGTTATAAGACATTTTCATCCCCGCAAAAGGAAACTCTATACCCAACAAGCAGTTACTGTTCCTTCACTGTCCCCTCTTCCTAGAGGCTGGCGACTACTAATCTGTGTTCTGTCCCTACGGATTCGCTTATCTTGGATATCCACATGCCACGTGACCCTTTTGTATTGGGTTTCTTTTACTTAGCATATTTTCGAGGTTCATTCATGTAGCGTGTGTTAGCACATAACTCCTTTTTAAGGCTGAATAATATCTCATTGTATGTATATATCATAATTTGTTTATCATTCATCCAATGATGGGGTCATTTCCATTTTTTGTTATTATAAATAGTGCTACTGTGAACATTCATGTATAAGTATCTGTTTGAGTCTTTTGTGGACTGATCGTGTCCCCCCAAATTCCTATGTTGAAGCCCTAACTTCCAAAGTGATGCTATTAGGGGATGGGGTCTTTGAGAGGTCTTTGGGAGATTTAGAGGTCATGAGGATGTGGCTGCTGCGACGGAATCAGTGCCCTTATAAGGAGAAGAAAAGAGCCCCGAGCTTCCCTCTGTGCCATGTGAGGACAGAATGAGAAGGCCGCCATCTGCCAGCCAGCAAGAGGGCTCTCACCAGAACTTAACTGTGCTGGCACCCTGACCTCAGAATTCCAGCTTCCAGAACTGTGAGAAATAAAAGCCTGTTGTTGAAGCCACCCAGGCTGTGGTATTTGGTGATGGCAGCCAAAGCTGGCTAAGACAGATTCTCAGTTTTCAATTCTTTTGGGGCATCAGGCTTTTCAAATTTATTGCACTTATCCATATTTCAGTGCAATGCTTGTTTGGATGATTCTTTGATTAGTATATGGCTTGTCCATACTTGACACTGAACTCCCCAGGTATACGAAACATTTGTTTCATTTGCCACCGTGGCACCTGGTGTGGTGCCGACCCACAAGAGGTACTTGATAGATGTGCTTGTATGAATGAGTGAATGAGAAAGCAAGAAACCCAGATTGATGACCAAGCTAACAGGACTTGAGAGTCGACTTTTGAGGTGTCTGGAAAGAAACAAGGTCAGATTTTTCTTGTGGCTTAAATATTTCCGGTTGTAACAGGGTGCAGCCAAGAGGGGGGCCCCAAAAGGGAGTTGGAATGGGGCCCAGAACTCACGGTGTCCAGGAAATATTAGAGGGACATATAAGATGTCCTCACCACTTCTCCCACAGGTATGAGTTGGGGGAAGGGACAAATGGAGCAGGGCCATTGAGTTGTTTTGCATAGCGATAGGGCTGCAAGATAACCTCC